>VXBC01001339.1:509767-528841 GCA_013399945.1 Ploceus nigricollis | reverse complement strand
TTCTATTCTATTCTATTCTATTCTATTCTACTCAATCCAGTTTCATTCCGTTCCACTCCATTCTACAAGCAGCTACTAACAACACACCCACTGGCTTTGCTTTCATTTTGCATGACAAAATGAATGGGCCAATCTCATCAGAGATTCACAGAACAACAGAATGGTTGGGTTTGGGTTGGAAGGGACGTTAAAACTTTTGTAGTTCCATGGGTAGGGACAACGTCCCTAAACCAGCCTTGAAATCTTCCAGGAGTGAGGCAGACAACTTTCTCTGGGCAATCTGTGACAGGGCCCCACCACCCTCACAGGAACAATTTTTTTTCCTAATATCTAACCTAAACCTATTCTCTTCCAGTCTGAAGGCATTCCCCCCTGTCCTGTCACCCCAGGCACTTTTAAATAGTCTCTTTCCATCTTGTTGGTTCCCTTTAGGTACTTGAAGGTCGCAATTAGGTCCCACCAAAGCCTTCTCTTCTACAGGCTGAACAATCCCAATTCTCTCAGCCTTTCCTCGCAGCAGAGCTGCTCCATCCCTCTGATCAACTTGGTGCTCCTTCTCTGGAGTCACTCCAATGGGTCGATGTTCTCCCTTTATGGGGATTCCACATGACATGGTGTCTTAGCAGATACTGCCTTGATCTGGTGGCAGTCCAGAAGGTTAATTATGAATCTCACATCGTGGTCCCTGTGCTTGTCTCCACTGACTAGATTTCATCCCAGTGGGACTTTGAAAGCTTACAAGGAAGCGGTATTAATAAGAGCAACAATAAATGTGATTAACCATAGGGAAAACCCTTTTTACAGGCAGAGAAATGCTGCTTAAATAATTCCAGGGGGATAATCTTGTATAATTTTGCAATTCCCTGTTATGCTAACCTATCCCATCTTTTCCAATGCCTGACATATGAGGACACAGGACTCTTAATGCCTTTCCCATCTGAAATGTTTTCATCTGCTATGCCAGCTGTTTATATCATCTAGTATAAGACAAATATAACTGTTCACTTCAACCCATGAGCATTCAGTAGAGATGTCTCAGAGCTGGTCAAGTAGGGATTATACTGAATAAAGATCTCCTGATCATTGCCATGTGCCTACAAAACTTGTAAGCTTGTAATTGTCCTAACCTCACAAATGAGGGTTCCCTCCATTGGAGAGAATTCCTTCTTTTTAAGTTATAAGCTCTGCCAGAAGGAGACATTTTCCTCCAAACAGTTCCCTGAAAGGTTTCTTGACAAACTGATGTCAAGCTTCAGTGTGGGGAGAAAGGCAGAAATGTGTTGCTCAGTTTGGATCTTTAATGAAATGTGTATATAATCCTGCTCAGACTAACTAAACTGATGGAAAAAGATTGTTAGTAGAAAAGTTGGTAGTAGAAGGGTGAACTATGAAGGATCTCTAATATCAACTGTTTGCATTTGTATTTCAAGTAGTAATATGGCCCCTATTCACAAGATGTTTTCCTTCTGTTTCCAAAGCAGCTGGTCCATTTCAATAACTTCTTCAAGTCCATTTGAATGGGAGTGGGGGATATCTCTTTCTTCTGTGCTGTGCTTAGACCTTTTTATTTTCACCCCTTTCTTGTTATCATTCTTGATTGTTCTTATTTCTCCTGCTTTCAAACTCAGCAGCAGTGATGCAACAAGATTGTTTTGTCAATTTGCACTTTCCAAAATGACCTCCAGTATTTTTTCAGGAGGTGTTTTAATTCCATTCCTCATGGATCTCATCCAGAAATGGATTGTACATCTCACTCTTTTCTTGAATCTCTCACCATATTAAGCAGACTATCTTATTTTGTCATTCAGGACACTGCAGACTGTTGCCGAAAATATTTGCCATACCTTAAAAGGCAAAATTATAATAAGTAAAGGCAGGAATTTACATTCAGGTTTTGCTCCTTGCTCTTTCACATAAGAGGGGAAAACATTGCTAGCTTTGTAGAATCCTCCCTCAATTTCCATCCCGATGTGAAATACCAATTAATTAGCGTAACATTTCCAAATTAGTTTAGGAACAACAACTCTTGTTTGATTTCATTTTATCTGAATGAATCATTTGCTTAAAAAACCAGCCAAGGTAGTCTTGGAACTGAATATGGAATATGGTTTAATTAGAGTGTTGAGGGACCTTTTCATCAGATTTCTTAGCTTTTTTTAGTTTTTGCCCCAAGCACTATGTTTTCAGTCCAGAATACAGATATCTTTCTGGGTTAACCCCTTGGGGTTTTTTTTTTTATGACAGCAACAGCTATGCCTACCCTTACTATTTGAGCTTTGAATCTTGCTTCATTCACACCATTTAACCTAGTTTTTTTCTTATGGTTCTTCCTTCCAGAAGGCATGTTCTGTTTGAGTCAGGCAGAGGTTATTATATCAAATAGTTCCTGTCAGCTATCACCAGTGTTAAGAAAACTGTGGTTTCATTTGTATTCCACCATGGAAAACAAAATATTTGAAGTCCTGAAATTGTATATATTATTAGCTTTTTTGATTAGGTGGATGAATAACTTGATTGAAACTCTGGTTGTAAAAGTTTTGGAGATATTGGCATGCCTCCAGGATGAGGGTGAGTTTGGATTTCATGACCATGTTATGGTTTCAGTAACAGATAACCAGATATAGTCTGGAATNTTTTTTTTTTTTTTTTGGGCAGGAGGAAGCAGGATGAATTTTACATGAAAACAAGAATTTTTCAAGAACTTTTTGAAATAACATCTGACCACAAACTTTTTTCCCCCTTACTACAAGGCAGTGGGTGTGACCATAGAGAGGCATTTTAAAGAAAGGCAGCTTGAAAGAACGGAAAAGCACAGAAAATATTTTCCACATTTATTGAGCTTTCTGCTGTCTCTGGACCTTTTCTTGGACTGCTGGCTTTGGTTTCTTCTGTAGCTCTGTTGCAAGGACAGATTTAGCTGTGCTATTTTCAAGCACTCATGGCGAATCACATATTCTCCACTGGATCTGGTATAGATCCCTCTTCATCCTCTTGCAGCTTTGAAGATCATCTTGTCTACACCCCAGGGGGTTGTTGCAAAGCCAGGTAAGAGACAGAAAGGCACTTCAAGGCTTCACTTGGTTCCTCCCCTGCTCACCTGCAGGTTCCAGGAGAGCTAGTATTCACAAGACACTATGGAGGTTGAAAAAATTTGGCCAAAATTCCAGAAGGTGTCCCTACTGCTTATTGTTGTCTGAATAGGACTCTTAGTAGAAAAAAAATTGCACTACTCATGCTCTGTCCTTATGCAGTCCCTTGACTGTCTCCTTTTAGCAAAGCAGATTTTATATCTGTTCCCCCTTTAGCAGGGACTCAACACAGAGCAGAGCAGCAGTGGAGCAGCCCTGAGGACAAGTCAGTGACTTTGTGACTAAGCCAAAATATCCTATCTTCCTCTTTGCTGCATCCAGGTCTCGCAAGAGATTATGATTGAAAGAGCTTAATAAGTCACCACTCTTCAGTATTTGGGGTGGCAGACAGTTCTCATGCATTTGGAATGATAAGCTAAGGTGGTAAGAGCTGTTTCATGAATGACATCTTAATGGAAGCCACAATCATTACAGGTGTCTTATCCTGACAGTATCTTTAGCTTCATAAGGGGATTCAGTCGTACCAATTTACTAATGCTCAGTCTCATTCTCAGTCAAGTGTGTGAAGAAGCATCTGTTAAATGCAGCAAAGCTAGAGTTGTACCAGTTGTACCTGGCTGGCCCAGGCTGGTCAGATGTGCTCTTGTCTGTGTGTGTGCGTGGGATACCAGAGAAGTGACACCCCTAAGTAACCTGCAGACATCCAATTCTCTCCATAGGAAGTGAAAGGGTTAGGAAAAGGAATTTGTTATTCATCCAAATGCACAGGACTTAGACATGGATATCATGTTCATGTCAGGTACATCCACAGACTAACTTCAGCCTATTTTGGTAAAAACCTTCTGTCTGTCCTGTAAGGAACACACAGAACAGCTGAGGCTGGAAGGAATCTCTTGGGATTTTCTGGTACAACTCCTGCTGATCCATGGTCTGAGCAGGATGTCCGGAGCTGTGTCCAGTCAGGTTTTGAACATCTCCACGGGGGGAGTGCCTGGGGTTGTTCCTCCCTAGGGAGGGAATTGTCACTCCCCTTCTCTAAGCTTCACTGGATTCCTGCAGACCCACCCCTCCCAGTCACCCATGTCCTTCCAGTAGTGCCACACCCACACCCAGTCTCTCTCCCTCCCAGTTTGGCACCTTCTCCAGACTCTCTGAGTGCTATTGCCCACTGCATCAGTGCAGTTATTAAATAATGTTGGCCCCAGTATTGGCATCCTTGTATCCCAGGGGCACTTGGTCTCCAGCTGGACTTTGTGCTGCTGACAGCAAGAGCAGGTAGCAGCAGATTCCCACAGAAGGTGATTCAGAGCTGGCATCTCTGAGGAGCATTATCTGGAGCAGCACAGCTTTCCCAACAGAGAGATGGCAGCCTCAGCAAGACTCCCACTGAGATTGCCATGGCATTTTGCCCACTTTAGGCACCATTTCACCCCAACAATGGGAAAGCCCAAAGGGTGAAGGTAGGCATGCACTCACTTATGAAACGGTGGTAGTTCCTGTCCCCAGCAACAGGTCCTGAGAGTTGCAGGGACCCTGAAGTTGAGGGTAGGCAGAATTTTCTAACACAGGACCCATCATCTCTTCACTTTCTATTGAGAGCAAGACCAAGAGTGAAAGATCCTGTTCTATCGCAGTTATAAAACAGAGTCACACTGTTATGAAGAAGCACCTCCCTCCAAAAAAGCAATTTATTTAAAATAAAATAAATTTTAGCTAAGCTTTACATGCTAAGCTATATACACTAGGAAAACAAAAAAATATTCAAAAATATTGTATTTCTATCAGTTTTTAATTAAAGGTGATTCTTTGGTTCTTTTAGATTTAGGACATTTATTATTGCTCTCTCTCACAAAAAATGAAAAATAAAGCCTGGTAAAGAACCCTCCAGGATTTTTGCAGTGGGGAAAACTGCAATGAGGAAAAAACATAATTGGTGAGGTTTCCATGAAGACATTTGTCTTGTGGCCTATCCTGTGGGGTCAGCCTCTCATCAGCAGAATGCCAGCAGGATGAGACACATGGCCACATCTCAATACCCTCTCCAGAGCTTCTTACCCTCTAGCAGGCCGACACTCCCAACCAAATTTGTCTTATCTGTACATTTACAGAAAGTGCACTCAATCCTCTCACTCAGATCATCCCTAAAGATATTAAACAGGGCTGGCTCCAATACTGATCCCTGGGGAACCCCACTTGTGACCATCCTGCAGCTGTCAGAAAGGTGTGAGCTCTGCACATAGGGGCCCCTCACTCCTCCTTCACTGCACTCAGGCACATATAAATAAACATATTTCATTTTTGCCTCATCTTCATTCCCCCCATAAAGTAAATATCCCTTGCCTTATTCTCCCATGACTCATTCACAAACCTTCCCACTTCTAAATCATTTTATTTTGTCTTGTCTCGTACTTGTTTATCTTGGGTGCAATCCTAACCTCACTGAAGTCAGTGGCAAAACTCCCATTGACTCAAACTGAGCCAAGATTTCTTCTTTTGTCTTGATTAGATTTGTGGGTGTGTTTGCCTTGAATATACTTAATCCTGTCCTGGTTGGATTGTAGCTTTTGGATAAGTGCCACACTCTATCTCTGTATTCTACACAGTGTATAAGCATTGTTGTTCTTGTGAGTCTTAAAGGATAATAATTAGCATGAAGGATTTACCGCAGCAGTTCAGGAAGGTGTGGATGGAGGTAAATAAAGGAAATCAAACATAGGATTCTGTGTTTCAGACCTCATACTTATTTAAAAGCAGGGACCACAGAGGGGAAAGCATTGCTCCTGTGATTTGAGACTCAGGGCTTATGGAGCACATCCACAGGGTTACAGCACATTGCAACTGCTATTGCAGGGAAATGCTGATGCCACAGAAAGCAAAAAAGGACGAGGTGACTGCAGTACAATAATAACTCAGACAGGCTTAGTGAGAGGGAAAAGCAGCTTCCGTGCCAACAAGCCAGCACTTCTGCTGTTCCAACAGCAGAGGAGAAAATGCTGGTTGGCAGCCACAGACAAAATAAAACAAAACAGCCCATTAAAAAGGCACAGGGCAGGATGTCTGTGCTCAGATCTGCTTCTTTGCAGCAGGCAGAGACAACCCTGGCCTGCACTGCAGCGCTGGAGGCAAACACAGTCAGTCCTGTGCCACACAGGGCCAAGAACCTGATCATCCCTCTTGGCATCCCCTGCCCTCAAAATGGGAAAAGCACAGTCTTCTCCCCATTTTTCGTTTGCCTGGGGTCAGGACTGCCTTTGGAAAAGTACCTTTTTCACGATAGGGAGCAACTTCTCAAAAGATAAGCACTCCTTCCGTTGCCAAGTCCATTCTAGAGGGAAATGGTGGAAATTTATTTTTTCAGGACACAGAGATTTGACTGAAGAACAGTTGGACAGGAGCTGTGGGGTGGGTGGAATAGCTAAAATCTATTCTGCCTCTTTGCATAGAGGTCTGTAAACTTCATAAATCAACAAACTACAGAGGGTACTGCTGCCAACAGCTGATAAATCACTTCTTCTGGAGTAAGTAACATCTTGGTTGTGAGAGGGGTAAAGCCCTGGCACAGGGTGCCCAGAGCAGCTGTGGCTGCCCAACCCCTGGAAGTGTCCAGGCCAGGTTGGATGGGGCTTGGAGCAACCTGGGACAGTGGAAGGTGTCCCTGCCCATGGCAGGGGGTGGGTTGAGGTAATCTCTAAGGTCCCTTCCAAGACAAAGCATTCTGTGAGAGATTTGATAGCACACGTTTGTACACCCACAGTCAGGAATTATTTCTAAAATCAATTTATATTTACCTGGTAGTAGAAAAGAAAAGAAAACAAGCATGCAAACAAACAAAGTCCCAAAAAACACCCAACCAAAAATACAGTTAAAAATTTCAGATAACCTATTACAAAACTAATCACTACTTGGAAGTTATTCTGAAAAGTATAAAATTGCCAGGAAAATATATCCCTTTCAGAGAGAAATTACCAAATGTTGAACACAGAGGGGGAAGATAAGCAAAAATAAAATACGATCTTTTGATTGAGATACCTGAGGTTGCAATACTTTGGAGTATGTTTCAACACAGTAACCCGATATATATTTACTAAATTGTTTGGCACATTCAGCACGTCCCCAGGGAACTGTTGGAGGGAACTAGCAGTACATTTTTCACTCCTTCCCTGTGCATTAGCAGACATAAGGTCACACTAGTATAGCAAAGATGGGTGCAGCCTCAGGCTCATTAGCTCACAGCAAGCTAGCCAGATGAGGCAGCGTGGTGTTTTCCTTTCATCATTCAAGCTTGAAAGGAAACTGTCGGCAGCCACTTGCTCTTAAAACAATGAAAATTTAGGTGACAGAAATCTCATTAGCTGAAAAGTAGCATTCAGTGAAGATAAAGATTTCTAGGTAAAGATTTCCCTCTTCTGCAGCACACATGCACAAACTTATAAGCAAACCTTGTCCTTTGAATGCAAAAATCCATGTATGAGGGAAGGAAATAGTGCTTGTTAAACTGCAGCAGCCACTGTGTTTCAGTGAATTATATTTCTTGCAGGAAAATCAATGTCTGGATGACTGGCTTCCTTTCAGAATAATGCATGCATTGTGGATGTATATACATATTTACGGAGCAGCAGTTTAATCTGTAACCTCTGCCACAGGATTGACACTTTCCCTGCAGATGATTTCTTTGTCTTGCACAGAACTGAAATGCAGAAAATGCAAAGGGCTATAAATACTGCTATTCTCAGGGTTTTCCAGGCTTCAGACATGATACATGGCCTGCTTGACAATTAAATACCTTTTGCATTCCAATTACTGTATATGAAAGTCTATTCACGATGTTTTATTGGTAATATTTCACCACTGTGAGCTTTTAAGCTGAATGGAACTGCACGTTCATGTGGATTTCCTAAGGTCCAGGAGATCTGGGGTTGAAGACATATTTACACTCTTTTTTTTTTCTTAAATATTCTTTTCTCTCTGCTGCAGTTCAAGAATGACTTAGCAGAGGGATGCTTTCCTTGCTATGTTCTATGGGAACCCGATAGCTGTAATGATCATTTCTGAGTTCCCTGGGTGTTGTTCTCAGCGATGGTGGTGTTCCAAAGTGTCAGCAAACACTGAGAGAAAAGTACTTGCTCCCAGCCCAGCTGTCATATATGAGGAGGCTGATTACCAGAGGCATAAAAAGCTACCAGATGTCAAGCTTCCAGTAAAACTTTGTGGCATGCCAATCCGTAGGAGTTTCTTGAAAATCATAGATGTAAAGGGTTATATTTGCCCTTCAAGTTTACATCTCAGCTTCTAATATATTTTCTTAGACTACCTCCCACTAACAGCATTAACTTCCTTTTAATGACTCCCTGCCTCAACTGTTGCCTTCCTATCTTTTATGATCTTCCTGATTCCTATCTCTCCCCAGCTCTGTAGGGCACATTCTCTCTCCAGGAAGCAGGAATCCAATCATCCCTATTATTGCTGTTACAGTAGTGCTGACAGGACCAAACAGCCTGTCAGTGCAACCGGGAGAGGGTGTCCCAAAAATTCCCCCATGGCCCAGTTGCTGGTGACTGACTGACTGTGTTCCATCAGGGAATACCCGGCAATGGTCTCCAAACCCCCTCTAGATGACTTTCCTTCCTCTCCTGGTCACCTCTCAACCCTTCAGTTTGTGACAAGGCTTGATTTTGCCCTCTGAGCCATCTTCTTTTCCCCAGCCCACAAGGGATTCTCTCCCAGTTGCTTTCTCATATTTTTATGTTCATCTTTTAAAGTGCTGAGGGACAAAACTGCTGGAGTCACTCTCTCAGCCTTCTTCTTTGCATTGTGACTTTTCCAGTCTGGACAAAAAACTCTGGTTTTTCCCTACAGTGTGTTTCATGTATTTTCTTTTTGGCTTTTTCTCTTAGCTTATTTATCAGAAATAATATACCAGCATATAAAATAGCCTTTGGTCCCTTTGTATAAACAATAACCAGCCTAGATGAAATTTGCAAGGAGAGAAAGTAGGTCAAAACAATGTGACTAAATCATTCCAAAACAACCATTGGAAAGAATCAAATTCACACCCACAGGGTTTATGTGAACAGATTCAAACTTGCCAGGGCTTTGGCATCTATTGCCATCTCTGGCATTTATGAGCAGGATTCACCAAAGCTTATGAGTCAAGGAAACAAAACAAAAAGTCCAAAACTTAGAAAATGCTCAAAAAAAAAAAGGTTATTGTTGAATTCAGTAGCTACAACAGGTTTTAAGTGTGGCTAGGCTTCAACTCCTCTGGAGAGCTTCCAGAAAAGCAAAAGAGAAATGGCAAAAAGTCTTGGTCATTGCTACTTTCCATTTATTTTGCACACTTTGCAGAATCTCAGTAGAGAACTGCTGAAAACCCTTGGGAGACACTTATCCCCAGTTTGTAAGTTTCCCCAGTTTTTGAGTTTCCCCAGGGAAGGGCTAAGCCCAGAATTGTCAGGCCATGGTGGCTCAGGAGATTCAGCAATACTGGTTCTGATGGCTGGTCCTCTACAGGGCAAATTTCTCTCTTCATTTTCTCTTAATTAAGCCTCAAGAGCAAAGGATGAAATGTTCCTAAACCCAGATATGTGGCTGTGGATCAGCTAGTTGCTGATTTCACAGAGGCTGGTGTAGAAGTGCAAAGCTGTCCATCTTTTCATTATGAGGTTTTTCCACTTACACTAGGCGTGAATCCAAACTCAAAACAAAACAACATTAATTAAAAAAAAAAAAAGGAAAAGGAGAAACAAAAAGTCCTTCTTCACTGTTCCTTCCACTAAGTTTGAGCCATTTGTAGGATGATTTGGAACCAAATTTTGTGGTTGGCACCATTTTCTGCAATAAGACAAAACAAAATCCTGCATGCAAATATTTCTACATGTAGGAAAGCCTGAATGTGGAAATGTGTGATTTGCCCTAAATGTCTCTACAGCACCTTTCCTCAGGAGATCTATGCTCCTTTGCTGATAGCGGCTGCACAGCACCACAGAGTGTCAGCAGCCAGCAGGCAGGGAAACTGAGGCAAACTATCTAAAAGCAGAATAAGGCAGAAAATAGAGACTTTAGTCACCCAAAATGTCCCTCAGTAGAGAGTACAATTTGCTTCATTTCTTCATCAAGCCTACTGGGTTCACAGAGTTCATGTTAACAATTGACTCATGCCAATCATCGTCACCTTTAAAAGAACTGATGAAGATGTCACTTCACAAAAAGCACTTTTCTAGACCCTTCACCTTTCCCACATGAAATATTTTCCAACCTGAAGTAACAAAAACAAGGAAAAATAAATTAAAAGTGTTGTTGATTTTTGTTTTTAAGAAAGGAGGGGAAAAAATGCTACAGATCTTCTGTGAATCCCACCCTGTATTTCATACTTCTCCAGTGAGGCTCACATTCTTTTATTCAGATTCCAAAAGTAGACATAATTTGTTCCAAATGTTTTCAAAGGCAATCAGCAGCATCGGCTTACATTCTTTCCAGGGCTGGGAGAAAACTGTGAAATCTTCTAAACACTAATAGAGGAGTGGCTGAGGGGGAGGGATGGTGGAGAAGGGCAGATGGAAGAAAGTGAGAGGGGAAAATGAGGGGAAAGAAGGAGGAGAGGAAAAAAAAAGAGAAAAATTGCATAAAGGAGTATGCTGATGATCTATTTGCTTATATTGTTACAGTTATGAGTCCTTGAACAGCTCTGGAGAGACTTTACTTCTTGCCAGCTGCATATTTCCATTGGCAAGGTAGCTCACAGTTCATAGCATGATATTATGTAGCAGAATATGATTGAGAAATAGGCCATAAAATTATATATTTATTGCAAGTCTGTCTGTGCGATTTTTGCAGGGAAGCCCAACATATAAATCCCTGTGTGTTGCATGTCTATTTTGTCTGGTAGAGAACTTTACTGAATTACTCACCAGTCATTGTGCAGGTTTAGAAGTCTGGACAGATGTTACCGTGGAAATAAAGGCAAAAACGCTGCAATTTATCTTCCATTTAAGCATCTATACAAGCCACAGGGTTGTTGAATGTCTGCCTTTAAGATGCAGTGTGGTCTGGAGCTGCCTCGGAGTGCAGTTGAAGGCTTGTGGTGTGCTGCCTGCTCTGCCCCTGGCTCTCTGTGTGGCCTTTGACAACTCATTTAATCCCCAGCTTCCCAAACCTATAAAACAGGAACAATAATTCTTGCAGTGTTTCCCACACAGGGACAAGTGTAGGGATCCCTCCTCTGCATGACCCTGGCCAGGTGCATATCACCACTGACCTACAGAGTTCAACAGCTGGCCAGCAGAGTGCCAAGTGATGCTGGCTACCAGAGCCACCTCCCCACAAGCTTTTCTCCACCTCCCCACAAGCTCAAATCACACAGTAAGTCCAACCGGGAAACAGGATCACCATCCAAGTGTTTCCAACATGGAGACATTTCTCCAAGATTCACAATGGTCAAACATCTGCTCCTGGCCTGTCCCAGGCTGGGCATGGTGCCACGATCCTGAGATTGTCCCCACTAGCACCACACTGGCATGGCTGTGAGCACTGACAGCCAGAGAGTAAAGAATTGGTGGTTAGTGTTTAATGGGCACACATTAACTCTTAAGCCTTCAAAACCCCTAATTAAGCCTGGCTTTCATTTGAAACACGCCACCCGAAGTGGGAGAGTAGGCCATTTGTTTTTACACAGCTGAGGAATGTGCATTTAACTATCTCAGGAAGGAAAAAGAAATGAAAAACACTTGGAGAGCTGGTAAACTCAACCACCTGTATACCCCTGCAGCCAACTGGAACATTTCTCTTCCCACTGAAGGCCAGAGCTTTGAACAACTGCAGAAGGTGACTAATGTAAAAATTTAATACAATGGCCTTTGCTAAAAGCAGCAGGGCTTGGAGAGTTTTTGCCAGTATTTTGTCACTGTCCATCCAGAAGCAACAAATTAATCTGATGTGTTTTTGTATCATGATGCATCTCCACCTCTGCATTCCTGCGCCTCAGAGGTCCAAATCCTAAATATGACAAGGCATCCAGACAAAGCTGTGCAAACTCAGCTCCCTCTGACTAACTGTTTGGACAGTTTTAATCATAAACAGTAAAGTAAATTAATGCTAGTCATGCCAAATTGTTTTAATGCCTACATACTTTCTTCTCTGTGCCCAAAACAGTGCTGGTTTGTCTGCTGGCTGTTGCACCAGCCTCTAAGACATTACTGTGCAGCTTAAAGAAATGTGTTTTGAAGGATACTAAAGGGGGGCTGAGAAAGGCTGTATTCTGCCTTTAAGTTGTGGGTGGACCTGGGGGACTGGTGCATGTGAATGAGGCAAGAGTTTGTGAGACTTGTTTTTTAGTACCCACACCAAAACTGTGCATTAACTTAGAAAAGTTTTAAATGATGAAATAAAGCCTACCAGTGAGCTAAAAATAAAGAGGTTTTCATTCAAAGAGGATTGAAAAACCAGAAGTAATTACTTAATTTTCAGTGCCAACTGGAAGCATGACGTTTGGTTAAAAAAATCGAGAAAAAAGTAAGGAAAAGCAATTGAAAAAAAAATTTTTAGTTCATTTGTTGGAAAAAACCAGCTAGATTAAAGAAGAACAAATATCTTCAATAAAAGGAAGTAATTTAAATATGTTACAGAAGGAATTCTTGAGATTTGGTGCTGCAAGTTGTAATACATTTTTCATGGGAAGGAATTGGGAACTGGGAGCAAGAATGGCTACCAAAATGAAACTCTCTTGCTCCTCTCTGAGATGCCTCCAACTTGGTAAGAATTTGAAAATAATTAAGCACTAGATTTACAACCTGGGGGAAAAAAAAGAAAATAAAATATACCCTTAACTGAGATTCAACAATAAGCTTGTCCTCCACTGTTGTAGATGGGAGCCTCTATACCTCTTCTAGAGGCAAAATGCACAAGGGTGTTTTGCCTGAGCAAATTAATTTTTCCCTCTTTCCACCTGCCCAGGTGTAAAGCATGTGAGGGCATTAATATGCATTTCTGCACTTGGTCTGCTGGCTGCAGAGAGAGATACAGAGCACAGCACTCACAAGCGTCACTGTCATCTGAGCCTGAGGTTGTCCAGCATCTTCCAGTGAAAGACCCACCAGCAGGAAGACTGCAGGGTATCCCAGAGATAAATCAGAAAGGCTTGGGATGAGATACAGGGCATCCACCTCCCTGGCAGCCACTTCTCTGTAGTCTAGAAAGCTCTTCCAGTTTTCACACATGGTCCCCGATGCCTTGAACATCTTATTTTTTGGGTCTTCAGACCAAGGTGAGAGATTGCTTATACATTGAGAAAAAACATGCAGGGAATACTCTGGTTCTGGATAGTCAGGATTTTTTTCAAATTATTTTCTGGCCCCTCTGTTTTGATAGCAAATTTTGTTTCTGGAAGATCTTCTCTAGTGTTCTTTTCTGTAGTCTCACTCCACTTTCTCAAACAAGGCAGAAAAGTAAAAAAACCTAGGAGAAAAAAAGAAGCATTCAGCTTTTCCCAAACAGGAGCCTTCTCTGGAGCAACTGGTTCCTCCCACTCCTGCGTGAGACAATGTTTACAATTAGCTTCCCAATAACACCATCTGGAAGAGCATCAGCCTTACTGTGCTTTCACACCCAGGCCTCAATATGACCATGAAATCAAAACAAGGCAATTTTTCCAACCACCTGGCAAGTTTCCCCTGGATGTCAGAATTAAAGAGCTAGTGCAAGAGACTATGGCCTGATCCAACCACAGCTATTCTGTCTTGCGGGCCATGGTGAGAGTGTCTTACCACACTCAGATTTAACCACAACCAGAACGTCCTTTTCTGCAAAGGGGATTCTGCCCAAGATATTTTCTTTGGAAGATTTTCTTCATATGGCACCCCTATGCCAGCTCCATTGGGCTCTGGCTCCATTCTCTAAGCACTGCTGTCTGTAAACTTTTTTGAAAGTTTGGAAGCAAGGGGAGAAGGATAAGGCAGAAGCAGCCTCTGGGGTTCTGCTCGGAGCCTAATGACACTGAGCCCACAAAGAATTCCCTCTTAGCCAGTCACTCCAGCCGTATCATTGTCCTGATAAACCAAGGGACCTTATGACAGGCCCTTGGGAAGTGGCAGTGTGCTTCACTCTAATCTCATTTTAAACTTTTAAGTAGGATGACCTCAGGTGTAATCCTGTTCTGCAGTACTCCTCACCTTGTTTAACATTTCTGCTGCACATCCCTACACATATTTCCACAAGAACATTGGGCCTCTCTTAGAGCATCCTGGTGAAATCTATCTGAAAATAAAGCAGATTCTAACATTCCATCATTTGTCTTCCAGAGGAGACCTGTTTCCACTATGCATTTTAGCCAGAAAGGAGGTGAGATTTTAAGACAGATTGAAGGCTAATTCACACTATGCTGATAACTTTCCCCAGGGACTTGTTCAATCCTTTTTCACACTGTGAGATGATAGAGTAGCTGCTCAACGTATGCTGTTGTGCCAATCTCCATCTTCATCAGCATCATCTGTATTTTCACTAAGAGCAGGACTACAGCTCTGGAATTGACTTCAGAATGATTTTAGGACATATTTTTGTATTATTATTATTACTGTTGTTATTGGTTTTGTTGTCATGGATATGACAATTATGATTCCTAAATACTTAGAAATCATAATTCAATTAACTGTCCTCTCCAAAACACTTTTCTAAAGATTAAATTTGTTGGCCACTTATTCTTGTATCACAGTTCCTATCAAAATTGCAATCAAACTGTTTGTTTTTCCCTGTGGACAGTCTTCTGAAAGAACCATAGGATTCATGTCTTCCCGACCCTTTTCCAGCCTTCCTGTCAATCTTCTCCATCCATGATGAGTTTTGGCTCCATTTTCACTAGAATCATATGAAAATCAACCTTTAAAATTTGTCTAGTTACCCCTGTGTCCTTCAGAGATTTTTGTATTTATTAGCAGAATTCTTAGATAGGCTTGGCACCGGGTTGGAACATAGAGATTTTTCCCCCAAAAGGACACCTCCAGCTGGTGATCTACAAGTTCCCTCAAGCAGCTCTCTGGGCAGTGTGAGGCTCTGTCCTGTCCAGCCTTGAAATGATTGAAGTTTCTTTTGGTTGTGTCAGTATTTAATTAATTTCTTCCTGCAATCTTTATTTTTTCCAGTTGCCTGTTTCCCTCAATTATAGACCAAAGTCCCACAGCTCTTCCTGTCAGTCCCAGCGTTTTCATAAACCACGTTAAGTCCCCTTACCCAACACCCTCACACCATGTGTCCACATGTTGCCATGCATGATGGTGACCCATTCCTTTCATTCACCTGCACCAAGGAACTCCTCAGGCTCTTTGGTAAGGTCAGAAACCTCTGCTGCAATCCTGAGGCCTCTTTTTACTGATCCTGAATTGCCACCTCCAGAAGATCTCTGTCTTTTCTCAACACTCAGCTGCAGTGGGGATGTGAAGTTTGGGCATGCCAGGAAGACTAGTCTCCACAGGCTCTTTTCAGGTTCATCTGGGGTCTTCTTGGGTGTGCTCTGGCAAGATGAGGTGAGTCCTTCCATCCCACGCCAACGGGCTTCTACCAGATTTGGGCAATGCAGCTTCTTTCCTGGGGATACAGTGCTGCAGTACCACTGAAGATGAGCTAATCCAGTTGGCTGCCTGGAAATGCCCCTGTCCTTTCCCTTTCTACCTCACATACTTTTTATCTAGTCTCCAAGTTTTTCACTTGGACCATGGAATTAAACAGAAGTGAGAACTCAAGGAGGTTTTTTGTGCAAAAATAATTGGCTTCTGTGTTACTCAGGCTGGGATAATCCAGCCTTTCTGTTCCAGGATGATGTTGGTTACAGACAATGTGGAAGATATATGTGCCCAGTCTTACCAAATCTTCCAGCTGGCCCAGTTCCCCCTCCACTGACTCATCCAGACATGCTGATCTGCACGCCTCCCATTTCTCACAGAAGCTGATGTTTCCAGCTCCCTGAACCCCGGCCACAGCACATCTTGGGCAGGGACAGATCAGGCCATAACTTTCTCCATGTCCTCTGCAGTGCTTGGGGACATCCTGACCTGCCTTGCCAGGCTAGAGTAGTGGGACCTTTACCAGAGAGATTCTGGGTCTGTTCAGACTTTTTGTAGCTTTTGTCCTTGGAACTATTTTATATTATCCAAATACAGCTCAACACTAAGTTCTTCCAGGGTTGCTTACAGATATTATTTTAAAAGTTTCTTGCTTCATCTTCCACCCTTGTTTTGGTTTTTATTTTTGTTCATCTGATCTGTACGATCATCTCCATTATTTGTTCCATTTTGGATCAAGAGGAATTACCAGTCTGCCACTTCTCTCCCTGGAAGCCGGATCCCGCTGCTGATATTAACATGACTTCTTATGTCATGAGCAATTAATCAGGATTTGGGGCCTCCAGGGTTGTTCTGTCAGGAGGCAACGTTGCTGCCGTAGCCAAGCAGTGCAGGAGTGCCATCCTTTTTAGTCATAAAGAGTATGTGAAAGTATGACTCATTTTCCTAAGCAGAGCAGGAGGTGCCCAGAATGGCTTCCATGTTTCCAGACATCCTTCTAGCAGGAGCTTCATCTTCTGGGCAGCATTACCTAGGTTTTCCTTACACCGTCCCGCTCTTCTTTCTCCAGCCCAAAAAACTGCTGTCCAACCCCTCCCCAAAACTGTTTTTTATTTGCATTTAGAAATTGAGGCCAAAAATCAAAACATCTGAATATCCTAGTTCTCTTACACTTTTTTGTACTGTCCGTGTCGGGGAAATTTTGTTACAGCTGTGTGATATTAGATTTAACTGCAGTATTTTTTAATATTCACTGTATTTTGCTGTTCCTTATTCACTGACATGCCTGAAAAATCTCCAAATACAAGGCTGAAATACTAACTCATCTGATTTAGTTAAGTTTCCACCCGCCTCAGGTATTCTGGGTAATGGAGTGTTTTTCATTGCATGGCTGTTTTACTGTAATTCCACTGTAATTACACTTAGAATATATTTTTAAACGCATATAATTACCCCTAAGTTGAAATGTATGACTGGCATTATTAACTCTCTGTTCTTAATGAAACAGAATTTAACTTGGAACTGTACTAGAATTATTCTGACAATTTTTGTAGCTGTTTTGTACATATTAAAGCAAAATAAATTTTTAAAATAATTGCAGTGTAAGGTAAGTTGTGCACTAAGCCTCTAAAAATTTTTAATCATAAAAATCCACATGACATAATTATGTCATGAGCAAATGACATAATTACCCTTAATATTTTTTTTATACCACATATATTTGTCAAACTCTTTTACATCAAAGCAGTGCCAGAGTAGTGTAATAAATCTGAAAGCTGTGCTAATATGGATGACCTTCCTTTTGATATGAGTTTGTAATAATTATAGACATAAAAAGTGGAACCATTTCATAATTATGTAGGACATGTGATGAGAGTGCAGTTGAGTAATTATACCGTGGTTTTGTCTTGTATTTGGATATGTCTTTAGCCACTGGTCTAGTGATGAGGAGACGTGGGTTCAAGAGTGAAGACAAGAGGCAATAAAATATGCTGTATCCTAAAGTAAATCAAGTATGACTTTAAAATTGTAAAAGGCTGAGTCAACACTCCATTATTTTTTGCTCTGGCATAGTGTCTCTGATGTTGACAGAGATAAACAGCTGTAAAATCAGTGTGACAGGCTGGATATCAAGCTCTTTCAGAACAAGCTTATGAGACTTCAGGTATTTCCTACTTTTGGTCCACAGAGCTCGGACCAGACATTTCTCCTGGCTAAGAGCTGGTCACTGACAACACTGACACAGCCTTGATCTGGCTATCACAGCCAATAAATCCCCAGGCAGACCCAGAAATGGAAAAATAAAAGAAAACCCAAAAAATAATGAGGACAGAAATATTATGAGCCAGTCTGACTTTAACTGTAACAAAGTTATGTTGAGGCTTGGTCTGAGATAAGGGCAAGTGGCTGAGAACAATTTTTCTTGTGAAAGGTCTATTTTAATGGCTGAAATTCAGTCATTCCTATTTATGCTTCTTTTCAGGTTCTAAATTATAACAGCCTATAAAATAAGCAGCAGGTGATAAAAAGAGAGATACAATGGTTAACTGGACATGCAGGAGAACTCCAAATGGAGTAGAAATGCACATCTTCTATAGAGATTTATGGATTTTTTTTTGTTTCAAAAATCCTTTTTTTTTCGAAAGCTGTTTCATTACAGCAAAAAATGGAGAACTGTGAAGAGGAGACCCATGCCAGATGAAGGGAAGTGTGTGAGATCTACTGTGTGAGAATGTCCTAGATAATGACTGACAGCTGCGAGGTTTTGGTCTCACTTTCATTTTAATGGCATCCTCCAGTGATATGCACTGGATTTCAAGCCTTTGTCGCACTGTCAGCTCCTGTGATGATCCACAGAATATGGGCATTTGACAGGTCTTTAATAAACAGTTTGCTGCTGGGATGAATTGAAGTTCAGCTGGATCCAGCTCGAGTTCAGCAGAACACATAAGGCTGTTAACTCACCTTTATGCTACAAAAGGAAAAAAAGAGAAGGAAGGGGGGAAGAATCCAGGTTTGGACACCTGCTATTTTTTCAGACATTAATTATGAGCCCTTATTTTTGCAGAGCATGATAATGGACTAGCAAGCTATGGTAGCACATTCTCGCTACAAAAAACTGCAGCTAAGAGCACTAGAAAATGCTTTTAAACTTTTTTCTTGTTTTTTTTATATACCTGTAGTCGACTAAAATGCTCCAGGAGAATTCCGTTTGTTGGCTTTTTTGGCAGAAATGGGATTCCAGGGCTGTTCTTTGTTTTTGTAGCATTGAGGTTCTTCTGGCACTGGCTCACAGAAACAATCATAGAATCTCAGAATCATTTAGGTTGGAAAAGGCCTCTGAGGTCATCAGATCCAAGATGTGACCAATCCCCACTTTGTCACTGAGTGCCATGTCCAGTCATTCCTTGAACACCTCCAGGGATGATGAGTTCATCACT
>VXBC01001339.1:493245-504008 GCA_013399945.1 Ploceus nigricollis | reverse complement strand
ATAATGATACCATCTAAAAAAACTTTACCATCACAGTACTATTATAAAAACAGCACTGCAAAAATATCCACCCACCCAAAAAAAACCCCAAAACCACAAACTCTGTGTCAATAATTCAGTGTCCACAAGCTGTAAGTAAATTCCTTTGGCAAATGACAACCCTAATGTTCTTTGACTTGCTGCCATCTCTTCTCACTGCCTTATAATCAAGTTTGTTTTCAGACAGACTGTGCCTGATTCTTTCAAGATAAGGAGGATGTGTATTCAAACAGAAGTTACCAGTACATAGATTTGTGGCATGGGAAGGGCAAGAAAGTAATTGAATAGAGTTCTGTGTATTTATGTAGCACTTAGAAGTGATTTCCAAGAAAAGGGACTAAAGTCTCCAGAGGTGATGGCAATAGTGTCTGCAATTATACTCGGGGAAGGGAAAGAACTTGCAAGCTGGGGCAACCTTTGGGGTGAAGAAGGAGAGGTATTGTTGAAAGATACACATGTCAATATATCTCCCTGTAACTCTGCTAATGGAGAGTCAAATTAGTTTAAAATAATTCTGAAAAGATAAAATTCTAATTGAAAATTCTAGGTCTCTATAAAACTTTGTGTTAAAGGTGTTATAAATATCCTTGAGTGGCAAAGGAGAGAGTTTGGAGATTTTGATATGGAGAAGATGTAAATACAAACACAAGATATAAAACAGAGATAAAGACAGAAATAAAGACATAAATACTTTTTCATCTTCAGTCCCCCTGGTATACATTGAGGTTCCCACTAGTTTCAGAGCAATATCTGAAGTTTTGCACATTTAGGTTGCAATTTTTTTTATTAGAACCAGAGATAAAAGGGGTTACAAAGTGACCATTTTGGTTAGTTTGTATCTCCTTTCCCTAATGCCGTTTTAAATTGCACATTAAAATAACAGAGTTCTCAGTTACCCAGCATGTCTTAATCTCACCAATCATTCATGGGGGTCAGGGATGTTTGAACTTTCAGACAGTGGAGGAGAATAAAACCATTCCCCAAAAGCATCGTACTCAGCTCTTCCATATACTGGAACAGAGCAGCAGGTTATGAACTGGTCATGCTGAGTGCAGAGAGAGTGTGTGCCAGCTCACATCCAGCATGGTGCACCCTGCATTGCCTGATCAGAGGAAGTGGGGCATTCTCCTCTTGGCTTCAGAGTGGCAGGACACGAGAGGCAGCACCAACCTGCCACTGTTGGGACAGAACACTGTAAAATCCTCTTCCAGCTCAAACAGACTTGCCAGCTTGCATCATCACTATCTTAGGTTTTCTGCACATCAAGCGATGCAGTTTTCCTTCCCTTCCTTTCCCTATGCCCCCCCTTTCCCCTTCCCTTTTCCCCCTACCTTTTCCCTTCCCTTCCCTTTTTCTCCTCCATTTTCCCTTCCCTTTTCCTTTCCCTTTTTCTTCTCCATTTTCCTTTCCCTTNGTTTTCTATTTCTTTTTGACGTATTTCAATGGTTTTGCAATACCATTTTGTATGGTATCTTATGTGTTTTAAAGTAGTCTTAAGTTTAACCTCTTTTCTTCTTTTCCCTTCCCTTCCCTTCCCTTCCCTTCCCTTCCCTTCCCTTTCCCCAAATCAGGGACTGTAATTAGAGGTTAATTAGTGCAAACCCCAACCTCTTTCACTCTTTAGGGACGTGATCCTTTCTCACTCTGTGCAGTCAGAGTTGTCTGCTTTTCCTGAAGGATGTTACAGAGGGAAGGAGAGGAGGAAGCTCTATGTTTCCAGTGTCAGGCAAGGAGATATCATTGCCTGCATTGGATGGATTAGGGGAACATTTCTTCTGCAGACAGAACCCTTACACTATCCATTATGGGCATGTTTATATCTGTTCCTTGGAAGATCTAACACCAACAACTTCCCTGGATGGGCCATCAAGTCTGGTGTGGCTGTTTCTGTTTCCCTGCGGTCCTTCCAATAAAACTTGTCCAGGTCCATTAACAGAAGCTATGGAGTCAGGTGTGGGTCTGCTTTCCAGTGACAGGCCTGAGAAAGTGTATCATTTAAAAAGTAAATAGTTTCCCCACAAACAGAGCCCAGCAGCAAAGGAGTTTAATTCATGGTATATATCCTAACTCCAAAGGCTTGTCAAATGCTAGGCTTTTCTCTCAAAGGAAAAGATTAAAACTACACACCTCAGCCTGAATTGTAGCCAGATTCATCTGCTCCTGCATTCCTGTTTTCACTGGGACTGAATAAGGAGGGCTGATAGATTTTCTCATTCTGTTGAGTGAAATCCTGACATCTTAGAAAACAGTGGGAGTTTTGCCATTGGGTTTGCACGGTAATCGAAATGCCAGCATCCCATGGGTCTGGGGCTACCACAAGAGGGAGTTAAACCAAAATGAGCTCAGGCTTATCTGGAATTGGGTATTGAGTCCTCCTACATGGAAACTGTTAGTGCTTATCTTAGTAGGGCTAAATGACTGCTCATTGCCATGCTTAGCAGGAAAGTTATGCAAAGTTCAAATCATATTTCAAGCCAAAAAACTTAGGCTTTTCTAATTTAAGGTATCAAGAGGACTTTGGGTCACCATGCTGTACAGGCAAGAGCAGACCATTCCATTTTTTTCAACTGTTGCATCTTGAAGAAGCAGTAGTAATACTAATAACATTACTAAATTATGAAGAAGAAGAAGAAGAAGAAGAGGAGGAGGAGGAGGAAGAAGAAAGAGGAGAAGGAGAAGGACCACAATAAGAACTGTTCATAGCAGATGCCCAAACAGCATGTTTTTTCCTTGCAGTAAGCCTTGGAAATAAAAGGTTGCAAAACCCTAGGTAGCTCCTGCTGAGAGTTTTCACACTTTAAAATAAAGCTGCCAGAGACATAAGCAATTTTGGGTTTGGTTGAATTCTAAATGTCAATATTGCTGTTTACTACCTCTTGAAGTAATGAATTGCATCAAAGGTCCAGCAGTTCTCACTGGCCCTATTGATTGAAAACCTGAGCTGTGGTTCACTGTTTCTAAGACACCTGTTGTTCCTTTATACAGTGACCTCTGCCTGTACACTTGTAGTTCTGCTGCTTTTGAAGCATGTATCTAGTGAACATGCCTTCAACATCTTTTCCATCCAATTAAAATTCCTTGCTATCATTCCCTTTTATCTAGCGTTTGTAATTGGATTCCCAGTTTCTCAATTTTCATGTCAGCAAGGGGGAAAATGATAGCAAGTGCCTGATAAAAAAAAAAGTTATGATTTAATTCTGTTAAATGGTTTGTTCTTTCTTTAGCTGAATTTCTGAAGGAAAAATAGGCTTCTGCAATCATACTGTGATTTTTCCACCTGTTTCTCCATTTGACTCTGAGACTTCTTGGCCCATTTCAGTCAGATTTGAAGACAGATTTATAAATCTCCTGTAATATCCTGGCGATGCTACATTTCTAAGAGCTACAGAAGATTGGAAACTGGCTAAAGGAGGTGAATCTGGAAGTGTTCAAGCCCAGGCTGGATGGGGTTCCAAGCCACCTGATCTAGTGGAAGGTGTTCCTGCCCAAGGCAGGGGATTTGCATTTTGGGTTATTTCCAACCCAAACCATTCTATGATTCTATGATCCAATAATCATACAAAGAAAAAACCTGTGCTGTGTGAGCAGATCTTTACCCAGTCTGGATAGCCAGATGCTGGCAGGGACATTCCCACATCCCCAGCAGCACACAAGCTGGTTTTTCCCATGGGACAGCCACGGATAGAAATGGGGCTGGAAGGCATCGCAGCTTTTCATCATGAAGGACATGGGATAGGGGAAATGAGAGGAATCTAGAGGAGTAAACCACCCAAACTTAGGAAAAAGACTTTGTTAATGTCACTCACTGCTCATTAAATACCTTGGGGTTTTTGAGGGCATTACAGCCTGGTGAGTTGTTTTCAAAGCTGCAGGTTTCCTGAGTATTTTCTGTTTTCATGTTACTGGTAGTTCATGAAAATGTGCTCTAGCAGCATCTTGTATACCAAGATCAATATCAGAGACAGGAGAAATACATCACTTTTTGGAGGTGCCCAGGAGGGCCTAGGTTACGCTGAATGCCTATCTTCTACATGGCTGCCTTCAGGTGAGCTGAGTTGAGGCTTAATTGGCCAGGGTTTTGTTATTGCTGAAAACATGAATCTGAACAGAGCAGAACATTTGTATTGACCCATAACACAGTGATTTAGTTTACATTAACTCTACCAAACTATTATTCCCTTTATTGTCTAAGAATTCTTCTTTGGGAGAACTTCAGAAGTGCTCAAAAGTCAGCAGTCTACAAGCTGTGCCACAAATATTTAGTTACAGAAAGCATCCACTAAGTCTGTGTTACAGTTAATCTCAGATAGTCTCTTCCTTGATTGATATTCCAAAGTCTTGGTCAAGAATCCTTAGATGACATCACCAGTGTGGAATAACAAGATAGCTATTTTGTTGAGTTTTTTCCTCTCATCTAATAGAATAACATAGCCAATAAATTCTTGAAGTCAGTAATACTCAGCAGCAGCAGCAGCAGCACACTAGTACATCAATTATGAAATTATTATTAAATTAACCACAAAATCTATTTGATAACCATTCACAGGATTCCAGGAAGTAGGAGTTCCAAATGTGATGGAACACTCGTGACTATGATTGCAAGGAGGAGACAAATATTTTGCAAGCGTAGCCCATCTGCTTAAAATAATGCGAGTCATTCCAGATCTTCTTTCCTCCCAGGAGAGGTACTGTATAGTCTTTGGTAAAGTTAATAGAACAAAAGGTTAAAAGAATGAAATAGCTGTAACTTGGCAAATAAGGATACAGAGCCAGATAATTGTCTGGAAGCATCTGAAGGGAGGGATAAGAATAGTTTCTAGTTGTTCAGGGGAGTGTAATTAGATATAATCGGATTAAATTAGGCAATGGAAAATATCAGGGAGGAATATCCTAATGAAAACTTCATCCAAAACCTGGCATAGACTGCAAAGGAAGCTTGTTGGAGAAAGCCCTGGCTCCCTGGTAAAAGTGAGCGAAAAGAAGAATTATGAAAATGCACTGATTCTGCACTGGAAAGGTGATGGGAAGGTCTTCAAGAGAGTTTCAGTTTTAACTTAATCTAATGCCATGTATATTGCCTCTAGTATACTAGTAAAATGGAAGGAATTTCTTTGAAGATAATTTTAAGTATCTCTCTAAGGTTCAGAACCTTCATTATTGTATCTAGGTTCTCCAAGCAGTAATTCTATATGACACAATTAAAAATCCATAATTAAAAGCAATATAAGGGTTTCTCCAGAATAATGTTCCTGGGTTTTTGTCCCTGGGAGGTATCAAGGCCTCTTTCCTTTTCCTGTTATCACTTTTTAGTGGGAATGGTGGTGAGGATTCACTTTTCACCCCTTGTTCTCTGGAGTAAGATGGTAAAGGCATGGTTTTCACTGTATTCACAGGCTTGAGCCACCACTGTGCATGTCAGTTCTTGCAAGGTGGTCCACATTTCTGATATCCATGTCATTTTACTAAATTTTATGCAATGTCTGTCTGGACTGTATTGCAGGCTTGGGCATGGACTACTTGCCTTCTGTATATTTTGGATAACTTTTTATTTACCCTGAACATAAGAATCTGGATGAATTGGCCAAGCATTACTGAAATTATCCCTGCATTAGGATACTGCAATTTTCTCCCCCCTCATAACTCTCTGAAGGTCAGGTTACACCCTTGACTGGATTTCAGGCTGGTCAATAATGGACTGTTCCTGGAATCAAAAGCTCTATTTTACCTTTTCTGCCTCTGTGCAGTCATGGGCTACACTATGGAGAGAGCTATGTGAGCAAGGTTCTATCTATCCCATTTTCTGGTTCTATCTATCCGTGCTCTGTCTTTCCTGCTGTGCAGAACCTGTGTATGTTTTCCCCAACCAGACAAATGTGGTGAGCAGTCAGTGAATAAAAAGATCCACTTTCTCTAACCTCTTCTCCATACAGAGTCACAGTGACTCACATGCAGAGTTGTGGATCATGTTTGATCCAGGTGTCAAGAGCAGAAGTTATTCTGCTGCTTTTTTGCTCAGAAGTTATATCTGTCTGCTTTTTGAAGAAAAGGAGAGATAAAATCATCTGAAAAGTATTAGGGAACAACAGAGAACTTTAGGCAGCTCTGTGCTGAGAACAGCCAACCAAAACAGGTTTGAAGGGAGCCATCCATTTAACTGGAGATGAATGTTTGCAATCACAATAACTGGATTTAATTATTACTTAACATACTCAAAGTGCATTTTGCTTCGTAAAGGAGATTCTCTTAAGATGATTGCAGCGCTAAATGTTCTGATTGCATAGAAATAAGACACAGAACCATTTAAAATCTAAGATAACAATGTGACACAGTTGAGATTTTATTTATGCCTCAACATTTTCTGATTCTGCAAAATGCTTCCTTTTGTCTTTAAGACAGCAGGCTTTGTATATTGGTAGGGGTCTATTCATTCTTGAATTATTGCAATATACAGGTTTGCAGTAAAAAAATGTATTTTATTTACATTTGTCAGCTGCACTGTGATTTTGCACTTCTAGTGACCTTCTAGACCTCTTTCCTGTCTCCTAACTCTAAATTTTTCCCTACCTAGGTGTAGGCACTGGGGTGACCTAAGATCCTTTCTGGATTCAACTGTACTTTTCTGCTGAACACAATTGATCCATACTAGGGATCAAGGTTTGGCCACGAATTCTTCAAAGCAGAGACACTAAGCAGGATAATGAAGCTTTTTTCCTCATCTCACTTCTGTACATCCAGGAAGCGAACATCAACAAAACTCATCCCTTCCTGCATCCAGACAATGCATCAGTTGCCCCCAACAACCACAGCTGTCTCATGAAGGCTCCTTCAAGACCTTTCTTGCATTTTAACTCTGCCCCAGGTCTAGAAAACCTTTCTTGGAAGTCAGCTTGAACTCTTCCTAGGCAATTTTGAATCCCAGCAGTCTCTTTCTTAGCGGTCGTACCACGAGAGGCTCTTGGCAACTCAGTGTCTGGGTGAGAGGCTGGCCTTTCCCAAGGCTCTGGGGCCCTGAATGCAGCAGAGCTACTTCCAGATGAGTGCTATGTAACCTCCCAATCCAAGCAATTGAATTTGCATACACATAGAAAATACATATCAAATCAGACAGCCCAGTGATACAGTCAGAATAGTAGTGAGGACTTCTAGATAAAGGATTACGTTATTGGGTTACTCTTTTTGATGCCCTGTTTAGTTACCAATTTGTTCCACAGTATTTCAGTCAGGTCTACAGCAAGCTTCCTGAAGGGTTTATTCTAAAAAGTAATGCAATTTGAAAAGGTAGAAAATCACAGCAAACTCATTTAGTTTCACTCATTGTTACGAGTTTGCCATTCTACATTGATTTTTCTCCTTCCTATTATACATGGACTATGTTCTCTAATGGGTTTACAAGTCTACTGATTAATGTGAGTAAAAATAATACTTGCTTTATTGAAGGGGTAAATAATGTCTTAACTACTTTGCACCCTACAGCTCTTTCAGAGCACTAATCTGACATGGCACTATCACAATGACTTCACCTGCCTCCTTTTTAAACTCCCTTAAAGCCTTTTTCATTCATTTTATTCTCATTTCCTCTGAATATTTGCTCAACACTTTTTAAATGGATTTGCTTTCACAGCGACTACACCTTTTGTGGACAAACATTTCAATATCCACCTTGTCCTGTTGGGAATATTTACAGAACAGGAATTTTTGAGTCGCTATACAAATATTGAAAGAGTGAATTTAAATTCAAGGCACAGATATTTGGGATAGAACTGCTACTGAGATTATCTATAGAAGGCATAGCAAAAAGTTGTTCACAATCATTTCAAAAGGTCATTAATAAACTTTAATTCTGCTCCCACCACCTATTTCCTTTTTATGGTCAGTGCTGACTTTTGCATATTTTTTCAGCTTCTTGAACACACTAATGACAGCTTTTCTGGTATGTTTCTGTGTCCCTCAAATGATTGTATTTATTTCACACACCAATACTTTAAGTATTCCACTCATTATCTTAGCCAAGACCATTGCATGCAGCAGATCCAGGTAGTTCCCACTAACCAGTGTAGTTTGGGTTGGAAGGGACCCTAAAGCTCATCTCCACCCAACTCCCTGCCACGGGCAAGGACACCTGCCACTAGACCAGGTTCCTCCAGGTCCTTTCCAGCATGGCTCTGATACCATCACCTCATCCTTTGTCTCTCCTTCCTCTTCTTCCCAGCAGCAGACACTCCCCTAACATGAACACATGTATTTATTCCGAGAGAACAATTACTAGAAAGGTAAAAGCTAACAGCAAAATGAGGAGTGTCGGGGGTTCTTTTGTTAGAATTGCACAGCTGGTTAGAGGTAACTGAGCTAGTCAAAACAGATTTATCTCAGGTGGTAGAAACAGCTGAGTTATTTCAGCAATGAACTCCAGGCAGGATAATTAATTTTGTCTTTCAGACCTTATAGAGCTTGGGGCCTCTAGTAACCAGGCTTGGATGTTTACAGTGAAATAAAGCACAACTGTATCATGTCTGTGCTGGGGGTGGTTTACTTGCTTTAGCAACTGCAAGATGCTTTCTAAACCAGAAACCAAATGCCACAATTTCCATGCTCTGGTACTGCTACCCTGTCTCCTGAGAGGAATATCACACATCATTTCTGGCTCTTCCTCTTATGGCATCCACTCAGCCTTGAGCCCAGGAGTTTGTGCCAGAATTTTTGCAAGCCCAACAACACTGTTCATTGTTAGTCACCATTGACACCTTTTCTCCAAACATTAAATCTACAGGGCAAATCAAGCTTTTTCTCCTTTTTTTTTCTTTTTTTTCCTTCTTAAGTGTCATAAGGAAAGATGACATTTATAATGCTCTGAGATGAGGAAAGGTTAGTATAGTTGAATCTAATATGAAGTAGCTGGAAAAACGTTCACACTTTTTTTTTCCTGTTTTTGCAACATTTTAAGAATGTGTTAACAATATGACAAAATCACTCTGGAATCTGAAATACTTTATTAAATGTTTTCTTTTTTCAATTTAAAGCATTTTTATTTCAACAATATCATAATATTTTTGCAGTTCAAAAAAAAAAGTCCAACCTCATAGCATGCTAAAACCATTTTTTTTCTAAGCAAATAATGGCAGACATTTTAGGAAACTTCTTTATCTCAGTTGGAGGTATTTTTTGTCTTTTAATTTTTTTTAAATTTTATAAAAATTTCTATTTCTCTTACAAAGAGAGGAGAAAGTATTGATAATGATAGGCTATACTGACAAATTGCCTCTTTCCCAACACATTAGTTAAAATATAGAGACTATTGATAAAGAAGGGAAGATCTCAGAGATGTTATCAACAGTTTTTTAGGACATGCACTTGGCTTACAGTCTTTTAAAGAGAAAAATATAATTCAGAGAATATCCGTACTTTTATTTATCAGAGAAAGAAAATTTAGAAAACATGGATTTTTTAAGGGGCATTACTTTCTGAACTGAAAAAAGTGTCATAATGATGATTAGTTTAATTTTTTTGTGTGATTGATATATAAATAATATAGTGGTATACCAACCCCAGAATTTTTCTTTCTGATACACCCTATTGATAACCACGGTGAGAAGGCTGATGGCAGTGACAACTCACTGAGATTTGAAGGGAGCCTACAAGAAGGATGGAGAGAGACTATTTACAAGGGCCTGAAGTTACAGGACTACAAGGGGAATGGCTTTACACTGACAGATTTAGATGGGATATTGGGAAGAAATTCTTCCTCATGAGGGTGGGGAGGCCCTGGAACAGGGTGCCCAGAGTAGCTGTGGCTGCCCCTGGATCCCTGGAAGTGTCCAAGGCCAGGTTGGATGGGGCTTGGAGCAGCCTGGGCTAGTGGAAGGTGTCCCTACCCATGGCATGGGGATGAAAGGAGAAGAGATTTAAGGTCCCTTCTAACCCAAACAATTCTGGGATTCTGTGATATAGCCATGTAATTAATGAAATAATAGTCACCCCCCTAAAAAGGTGACTAAAAGTCAGTGCAGTGTGTGAGTGTGACTGAAGTGACAGACATCCTCTCCCACAGCCCAGGCTTCCATGCTTAGCTGAGGAGAAATCAGCATGGCTGCAGTCAGTGGATAACTGACTGAGCTGAAGGTTTAGCTGCCAAAACACCCTTGGTGAAGAAGAAACACTTTACTAAAGAGCCTAGGGATTAACATGCAGATTAGGGTGGAAGAATAAAAGGGGATGCAAAACATAATCATAGAGTCTTAGAATGGTTTCGTTTGAAAGGCACCTAAAAGATCACCTAATTCCAAACTCTCCCACCTCGGGCAAGGGGTGCCACCCACTAGCTTGGGGCCTCATAATTCTACTGTCCATATCTTTATGTATTTAAAAATTCAATTAAGTCTGAAGTTCTGAGATTGCAGAGTGTGTCACAAAAGAGAAAACGAGGATGAAATGGAACAGCAGACAGAGCTGACTGGTCTCATTTCCTTCACCAGGCAGGGTGAAGAATGAACACAGAGGGTAACTGCTGCCATGTCACTGGGGTTTCAAAATCCATGCCTTCTGTTAGCAGCAGGAAGATTTCAGGCAGATAGGAAACGATATATCTTCATGAAATGCTTTAAATGTTGAATGTGATCTCTATCTTGGCAATGTCCTTTTGAAAGTTTGAGATCTAATGTTCTGGATGTGCAAAGGAATACATTTCAGACTTCTGCATTTCAGATTCTCTCTGAACAAAAAAAAAAAAA
>VXBC01001339.1:455733-487692 GCA_013399945.1 Ploceus nigricollis | reverse complement strand
AGGGAGAAGGAATATTGTGTTATTGGGAAGCCCACTTAGCTCAGGGGCCTTGCAGCTTTACATAAAAACACGCTTTTTGGGGCTATGCCTCAGCAGTGAAGGAGTTAAAGTGGGTACTTGCTCTGTTCCCATCCTTTTCTCCAGCATGACCACCAGACACTCTTCTTCTGGCTTTAACTAAAGCAGCTGTTTTATTATGCCCCCAGATTCCACCACATGTTTTAATGTGTACACCAATAAGTTTTGAATACATCAAACATGCTTTTTATTAGTATTACTTGCCAGTATGAAGTTACTACCAAGCTAGTAAATATTTTTTCTCAGACCACATTAAGTTTGAGCCTAACTCTTGGTTTTACCACTTCAGGTGGGTGGTCTCTCTTTCTCACTCAGGGGGAGAAGTGGGAACATCCATGGATGGCAAAGGCATTGTTGCAGCTGGAAATGTTGTATGTTGTCCATGGCCAAGTCAGCCTTCCTGTCTTTTCCCCACATTCATGCACAAAACCACCTTGAGCACAAAACTAATCAGACTTAAGGACAAGTTCCCCTGGAGAGGGACTTTTGACAAGGATGTGTCAAGGACAAGGGGAAATAGTTTCACATTGACAGAGGGCAGGGTTAGATCAGATATTGGGAAGGAATTCTTTCTCGTGAGGGTGGGCAGGCCCTGGAACAGGGTGCCCAGAGCAGCTGTGGCTGCCCCTGGATCCCTGGAAGCGTCCAAGGCCAGGTTGGATGGGGCTTGGAGCAGCCTGGGCTAGTGGAAGGTGTCCCTGCCCATGGCAGTGGAGGTGAAATTAGATGGTCTTTAAAGTCCCTTTTAACCTAACCATTCTGTGATGATTCTGTGACGTCTATGGCTTCCCAGCTAAAGAAAATGATAGGAAATGAGGAGTGACAGCTCTGCAACCTGCCTGACTCCTGCTCCACAGCAGAGCCAATCCATCGCAATGCTCAATATGAGCCGTGCACACTCTGTGATTTGTCTCACCCCAGCATTGTGGCTGTGACATTCATTGGGCTGCCTGGCACTGGTGAGTGGTGCTCGGTCTGAATGGCTCTTTGCTGTCTGTGTTTGCCATGGGAGCTGCTGTGCCCCCTGCACACAGCTCTGAGATCCTTTCCAGGCCATGCAGGAGCTCTGTGCCAGCTCGCGACCTGCCAGCACCCCCCGAGTTCCCTCCCTGATGCATTATTTCTACTCCCCCTATGCAGCTGCCATCACAGAGGAGATTGTGACTGCAGCTCATTCCCGTTATCTTTCACATGCTGATAAGTTGAATAAAATATAATTTCCTCAGCCACTCAGTATGTCTTTGTGACTCTGATTTCTGAGAGGAAGCAAAAGGCTTCCCATCAAGCCAGACCAATCCTCGCCGAGGAGGAGTTTGACTCCTGTGCCTGATTGTATGTAAGGTCATTTCAATCACAGACTCTGCCCAAGGACACAGGCTCAGGGAGCACCAAGTGGCCTCAATTTCAGCTCTGCTTTGAATGCAAGTCCAATTTGATTCTCGGTGGTGCTTAATTAGGGTGTATCATTGCCAGGACGTGGTTTTATGCTGAAATACTCTAGGCATCAAGAAAGAGTTGCGCAAACATTCTCTGGCCCTGACCTTGAGGATGATTTCCTGTGGTCCCCATAAGAAAGCCTTGTGTCTAGCCCCCCATCACCACTTGATTTAACAACCCTCCATATGAAAGAATTTTTCCTTAGGTCTCAGCACCTGTAATCGGGTTTCCTGAGATTTAGAAACCTTATAGTGAGGGGTAGTTTGAGACTCCCACAGATCCAACCAGCAAGAGATAAACAGGAATAAGTTAAGTTGCAATTACTGTTCTCCTGTTGTATTCTCTTCAGAGAGGGAGGATTTGAGCCACAACCTCTGGAACAGAGTACTCAACACTGGCAATTTGTCTGTCCAAGATGATGGGAAATGTGGAGCTGAGCACAGGCAGCTCTGTCAGCAGTTTTTTCCCATTTTTTGGTGCAACCTGAAGAACTGAAAAGCTTCAGTAGCTAAGCCACAATGAACACCACAGGACTGCCCTGGTATCCCCAGGGCAGTCAGGAAGACCTCAAAGGTGAAACACAGTCCAAGACAAACCCCAGGAGGTGCTCAGCACCCCCCTGCCTCTCTTGGCAACGCCATTTCAACGTATTTAATGTTTCAACATATTTAATGTCCCTCCCAACCCAAATGCGTGTGTCAGCCTGTGATTTCAGGAGCTAGCACCTCATAAGGAGGTACATGTATTATTCACCAGGTCATTTGTAAAATGCAAAGGCTCATTTCACAGCTTTCCTCCACTCTTCCTGGGTGACCTTGCTGAGTCTCAAAAAGTGGCATTATCTCAGTCATCTGCAGCCATGCAGTATTATGGATGTAATCCTATAAAACATCAGCCATCTACCTTTATAAACAGTAGAGAGGAGCAGGTATATTCAAAGGGTAACTCACCTGGTCTGTCTTAGATAAGTTCTGTGCCTCAGTTCCTCATTTCCCACCTGTAAAACAGGGATGGCAGCAGCGCCCCACCTTCCTGGAAATGTTGTGAGAGAGGGTTAAAAGACTTGGATAATACAGTTCTGATGTTATGGAAACATCTCCAACAGTCTGAAGTCACTGGGGAAAGAGGATGTTCAGCTGATTAGCGCATCCAAAGAGAGAAATTTTTGTCCTAGTTAATTATGGTGTTACTAAATTTCTGAGCACAGCATCTGGAATTTTTGAAATATTTCTCCCTGAAAATCAGTGGCTGGGGTTTTTGGGGCTGTTGTTTTGTTTTTCCCCAGTGTAGTGAGAGCAATGAAGGCTTTAGATAAATTAGACATTCAGAGAGATTTGAGGCAAGTTGGGATAGATAGAGATAAAGTAAATCAAGTCACCAGTACCATCTGCTCTGTGGGAGAGGAGGCTGGGGACATCTTCCTCTCTTTTCAGTTAACAGATGCAGGAGATGGTGAAAAGGTCAAAGATAAATGTAGTGCTCACCTCATGCCACATATTCACAGGGGCTGGACTAAAGAGAGGCCAGAAAAACTCGTGTGCACTTTCAACCTTTCACTGCAGGCAGTAAAGAGCATTACAGAGATGGAAAGGACAGACTATTTTTGTGCAAAGCCTGGAGACAGTCACTGTAGCAGAGTGGGACCAAAATAATAAAAACCCCAACCAAAAAATAATTTCCCTTTCTGCTTTCATCCTCTCTGTCTCTCCCACACCCCTTCCCCTCTCTTGCCTTGCAGAAGCTATAAATCTAGGCCATCAGAGAGAAGCTGGAGCAGCAGCATATTATCTTGAGAAATCACTCCCAGAAGGGAGCAGAAAGTTCACAAGTAGAGTGCCAAAAAAGGAGAAATCGCAGCGCTATCATTGGATCCGGCTGCGGCTGGAAGGCGTCCAAGCTCCTCGCACTGCTGACATCCCTGTGCATAATCAGAAATTCCTTTCAATTATGTGGGAAAAGGAGCTTCGCATTGTCAGTCCAAATGCCCCCGTGAAGAAACAGGCTGCCACAGCATCACCGTAGAAGGTTATGGTGGAGCAGCATCCAGGCATAGTGGCTCGGCACGGAGAGGGAGGGGAGGCACGCGGCGGCAGCGCTTTTGAACCGTTCTGCTCTTCCATTAGCACATCTAATCTGAGGGCCCCGAGTGCTTCACAGGCATCAGTTGGCTAAAGCTGGTGGGAAATATGTAGGTACTGTTAGGGACAGCATAGCAGAAATCCCTGCTGTGAGGTGCAAGCTGCCCTTGAGTGTCGAGAGATGGTTTCTGCAGCCCCAAGCCCCTTCTTGGTAACTGCTTCTCGCCTCGGCAGGCAAAAGGCACTACCTTCCTCCGAGGTGTGTGACCTGGGATCGGAGGGACTCAGCACACAGCTTGGGAAGCCCTCTGAGTGGACATGTACCCCACAGGCAGACCAAAAGCACAGACTTAAGTCTTAAACAGCCCAGCACTGTAGTGTCTGGGTTTCACAGTGCCCTGCTTTAAATGTAAATCGCAGAGGTGTCTGGGAGGAGATGTCACATTTATGGAAATGCTGCATGTTTTTCATTATGGCTGCTGAGTGTGTTTACTGAGATGTGGAAAGATGTCCATTTTCCTGCAAATGGATTCTCTGCCTTTTTCCCAATCTTTTCTGCCAATTTATATCCATTAATAGATTTAGTGGGCAGCCTGACAAAGTTAGGCAGCTGCATGCTGTTTTTCCTGCTAGCTACAAGGGTGTTACAAGAGGTTATTTTAGCCTAATGAACTTACTATCCCCAGACTCCCCCTCTGTTGTCAGTAAAGAGAAATGGTTTCCATCAGGAGGAAGGAGAACTTGATTTGGATGCTGTGAACAGTCTTGTGAAGTCTTTTTCCTCTAGCTGGCAATGGAGGGAGCCTAGGGAGTCCATTAGGCAAAAGGTGGTTATTCTCCCTAATTTGCTCCACATACTGGTTGGGGATATTACTACCATATGACTTTTTGCCATCTAACTTAGGTGCTCTGAGTCACTCCCTGGAAGCAACTATTTCTTGGCCTGTACAGAAGATTTAGGCTGTGACTCACACCTAAAATAGATACCCCGAATAGTCTGTAATAGGTGGTGTGAATGGCTGCTATTGTCTGTCTCAGTGGTGAGATCCCCACTCCGGGGACCATTGTTTCAGTGTTTGCACAGCGCTCAGCACAATGGAACATTTTAATTGCCTCCCCATACACCCGCTTGTCTCCAAGAGTGCATTTTTCATAACGTTAATGAACTATCATGAAGCTTCCTTCTCACAAAAGAATGGGAGGGAAAGGAGTGAGCAGTGTGCTCTGGTGCTGGGCCAAATAACTGAAACCAGGACACTGCACCATTTAGAGACCTCAGATCTACCATAATAGGTGTCAAGAACTGTGATTTACACAGTCAAGTAACTTCTCAAAACTACTTTCAGGGACCCGAATAGTTTGGGGTTGTGTGTGTTTGTGTGTTTGCCCTGGTGATTCAAGAAATGGGGCCATTTGGTGAGTATAGCTGTGCCACAAAACCCTTTAAAAGACTAGGAATGATGGAAAACCACCAGCAGCAAGAGCAGAAATTGCACCAAAGACTAACTAGGCCTTGTGAATTTTCTGCCCTGGATTTTAACTCTGCAAGGTGCAGACAGGCTTCAGAGCAGGGCAAAGGAGGGTACGAGGTACGAGGGAGGTACGAGGAGGGGGGGGCACACATTGGCTCTGCCAGTCCTGTGCCCTAGCCCAGCGAAGGACCTCTTCACTCCACAGGGCTGTCATTCCAGCGTCTTCGCCAGCTCTGTCATTATTTTGAATGAATAAATACACGGGAGACTAGCTGCACACTGGAATGTCTGGAATGCCAATGCAGAACTCAGCTAATAATGGTTCTATAGTGTAAATCAGCAGCATAGCGGGTCCCGGTTTCACTTGGCTGTGCTCCATGAATAGCAGAAGCGACATTGAGTAACAGTGAATTGAAAATCAGTTTAAAAAGAGGAAGAGGATAAACCCTGAAAATGCTCTCTTGTTATGGTGTGAACTATTTTTAAAAGCTGAGAATTAAATCTTTAAGTGATTAACTCAGGATAAATATCTTGTTCTGTGAAGTAGTCACATAACTCTGGCAAGGAATATCTCTGGAGTGAGTTGGTCCCAGGGAAAGAAGTTAATGAAAGCAGTTTTTCTTCAGTCTTACGTGACCTAGGATTGACCCAAAAGAATCATAGTCATTGGGGAAAACACTGGGTGCTGCTAGAATTAATTTAGAACATGACCTCTGATTGGAGTTCCTACTAGCACAAGGAGACAGCTGTTGACTCGCATTAAGCGGCTGGCAGATTGGTTCCTCTTTTTTTTTTTTCCTAATTTTTTTTTAAACTTTGCTACATATCTGCATCTAACAAGAACTTAGCAGAGAACTGGGGAACATCTTTTTTAATGACCATTCTGCGTGCCTCTGTGAGTGCATTTGTAGTGGGCTTGCCGTGAAGTCTTTGCTATGAGATGTTGCTGGCAGAGCTTCTTTGGCTAAGAGCGTGAAAAAAAAATCAGATGTACCCAGCCAATGTATCTTTGCCAGTAAAAGCTTGCTGTAGACACAGCTATGCTGCTCAATGAGGTTTTCACAACTAAGTTGGCAGGATACTGGCCTCTGAGGGCTGTCACATTGTCCCTGCTAGGAGAGGGCACTGTACTATGGCAGCAATGAAACAAAGCCACCCCAGGAGGATATTTCTCAAGGCTGGTGTAATTTTACTCAATTTCAGCTACTAAGAATCACAGAATCACAAAGTGTTTTGTGTTGGAACAAACATTAAACTTCACCTCATTCCATACCCCTCTCATGGGCAGGGACAGCTTCCCCTAGACCAGGTCACTTCAAGCCCTGTCCAGCCTGGCCTTGGACACTGCCAGGGATCCATGGGCAGCCACAGCCTCTGTGGGAGACTTGTGCCGGAGCCTCATACAAGTTAACATAATTTGAGAGCATCCCAAAAATCGCACAATTACATCAGGGATATCTCCATGAGCTGCTCATCCCTTTTGCCAGGAGCTAGTGGTAGAGAGGTTTTCCCTAGATTTAAAATTTAGGATTTATGAGAGACTTTTTAGCAGTGATTCAGAGAGGGGGAAGGAAACACACTGTGAGAAAATTGAAGGTTGTAGCTGGAATATTGTAACAAGAGTCCTGAGGAAAATTAAGTCCCAAATATACAGTGTGGCTACCTATAAGCATCAAGAGTTGTAAAATGTGTGTGTAATTGTAAATACGCTGTCTTAATGGGCTGTGTACCTGGTTGTAAGTGCTGCTGTGCATGGAAGATGTCCCTCCGGTGGCACTACTGTGGCAGTGAGTTGGCTAGTGCTAGAGCTGTGAGGCTACCAGGTTTGCTGGCAGGTGTTTGGGGTGCAGAGCATGAGGCAGAGATACAGGCAGTGCACACAAGCAGAAGAGTATACTACCTATGGGAAAAAAAAATACAAGTATGAGCTGGATCAGTCATTTCCATCTCAAAGAGGATGGGAGGGAGAAGTCTGTCTCTTGAAGTAGCTGCAAGCAAGAGGGTGGAAAAAGAGTCTCAGAAGAGGGAACCTTCTGCAGAGATCACAGCAAACCCTATGGCTTTTGCACTGCTCTGTCCCTTGGAAATTCAGTCAGACAAGAATAATACCTCAAATGAGGAGTGACTGAAGAGCATCAGGTAATCCTAGGAAACACCCTGGCAGGTCTTGTCTGCTCAGCAGGGATCCCCATATTAGGAGGTCCTCCTGAGACAATGGGGGGCTGGGCTGTCTTAAATTCTGGGCTGGCATTCTGTGGCAGGCAAAGAAAGCGAAATCCTGCTTGCATGGATGGCAAATACATTCACAAGTAGGAAATCTAGTCAAATTTAGCAGCCTGAAAGAGTAAGATTTTACTACTGCTCATAAAACTGAATGGGAGGTTCAGCTCAGAGTGACAAAAATGGCTCACTACCTGGGTATGCAGTGTGGACAAGGGCACAGGCTCCCACAGCTTTCACCAGCTCTTGGCAGAGACATTGTTCTGCCAAGGAAGACTACAGGGAGTGCAGCTGTGAATGTGCCTGGCAGCAAAAGCCCTTCAGTGACAGGCTTTCATCTCTTTCCTTTCATTAGTCAGCATTGCATGTGAACAGCAAGATGCTGCAGCAGCTGATTCCACACACTGGGTCAGACAGCTTCCCACACTGCAGTGCAAAGACACACAAAAGCTGGTTCCAAACCTAAATGTTCCTGAGACTTTTGGGTCAAAGACCTCTTTTACTAGTAAATGAGTTACTAGTCCTCATTTGCTCAGAATTTTGCCAAAGCTTTCATGTGGTCTGAATCCTAAGTGCTTAACATCGACCAGTGACCTGCAACCACAGGAGACACCACATTTCTTTCAATGTGCCCTTTCCCACATTAGGTCCTCTCTATTGTGCTGGCTCTGTCCTCAGCAGCAGCAGACACAGCCCAAGGGTGCCGAGCTGCCAAGTAGCTGTTTGCATTTTAACTTCTCTGTCCCCTGGGCTCTCCCTGACCAGGTGTTTTCAAGATGCAGTGGTTAAAATGTCATTTTCCACAGGAGAATGTGAAGCAGGACAGTGCAGTAGCTAACACGCTGTCCCAAGACCCTCCAAATTGTGTCCTGTTCCCATCTCCCTCTGAAAGCAGCTGTTCCAGCAGCTGCACAAGTCACTCCACATTTATTTTCTCTCCCACCCTTTATTTGTCTCTCCTATTTAGACTACAAGCCCTTTAGGGCAGGGGTTGTCTCTAAGTATGAGTTTATGCCATTGAGAGCACAATGAAGCCTTGATCTCAGCTGGGGACCCTCGACATTATTTGGACTCCAGCAATAACTGAATTTTCCTCTCTCTGGGACTGCACCAGTCCGATGGGAAACTCCAGTGGGGGAACAAGATAGTGTGGACATAGTCAAAGAGCTCCTTGTCTCTAGAGATCAAGGAATAAAATGTATTCAACAATTTTAAGTGTCTGTGGCTCCCAGCCCCCCTGAAACATGACAGGCCATGTTCAGCACATACAAATTACCACTTCATGCCAGGACCCAATGTCCCTTCGTTAGTCAGCGTGGGAATAAGCAGCTGGAGTTGTATTTTCTGTGTTACACATGTTCAATTAGCTGACAATCATAGTGTCAGTAGAAATAGACATAGATACACATGTTACAAGTGGCCACGTTTTAAATTAGCACCACATAATTTTCAATGGTTTAAAGGCATGATGGACTTTCCATATGAGAAGCTGCAAAGACTTGGATTATTTAACTTGGAAAGAAGGATAATTACATGGGCTTAATTGGCTTATTTAAGATGATGAATAGTGTAAGAAAAGCTGATCATTCCTTCTCTTTACACTCTACAGTAATATGAGAACTGGGGCTCATATGTTAAAATAAATGGTAGGTAAGTTTAAAACAAATAAAGGAAATACCCTACAGCACAACCTGTCTGTGGAACTCATTGCTCTGCAGCATTAGATTTGAGGATGGATCTTAAAACAGGTGAGAAAATTTAACATTTAGAGGACATGATCAAAATCCTGTGCTCACAGGTGCACACATGATGCTGGTTTTACAAGCCCTGTCAAAGCCAGGTTCTTCATTCTGCCAGTCCCTATCTTTGCCTGCTGTGACCCAGGCAGTGTGGCTGGACCACTGGCTGGTGAGGACTGAGCAAAAATGTTGTGGAGCTTTTAAGTCTTGTGCATATCCTGGGTAACCAGGTTTCTCATCTCCTTCCAGAGAGGGTTCACATTCTTCCCTGTTCTTCCTTTTACCACTGGCATACCTATAGAAGTTTTTCTTGTTGCCCTTGTCATCCCTGGACAGATTTAATTCTATCAGGGCATTATCTTTCCTTTATCTTTTTCATTATCTTCCCTGATTGCCTGGACGATGTCTCTTGTGTTCCTCCCTCTTGTGTTCTAGCTGTCCTTATCTTCATCCTCTGTAGGCCTTCCTCTTGTGTTTGAGTTCACCCAGAAGCTCCTTGTTCATCCACACAGACCTCCTGGTAATTTTATCTGGCTTCCTACTAATTGGATTTCATGGCTTCTGAGCTTGGAGGAGGCAGTCCGTGATTTCTTGGGCCCCTCTTCCCGCCAGGTCTCCATCTCACAGCACTCTAGCAAGCAGCTCCCTGAAGAGGCCAAAGTCTGCTCTCCTGAAGTCCGGGGCAGAAAGGCTGATGTATTCCATCCTCATTTCTCCAGGATCTGGAACTCTACAATTCCATGGTCACTGCAGCTCAGCCTGCCCTTGAGCGTCATATTCCCTACCAGCCCCTCCTTGCTGGTGAGAACAAAGTCCAGCACAGCACCTCCCTGAGGACTGAAGAGTGAAGAGTATGACCTTTTTCTTCTCTATTAGGTGTGGCCTCCACTTTTGGCTGCAAATCTTAACAAATCAGTGATTTCATCAACCATCTCACACTCTGCTTTAATGTCCCTGATGAGCCTCCTGCTTAGATTTTGTTTTAGTTTAGGAAATCTCATTGCCACTAAAATCCTAAATTCTTGGTGAAAAATCAACTCCCCATCAGAAGCAATGAGATGGCAGGAATATGAGCATGTTGTAATAGTTTCTTTTTTGAGATGAACAAAGAAAGTACAAAATATTTGCACTTTGAAATCTCTTCAGACCTCTGAAACAGCATGACAAAGATGCAGCATGTGGGAATGCTTAGGAAAATTTATGCTTCTAATCATAAAGTGATTTCCATCCTGAAAAGAGACATTACAGTATTTTTAAATTTCATTTGCCTTCATATATTTCACCAAAAAAAAAGCTTGATTAGTGCCAACAAAGTTCCAGCCATGCAGAAATAGGATTGCTGTGTCAGGCAAGAACAGATTTTCACAGGTGAATAGACAGAACTATCCTAGCCAATAGAAATTAAGTTATCTGGTTTGTTCTGCTAGTTTTGCAGCCCTGAAATCCAAACAAGATTATTCACTCTGTCTTTTCTTCCGTGTATCTCAAGCCATTTTATTTCCTCTCAATATTTCTTAGCTGATTCCATTAATTTGGTCTAGACATAGTAAGTTTCAGCCAACCAGAGGCAAAATCACTGTGAATGGGGAGCAGGGATCTCAAGACTAAAGCATCATTAACATCCACGGCTGCAAAAATGAACAATTAATTTGTTACAACATTCAAGTGACTCTTGAAGGTGATCCAGTAAAGGAAAGTGAGAAAATGCTAGACATATAGCAACTAAAAATTCCAGACAACACAGAAGCAGATACCTGTATGAGGCTGGGGGCCTGGATAGGAAATTCTGCAAAGTGATGCACAGCCATGTGAAATGAGAGTGTGCAGGATGCACCAGGCAGTGCTGGTGGAGGAAGTTTGTCTCCTCTGAATTCATCCTTGCAAACCCTCTGAACATTATACATGTTTCAGAAATGGAAATCAGCATCTCTCTCTCTCGTCCCCCATGTTGGTAGGTTGGAATTTCTTGTCACATCTTGTAGGGATTCTGCAGATTGAAAAGACATCCTGGTTCCTGCAGGGGAAAGGAATAAAAGGCACAGGTGATCAGAGGAGATATAAAAGCTGTGATTGTGGTTCTCCTTTAACTTTTACTTCATTGCTTGGTAAGATGTTTTTTTAAACGTGTGTTCTTGAGTGCTGCTGGCTTTTTTGTTTGAATTGCTTCTCTTTTGACATCAACATTTGGTACTAGATCGTAGGAATGCCCAAATGTCTGATAGTGGGATTTTTGTGACTGTTTAAGGTTAGTTAAAACAAACACCTGTATTATTCAAGAAAGTGAAATCCATAAATTAGGCATTCCCAAGCTCAGAGATATAGTAATTGAGTAGAATTTACTTCAGATGCATGTTTATTATGATTTAGTGGGGGGTTAGGAGACTTGAAATTTGAGGAAGATGGAGTCAGGAAAAATTCTATATGGAAACAATCTGCCCAGTATCCCTTCCACTGACTAAGTCAACTGGGTTATGTGTAGAGATTATTTCTTTGCCCCAAACATGCTGAACTCCATCTCTCTTCTCTCAACAATGGAAGAATACAGATTTTGCCCTTTTTCCTCTCCTTCTTCCTTGACTCCCTGTTTTCAGACACACAAAAAGGAACTTTCTTCTCATCTTAGGCCACTAATGGTCTGTGTGAGATCAGCCACTGGGCTGGGCTGGGGTTGTCAGTGTAATGAATGGGGGAGAGGAGCCTATAGGATGGATGATTAAATATACCTGTGTCTCCTATCACCCTGCAACAATCAGCATTGCAAAATATGACACCATTGTTTCACCATTTATTAAGATACTAAAGATTATTTTAAAAATATAAAACTGAGAAAATACATGAAAATCACTCCAAATTGTCAGCTTAATTTCACCAGTAATTATGCTGATTTTTAGATTTCTGTGTGTTGGGATAACAGAATTACTCTGTCATATGCAATAAAAAAATATTGATTTATGGAAGCATCCTCACTTACAGTAGAAGGGTGACCTTTTCCTGTGTCTGAAAGTCCTGATTTCCTACTTGTTGTTCATTACACTTCTGAAAGTTGGTGTCTTATTTGACCTTAAATCCTTGGAAAACTCTGCATACTTCTTTGCTGGCTCATTTTGCTTCCCCCTTGAAGCAAATCTATTAGACTCAAAGAATTACTCATTATGATCACTTCTATAAAGTGAGTTTCTGGCAGCAATTAGTTCAGACAGTTTTACACACTGATGATGCAAAAAAATTTTGGCAAAACTTGCAGTATTTTACACACTGTGCTTCATGTTTCTTATACAGAACTTGAAAAACACAAGCAATTTTAGTCAGGAATCCAAGGTTTTTGACTTAGAAATTAGCACATTATTTTTTGGGGTTTAAATATAGAGTAGCTAATTCACCATTTACTCTGAAATGCTGCTATCTTGAATTTCAAATGGTAATCCCCTAACAGGAACTGACCGATTTGACAATACAGATATTCTGACTTACAGTTAGATTTTTTTTATTTTAAATCGAAAGTCATGCAAAATATTTTGGGGTTGGTGTTGGGAGATGTATGTATATAAATATACACACACGTAAGGACTGCAGAGTAGTTTCACAGGCTTTAGATTGAGTTTAGACTGAAACACCTGATAAATTATGCACTGTGCTCAAAACCAGGCAGCAAAAGCCAGAAAAACCAAGGATTGGATCAAACTTAACATCTGGGCAAGACTTTTGGCCCAGGGTCAAGCCAAACTTCAGGAAACAGAGTCAAGAGGGATTCAAATCCATGTAGAGCAGCTAGTCAGGAGTGAGAGGAGGGGAAAAGTCTGTGCTACAGGAAAAGACTATTATTTTCAGAGGGTAACAGGGTCTATATGCAGAAGGCAGAGCTCCAGGTTCGCTTCCAAATAGAGACTCCAGAGCTGGAATACCTCATGCTCCCATTGTGCATGTTAAAGCAACAGAGCCTTCTCAGCCACGGTGTGCCCAGGTGGTAAAACAGGATGGCAAAGCATGAATTTGGGACAAAACAGATAATATTTCATTTCAAAACAGGCAATTTAAGAAGGAACAATGCTATTGTTGCTTGGGTGTATTGCCCAGTCCAACCCCATCAGCGGGCAAATGCCCAGTTCTGGATCAGTACTGTATCAAGGGCTCTACCTGCTTATAGCCTGGAAGTTCAGGTTTTGTGATGGATAAACACCTAAATAGAGTGATATTTTCCCAAACAAACAGTGTTTTTTCCTCCAGTTTATAAAATTAGTCAAGATATCTGGGCTTATATTTCCAACTCCTGTCCAGGTCCCAAACCCTGCACAATCTGCTCTCCTCAAAGCAGCACAGACCTTTTGTTTCCTATTATACCCAAGAAAGAAAAAGGTGTACTAGTAAGAATAATAATGTGCCGGAGNACCAAAATTTTTTGCCATTCCAAAGGCCTGCATTTAATTTGCATGTTACTAGCAGTCTCTGGCAATGGAAGCAAAAAGAGGGTTTTGTCCATGAAAATATACACCCCTTTAATTACAATAATGCATACTATAAAAATAATAAAGTACTAGAGCAGCCAAAAAGAAAAAAAAATTAGGTTTTCAAGAAGGAATGAATAACATGGGGTCAAAGTAAAATAAAAAAATTATATCTTTCCTCCTCTAATCTACATTTCTAATCTGTCTTGAGGTTTTCTTATGAATTAAAACTATGTTAAGGCACAGTGAGCTAGTTTAAGATATGAAAACAAACATGATCTGGAAACCATGTCTTTTTGAGCAATTGGTTTTCATTAATTGTTCCCTTCTTAGAGTTTCCAAGCAAGGAGTGAAAAAATATATATCTAGGCAGAAAGTCAAAATTCCTTTAAAATGTGGNTCAAAACCAGGCAGCAAAAGCCAGAAAAACCAAGGATTGGATCAAACTTAACATCTGGGCAAGACTTTTGGCCCAGGGTCAAGCCAAACTTCAGGAAACAGAGTCAAGAGGGATTCAAATCCATGTAGAGCAGCTAGTCAGGAGTGAGAGGAGGGGAAAAGTCTGTGCTACAGGAAAAGACTATTATTTTCAGAGGGTAACAGGGTCTATATGCAGAAGGCAGAGCTCCAGGTTCGCTTCCAAATAGAGACTCCAGAGCTGGAATACCTCATGCTCCCATTGTGCATGTTAAAGCAACAGAGCCTTCTCAGCCACGGTGTGCCCAGGTGGTAAAACAGGATGGCAAAGCATGAATTTGGGACAAAACAGATAATATTTCATTTCAAAACAGGCAATTTAAGAAGGAACAATGCTATTGTTGCTTGGGTGTATTGCCCAGTCCAACCCCATCAGCGGGCAAATGCCCAGTTCTGGATCAGTGCTGTATCAAGGGCTCTACCTGCTTATAGCCTGGAAGTTCAGGTTTTGTGATGGATAAACACCTAAATAGAGTGATATTTTCCCAAACAAACAGTGTTTTTTCCTCCAGTTTATAAAATTAGTCAAGATATCTGGGCTTATATTTCCAACTCCTGTCCAGGTCCCAAACCCTGCACAATCTGCTCTCCTCAAAGCAGCACAGACCTTTTGTTTCCTATTATACCCAAGAAAGAAAAAGGTGTACTAGTAAAAATAATAATGTGCCGGAGAAGGGGCACAAACCAAAATTTTTTGCCATTCCAAAGGCCTGCATTTAATTTGCATGTTACTAGCAGTCTCTGGCAATGGAAGCAAAAAGAGGGTTTTGTCCATGAAAATATACACCCCTTTAATTACAATAATGCATACTATAAAAATAATAAAGTACTAGAGCAGCCAAAAAGAAAAAAAAATTAGGTTTTCAAGAAGGAATGAATAACATGGGGTCAAAGTAAAATAAAAAAATTATATCTTTCCTCCTCTAATCTACATTTCTAATCTGTCTTGAGGTTTTCTTATGAATTAAAACTATGTTAAGGCACAGTGAGCTAGTTTAAGATATGAAAACAAACATGATCTGGAAACCATGTCTTTTTGAGCAATTGGTTTTCATTAATTGTTCCCTTCTTAGAGTTTCCAAGCAAGGAGTGAAAAAATATATATCTAGGCAGAAAGTCAAAATTCCTTTAAAATGTGGGATGGATTTTTTTTTTTTTAATTTGTTTTAATTTATTGCAAGCTAACTCCAGGAGGTAATTACAGCCAGTTTTTTGTATTATTTTTGACATTGAGCCTAAAGTTTAAACTGGGTTCCATGAAGGATTTGACATCTGTAAAGCAAGTCAAAATTATGGCCTTTTCCTGTAGTAAGTTATGATGCTGGAAGCCCTGTGAGAAACAAATTTTCTAAGAGGGTTCGCTGTTCAACTGGACTGAGAATGAACCAAGAGTCAGACCACAGGACAGCAGTGTTGTCCTGGAATTAGGGCAGGTGGCTGGAGGGAAACATTGGTGGGTTAAATGTTTCAGTGTGGACATGAACTAATTTACGAAACAACAACAACATTGACTCTGATGCTGAGAGTCTGTGTGTGTTCAGATGTCCAGGTTGACACAGCCCAGATTAGACATTCAATAGCACAGACACCTCCCCCCCCCCAAAAAAATAAACCAAACAAACAGAAAACCACCACCCACAGCACTCCTCAGATCTGCTCAGTTGAAGCTGTGAAAAGACTTCTTTTCATTAAGCTACAGAATGGGTATGTTTATGATCAAACAATGGTGACAGGCAAACAAATCTTAAATAGGAAAATATTATAAGAATTGTGCTGTTAATAATATTGCTTTTCCAGATTCAGAACTTAAGGGTCTTCTTAGGAATACCCTTAAGTCAAAAGCATCTTAACTAGAGGATCACCCTAACTTTCAAAAATATCCATTTATAATGTACTTTTCTAAGTTCATTTAATATCAAGATTGAATTTGGTATTGCGATTACACAGAGAAAAAACTGTTTGTTGAGAAAAGCCACAGTTTACTGCAGGCCTTCTTCACTGCCTCCTAGAAGAAACATCCTCCATGGAAGCAGTTATGCTCCCCTCCAACAGGGCACTTGGAGAATTTGCTGCAAAAGGATTTGGACTGCTGTAGTGAGCAGGAGAGCCACCTAGTCTGTTCCTCTTTGGCAACTCAGCAGGATCAAAGAGGCAAAAACACTGTTAGTTGTTGAGATCGGTGCAGCATAAAATGTAGGTTGCCATTCTCAGCCCATCTGCCTGCTGACACCACCATCACCTCCTGCAAGGACTCTTGCAGGATGTGGGCTGAGATATAGCAGCTTGAGAGCACAGGAGGATGATTCACATGCCCTGTGTCAGGTGGTGAGCTGTGTCCCTCCTTGCTTTGGAATACTCATCTTTCTTCACTGACTGTAGGTAGAAACATGCTGAAATATCTGTGAGGCAGAGCAATGAGTTCCACCCTCACTGCTCTCACTGACACTTCCTTCTCTCTTCTCTGCGTGTCGCCAGCTTGCACTGTGGACTAGATTACCTCCCCTTGTTTCAGACTCAACTTAATTGCAACTTACTCCATAGAAATTTTCTCCAGAGATGTGAAACCTGAGTGTACCTGTACCTCATCTGCTCAGAGGTCATGTCTGTCTATTTTTTCCTGACCTGACAGATCCCTGCCTGTGCAAGGGAACTCACCTGGGACACGGCAAGGAGATAGAGTCAAAAGTGGTCTTCATCTAAGAAAGACAAGTTGGCAGCCAGTTTCGTGCTTCTGCTTCTCCATACTCAGCTCTTGAACATTTTCATCAAAGTGCCTTGGCCTCTTTGTCTCTCTAACCCATGGAACCACAGAGCCATAGAACAGTTTTGGTTGGGAGGCACCTTTAAAGGCCACTGTGTCTAACCACCCTGCAATGAGCAGGGACATCTAGAACCAGACTGGATTGATCAGAGCCCCATTCACCTGTCCATATACGTCCCCAGATCTATATCCTCATGCAGATTTGGAGTGTGAGCTGTGGCCACAGGGAGGGCCAGAAGGTCTGAAAGGCTGCAGCAATGGAAATTACCATCTCAGTTTTTATATTCTTGTCCTGTGCCTCCAGAACAGGGTAGCATTCAGCAGAGAGGGAAGGATCACAGCTCTGGGTGCCTGGGAAACCTCAGCAGGGCTGTATGGCCCTTTTAAATACAGGCAGCATGCAGGATTTTCAGCTTCTCGTATAACACACAGCAAATTGTCTGGAAATCTGTCATCAGAACAAAACACTGTGCTCAATGAGGCTTTATCTTCAATCATAGGTCATCCAGGTGAGACTTTCAAATGATGGTTAACTATTAAAAATAAATAATTCAGAGTATTCTGGAGCTCTCTTTATGCAGCAGCACTGAATACATTAGATCTTTAAAGTCTTGGGAGGTAAAGGGGAGGGATAAAAATCTATATTCAGTTTCCTGAGAAAAATTGTTCCTCCTCATAACCATCTATAAAAGATTATTGTCTTCATCTTATTTAATTATTCCATATGAAATAATTAAAAGAGGAAAACCAGCTAGTTCAGTGGTGATAAATGTTCCAAGTGAGAACACAAAGGAGAGTAATAAATGCGGCACCAGTCCTCACCATTGTTATTTGGACCTTTACATCTCTAATATTACTTTTTCTTTTTTTGTTTGCTGGAAATCAATTGTTTATCTTCCCAAGGTTTACTGCAACTCTGTCACTTCTGGAGGCTTTACAGCATGTGCCAGGCTGTAAGTGCCACTGAAATGCTCTGAGCACAGGCAATTCCTGTATAATTGAGAGGACAGTGAACATGCTGGGTCAGGACACCAATCCAAGCCCACAGCCACTGGTAGGAGTACACCATTCTCCAAGTTAATGGCAAATTTGAGAACCTTTTTGCAAACAGGTAGAATTGGCCTTCAGAGTGGGATTGGAATGGCTGAGATGCCCAGTGCTCACTGCTCACTCTCAGTCACCAGTGGGACATGTGCTGGTGAAACACCCTCTTTTTGTTAAACTCAGTAATTCTGCCCAGCTATGCCTATTTCCACCTTAAAGCACACAAATGAAGGAAGTGAAACGATGGTGCAAACATCATCTTTGTTGTGATGTCCTTCCATCTGGCAGTATAGATGTCAGGGAAGGCAGGAAAACAAAGATTTATGAGTGCTTGAACACACCCTTCCATTTCTTACTCACAGCTCACAGTTTCCACAAGGTAGGTTGGATTTTTGTAAGCATCACCAAGGAAATCTGCAGAAAAATCCAAATTTTGGTAGCTTCCTAAGAGAAAGATGTGCATTTGTAGAATCTTTGACATTGTAAAAAGACTTCTAATGCTGATTAATAAAAAAAAAATTGAAAATTAAGGTATAGTGATTGATATAATTATATAGGAGAGTGATATTTGTAAATACACGGAAGAACTTTGAGTAAATTTATTTTGTATGTTGTGATAACATCCAATAAAGGGAAACATTGTTACAATCCTGCTAAAAAGCATTAAAATTAAAACTGAATTTTATATTAACAAAAATAAATAATTTTGGAAGGAAAACAGGAGCCATTCAGAAAAACTGATGTTTTCCAAAAGTGGTGCCTACTGTATGAGAACCCACATGCCCCAAATCCACTTCTTTCATGATAATTCTTGGTCTATACTGCCCCATACAGGTCCTGCTGGACTAAGTGAGCCCACAATTAATCTTTTAACCAATGGGTCCCTTGTAATTCAAGGCGGTTGTGCGGGATTTGTATGTGTTCCTTCCCAAATGCACTTTCTGAAGATCCATCTTCCACCTCAAAGCCCCATTTCATTGCATTTCCCTGTCATTCCACCTCATGTTTGCTTAGTAATTACAGGACAAAATTTTCCAGTGATCAAATCAAACTGCATTAATATGTGCCTGTGTGCAGCTCAGTGTGAAAGAACTCTCTTTCCACCCTTCGGGAGCTCATTATTACATACACAATCTTTGTGTTTTTATTAGTCAGACTTATGATTCGTGTGGTATGGGGGACCGACAATATTGTTTCACATACATCAAAGGCTGAAATGTACTTTAACAAGAGCCAGCAGGTTACACACAAGCCCCAAAACACTTGTTATAGGTGTGACTTGCCCAAACCAAACCTGGCAGTGAGTGTTGGCAGAAATTATTCCAACTCTCTGCAGATCAGCACATGTAAAATGGGAATTATTAATTTTTTTTTTTTTAAAGAAAAAAAAAAGAAGTCTATTTCTAAAACATCACTTAATGCAAGACCTTAGTCCAGCACAGTCTGGGTTTGGCTATGCCTTATTGAGACAATTAAGGCGTGCCTGATAGCTTATGGTGTTCATCCACAAAATTCAATCCTTCAGCCTCTCTCTGATTAGTTCACCTATGATCTAGTTTTCAAATTTATCTTCCTAATTATTTTCAGAATATATGAGGAAAAAGGAAAGAGAAAATGCTCTGTATGCAGTTAATAAAGAAGGAAAGGAAGAAGGGCTTTTTCAGTCTTCTAAGCCCTCTTAAAGTTACTAATTATAAAAAATTTTGGGGGCTTTCATTCTGTGGTTTTTTTTTTTTTTCATATTTGGTTGCTGAGTTTCACAGAAAAAAAAACATCTCCTTTCTATTCAAGGGCAACTCACATGTAGTTTTCCTCAAAGTCTATGCCAAAGGAGCCCAACTTTAAGAAAATGTGTCACAAACTTCCTGTAATTGCTAGTGAGATCACGTTTTTCCTCTGCTTTGGAGACTTTATGGGGAACAGAGACATTTGATCTGATGATTTTTCCACCCAGTGAATCAACACTGGGCTGCTCTGGAGCAAGGCTCCCACTTCATTGCAAACAAATTCTTCAGATTGCACATCTCCGTTCTTTATACAGGGTGTGATCTAACCCCACCATGGCCAGAGATAGTCTTTCAAAATGGGTTTAAAGCAACCCCTTTAACTCACAGGCACATTTTCAATTGGTCTTGATGGAAAGAGTGATGGAATTTCTTTGAGGAATTTTCTTTGAGGAATGTTTTTTTGTCTGAAGACCATAATCTGCAGTGGTTCTGAGAAATGTTGACTATAAGAACAGGAACATGGAGCCCACCCAACAGTGTGAGAGTTAAGATTGTTTTTCTGCAGCACTTTAAAAATTAATTCAAAGAATCTTTTTTTTTGTTGGCAATTTCGCTTTTTTGGTTTTCTTTTAAGCCATTTTAGAGCAAACCAGGTGCATTTTCAAAAATCTCCCTCAACAGATCCACTCTTTGGGGTACCAGATATTCAGACTGTACCTACATGGGATCTGAGTCCCTGTTTCATATGAACAAAAATCATCTGATCCTAATTTTAACTGAAAAAAATATTTTGGCCCTGATGAAACTTTCTTGACAGAAGTTTAACCAGAGCAAGCACATTCCAGCCAAGAAAATGTTGCTTTGTTCCCAATTTTCCATTGAATATTGACTCTGTCAAATACTTACAAGCACATCTACTTCTAAAAATCAGATGGAGGAGCCAACATCACAGGTATTGAACCCCAGTCCTATGACTGATTATTAAAAAACTTAATCAATCTCATAGTTAACTCATTTGTGCCTTGATGGAAAAGCATGAGAGCTGTAAAGTGCTGGTGAAGGATGAAAAACCCTGGATTGGCTGTGGACATTGGGAAGCATCATATTTCCTCCCTTCCATCCCACCACTGTAACTCTGCACTTCAGAGGAAGGCAATTAATAATATTTATCCAAGTCAATTATTGTAATATTTGCTCAATATCTTCAAAACATAAACAGGGACTTTGGAAAAAAGCACAGAGTGACAGGACAACATGGAATAGCTTCAAATTGACAAAGGGCAGGGTTAGATGGGATATTGGGAACGAATTATTGCCTGTGAGGGTGGGGAGGCCCTGGCCCAGGGTGCCCAGAGTAGCTGTGGCTGCGCCTGGATCCCCTGGAAGTGTCCAAGGCTAGGTTGGATGGGGCTTGGAGCATCCTGGGATGGTGGAAGGTGTCCCTGACCATGGCAGGGGTTGGAACAAGATGAGTTTTAAGGTCCCTTCCAACCCAAACCATTCTATCTCTGCTTCACACTAGACCAGGCTGCTCAAAGCCTCACCCCACACTTAGAGCAATTGTCCTTCCCAGCCCATATTCCTGGAATCTGGATTAAAAGTTGAGGTTGCAACCTGTTGCAATAGTGATAACAGAGTATGCCTGAGATTGCTTACCCCTGATATAAATAAATGAGGACCATCCCAAAAAACATACACGGGAAACTTCTTACACGACTCTTTTTGAAGACATCAACAAGCTAATTTTGTACTTTTTGCAGTTTCTGGTACCATAGCAACTTCAACTGGCTAATACTCTTCTGTGCCACAAGAAACTGTCTTTGCTAAACTGTGGTTCTTGCAACTGTTCATCTCCCTTGGATATGTTGAAAGTCGTGCTCTGTGGTGTGACAGCTTTAGCTCAACCACAGATGATTGGGCTTGATGCAAAATTGCTGGGTGACATTTTATGACTCGTGTTATGCAGAAGGTCAGACTAGATGATCATAATGGCTTTAAAATTCATTAATCTGTGTGCAGAAATATCTGTGAAAGGATTAAAGAGAAGTTCCAACATTTATTCTACATGACAAGCAAATTGGATTTAAACAAAGGTCTTTAAAGCTGAAACGTAAACATCAAGCTGCCAACTCCAAAGTTTGAAAGGTCACGTAGGGAAAACTTGCCACTGAATGAGACTGACTTTGCCTAAATTGTTCTTGTTTTCCTCAACATTTGAAGGCACTTTCCTTTTTAATTTAAAAAATGAAAATACTTCCATTTGAAAGAAACTTACCTTTTAAAAATTGAATTATATCTTAATGATAGATTAAGATGGTCAAATATTTCATATTTATCTAAGAGAATTTTTGACTAAACCAGAGAGGCATATTTTTTCACTTTGAAGATTTTTTTTTAGGATTCCAAGATTTTCTCTCTTTTCCGGATGTTTCTTCAATATCATAAAAATATTCATGGGCTAAGGAAATCACTCCCCTTTGAGCACTATCAACCATCAAAACTTGGCCTTGTGATTTGAAATTTCAAAGTATCCATGCTGTTTGATGCATACTGAGCTCCAGACACAGAGAAATCAATCTACAGCTCTGCCTACCTTGGTAGTTGCAACGTACTGTACAGTCTTTGTTAAATATTTAATAATTAGCTGTGTTTTAATAATGTGTGTCTGAAGTAAAGTTGAAGACTGGGAGAGGGTAATGAAAGAATGTTGTGTTCTGAGACAAATGCCTTGAGTTGTTATAGATTGTACTGTAGTGGCTTCCCCACTCAGCAAATTGAGTGACTTTGCCTCTTGGGGGGAAAGAGGCAATTGTGTCTAGCAGACATCTGCTTTTGTAACCTCCTGTTTCCCAGGGAGAATCCAGTTAGAGATCTGAGTAAAACCCAGGATGGTAATCCCAGGCCCAAAAACACTTCAGTGGAAAGAGTTTCCTTCAGACTGCTCATGTTTCCACCACATAAAAGCATCTTTTATTCTATCCAGTGACAAAATGAAGCAAGGGTTGTGTGCAGACATGTGTGCTGTTCTTGACATACAGGCCATCCTATTAACACACAAAAATGTGCTTATAGACTAAGGACATCCAGGCATACCCTTCTATTTTCCCATTATGTGGGTTTTTTCCCATTTTTTAGTCTTTTAGATCCCAGGTATGTTTAAAACAGAGTCGTCCATGATGATGAAGACCTCTTTACTCAACAGCGCCTGGAAAATTTTCTTCAGTGGGAGTGTTTTAAAGCCAAAGCTGGGATTCTCTCCTGGCTGAGGGTGCAAGCTCAGAGTTAGAAAGGCTGGAATAGGTGTGGGTCTAACACCATGGCTGCTGTAGCTTTATGGGAAGCCTTGCTCTGTGCCTGATGATGTTATGTGTAAAACAGAATTAGCAGCTCCTCACCATCCAAAAGGGAGTGGCTGTGGAGCTTGAAATCTCTGATCTTTATAAAATTCTACATGCATATGACTTGGAAGACTGTAAGGGGACTGTTGCCACAGGCCCCCAGCTGGGGAATAATTAGCATTGCCTCCATGATTGCTGATCAATTACTTTATTATATCATCCTATACTATATTATCCTATCCTTATTAAGAAACTCAGTAACCCTTCCAGCCAGTCTGATACAGCTTTGACCTAATCAGTCAATCAATCCAACATCATCCAATTAAGAAATCACCCTTTGGTAAACAAATCTCCACGACACATTTCACATGTGCACAACAGCAGGTGCAACAAGTGGAAGTAAGAATTGTTTCTCATTCTTTTCTCTGATCTTCTCACAGCCTTCCCCAGGAAAATGCCTGGGAAAGTCTGTGCCTGCTCTCTGTGACCAGAGAGCTGCTGCCACAGGGGACATGCAAGAGAAAATAAACAAATAAATAAATAAGATCAGAGGCTGTGGGGAGATTCCAGTGCAAGTCAGCTCTGTGCTAGCAGTGATTTGTCCAGAGCTCTACCGTCACTGGGTGCTGTATTCTCTGGGTTTGTTGAAGGACTAAAATGTCTCCTGTGAGCACAGAGCATCCTTTTGTCTTGCATCACAGGCTCAAAAGAAGTCACTCCCCTTCCCAAAGAGATTTCAGTTATCACAGGATTGACTACTTTCTGTAAAATTCTGGAGCCCTTGTAGCTTGTGAAGGGACTATAGAGTAAAAGGTATTTTTCATTATAACTTTGCACTGCAATGTAGTTGGAATTTATCCATAGGAGAGGATACACTGGCTTTCCTCAAACTGCTGGCTGTGCAGGGGTAGAGAGGGTGCACAGCATCCTTTGCTGCTTACCAGGCTCTGTCTTGTTCATCCCCTGATGATTTATTGGATGATCTGTGCAGTTATTCCTTCAAAGGATAGGGTTTTTTGCCTTCTCTTTCATAGTATTGTACCACTATCTCTTGATCAATTTATTTAAAAGGGACAAAAAGCTGACGCTTCAAGTGGGCACTCTGTGACCAGCCTTAGACAGTTTCATCCCAGAAGGAATAATTTTTGCATGTGGTGGTGCACATTTTGTATAATTTAATTTATCTTAACTTCATACTGACCAGCAAATATCTTTGGAATAGATCTGCTTTCCTTCACCACCTAGTATAATTTGAACATCTCTCTTAATTCTGTGGAAGACCCTACTCTAACCTCCAGTGAAATAAGGGAATGGTGTCCCTTGATCCCATAGTGTGACTTTCTGCATGAAACAAGATCTGCAACTTGTCTCACAAGAGTTTACAGAGGCAATAGCAGAGCAAAATCCTCCAGTTTAGATCTATAAAAGGGAATATGGAAGAATAACAAAGGCAAAGGCCCTTTCAGCTTTCCCTGAGGAGCAAAGGCCAATGGAATATCTCAACAACTGAAGGAATCATAGCACGAGCCTGTGTGTCTAGTGGGCATGCAGTTTTGAAAAATCATCTCAAAGTGAATGTGTAAGAAAGATCTAGAAATGCAGGAAATAAAGAAAAACTGTATCAATGGATACACAAGAGTAAAATTGTGAAATATGTTTGTAAGTTATATTAAAAGGCATGTATATATATACAAATAGAAATGGAGGTGTGCACCATATAATTATTATAGATAATAAAGCATTGTTATGTAGTTTAAGCTGTCTAAAAAAACCTTAGAAAATATACCCCTAATCTACTACAATATTTTTTACCATCTAGACAATTCTGATCACTTTTACACTGGCACAAAATACAGAAAAGTCACTTCACATCTTCATTTACACCCGTGCAACTGGTTTCCAAATCCAGCTCAAGGCAGACAGGTCCTTCTGTTCCTTGACCTCTTTATACCCTCGCCTACACTTGGTGATGTGTCACTCCCATTACCATTAATGGCAGCCACAGTCACATGCACAGGGCAGGACAGACCTGTGAAAAAAACATCGGCATGTAGGTGAACGCATCACTCATGTCTTACAGTCTTTACATCAACTCCCCCTAAAATCCCTGATTGATTTCAAGGTATTGCTGTGTGTTTTTATTGCATTCAGCAACTATGGCCATATATCTGACAGAGCTTTGGTCACCCTGTGTTTCTAAGGGTCAGAATCAGTAGGGTTCTTCCAGGGGATAATCTTTGATCTTTTTGGAGGTAAGATCTTCTAGCGAAGGTATGATGTTATTGAAAGAGCTATTTCTGAGGTGCCTTCTTTTGTGTTGTTTAAGAAAAAAGCAAAGTAAATGCATTGTGATAGGTTTTATCCTCATTATACCCAAGTGTCCTATGAGTTCAGATGGAAATATTTTTGGGAGGGGCATCATTGTCAAAATATAGATGCTAAAATCTCATAAAGCTCATCCATAGTTCTTCCACCTTCTACTAGGGTGCCCTACTAATTTACAGGTCAGTCAAGTATTATTTCCTGCACTGCATTTCCTAATGCTTCATCTAATCTAGCTTGAAGACAGACCAAGAAATGTTATCCAACTTTTTGTCTATAAGGAAAAACCACATCACATGATATACACCTTTCCCCTATGAATTGTCTCCTGACACCCATCCTACATTTTCCATTGTACACGTTCATCCATTAAGGAATACCATTCAAACTTTTCAGTCTTGCATTCAGTATAATAGTCATAACCAACCCCATGTGAATAATTTATTGGAAATAAATTCAACCTTTCCGTTTAGAGAGACATTTGCTGAGAAATGAAGTGAGGGGAGATGAATGCTGGGTTGGATGTTCAGAAAGAGTCTGTCACTCCTTCAAAATCAAGATGCAAAATAATTATTTTTTTTTAATGCTCTTGAGCCAGTAAGTGGCTCTGAGTGTTTAGAAATCAAGCTGAGCTGTTTATCTTTAACAGATAGTTAAAGATAAGTTGGAAGTTGCACACTCCTGTTTAGGTTCCCCAACTAGCTGAGTACAACTCATCAGGACTGGGGCTTATGTAACCAACACAGATCTGAATATTTCAGAGGCAGGAATGATGCAGGAAACACAGCAGTTNTATATATATATAAAACAAATTAAGCTCCTTTAAGATTTATTAGCTGTGTGCAGTTTAATTTTATCTTGTCAGATTCAGTCTAAACAAGCCTCCTTGCTGTGAAGGTAGCAGTCAGATTGGTGTCTGTCTTGTCTGACTGTCACTTTGACAGAGCTTTGGTTGAGGGCTTTCTTGGTGATCCTATCCTCCCGCTGTGCTAAGCAATGTGATCCCATACAGCTCCCAGTGCAAAGTCTGGAGTTACTGTGAGCTTAACTCTTGTTTCCTCCCTCATCTCATGCAAGAGCTCATTTGCTCACAGGAAGAAGCTGTCAAAAAGGTGCACACCCCACCGAAGCAAATGCAAGTTTAAATGGGAGTGAAGAAGGATTTTGTGCTGTATTTTGTGTGATGGGGTGAACTCTTGGGGTGAGCACAACTGCTGTTTCATAAGTACTCTCTGCAAAGCTCTTACTCTGCTTCAGTTTTATTTATAGGCTTAAATCCTCCTTTGTTTTCCTTAAAAAATAAGTGTCCCTCATTGACGAGTCGATAGATTCTCAGTTTTACTTTGCTTATTGGTTTTCCATTTCATTAATTTTCGTGTTGTGCTTATAACCATTTTCACATAGGTAATAAATACTAACTCACAAGCTTAACCTGGTTACTACACAGAAAGGTGACATCAAAATGCTCTAGAAAGAAATACCCATATTTGGATTATTTCACCACAATACTATTGTTCAATAGAAAACTGGCAAATAAGTGTTGTTTGACAGCACTGGCATCATTCATGGAATCATAGAGTGGGCTGGGTGGGAAAGGACTTTGAAGTTCATCTCATTCCACCCCCCTGCCATGGGCAGGAGCACCTTCCACTATCCCAGGCTGCTCCAAGCCCCGTCCAGCCTGGCCTTGGACACTCCCAGGGATCCAGGGAGAGCCACAGATGCTCTGGGCACCCTGTGCCAAGGCCTCACCATCCTCACAGGGAAGAATTTCTTCCTAATATCCAATCTAAACCCACTCTCTTTTAGTTGGAAGCCATTCCCCCTGTCCTGTCACTCCAGGCCCTTGTAATAGTCTCTCTCCATCTTTCTTATAGGCTCCCTTCAGGTACTGGAAAGCCACAAATTAGGTCACCCCAAAGCTTCTCTTTTCCAGGCTTAACAATCCCAATTCTCTCAGCCTTTCCTCACAGGAGAGATTCAGAAGGAATTTACCCTTTATGACCATTGATGAGCCCATGGCCCTTTGTGGAATGTCCTTTTTCTCATACCCCCGTTCAATGAAGAACTTGACAAAGAGGCATCTGCCTGACTTTTCATTGCATTTTATCTCTGTGTGTGCACAATATTCTAATCCAACCCAGAAAAGGATGAGCTCAGGCACAGTCAAGCAACCCCTGAGGCTGTGGAGATGTGAGCAGAGAGGCAAAGCCCAAGGCCTGAACCCAGAGCATGTTGCCTGGTGGCAGCTGGGCACAAACCTGTGTCTGTGTGTTCAGGAGCATGAGAAACAAGCAGCTGGGATGACAAAAGTCAGGCAGCAAAATGCATGGGAAAATTGCCCCTGACTCATTCAAGGGGTAAATCATCCATTCCTGGGACTGACACAAGGCTCTTTTGGAGGCTGTGACATCTGTTTGCAGCTTTCCAAAGTCAGGACAGCTTAACTAGGGAGAGGTTAATCCATCCATGTCCTCATGGCTGGTGTTGAGTTTGCAAAACGTGTAATTGAGACCTTTTCAGATTAGAGGGAATATACCAAAACATAAAGAGGTAACAAAGCTGGTCCTCTTGAAAGTAATTATGTTTCCTTTGACTTCAGTGTCAAAGGGATATTAATCTAGATATAGCTATTATATAACTATAGAAATAGAATATTATTCCACTCCTCCTTAATGGAAAGGATTACATGGAGATGTCTGACCACAACAAACACTGGTTCTTGGCTGAAACAGAGCTTCCTCTGTTTCAGTTCTAACATCAGTTTCACATCTGTGTCATGACTTGGATATTTATGTCCTCCTCTATATACATCATTAAAAAAATGAGTGAAGCTGCCATCTGATTGTATTTTTTCAGACACTGAGAAAATGATTTGAAAAGCTGATTGTCTCCAATCTTTTCTTAATTCCCACAGTATCTCATTGAAGTAGAAGAACTCTAGGTTTTTTCTTAGCTTAATTTATTATAGAATTATTGAGAATAATTTTACAGGGCAGTAAGAAACTTCATTACTAAAAAAGATAAAATTCAAACATATAAATCAGAGATATTTTCAAATCACCAAACAGGAACTTGGAGAACTTCAGTGGTATATGTTGTTGGTCCAGACATCCTGTATTTTATTGTTTTAAGATGCTTCTCTTATTCATCTGGTAGTTTCTTAACATGCCTCATGTTAAATTTAACATGCTTTCCTTAATTTTTTTTTTCTGAGCTACCCTTTGATGATGAAATATGGACCCACGTAGTCAACAGTCTTTGGATAGAAAGTGAAAGAAAGATGTTTCTTGCTAACATCTCCCCTCATTGGCCTCTTGTGGGTTTTTCTTTAAGGTCACCTTTCATTTCTGCAGATCCAACAGAGATAACAAATTCAGCAAGCACCAGCATCCTCAGTCATCAGGGTTTAGAGCATGAGACCTCTGCACTGTGTGTGGAGAGAGAAGCCTGACCAGAGCACATCCACTCCCAGCCCCCATGATATGAATCAGAATCACTGGCTTGAAAAACCTCTTTTCAGCTGCCTGGCAGCTTCACAGCAGTACAGTTTTCAAAATTAATTCCCTCTGGTCACACAACTGGGCCATTTCTCCCTTTTGCTGTGCAGAAATAAAGGATGTGAGAAACCGCAGAGTTTTCTTCTTGCTTCCCCTTGCTTCAGGGATCCCCACTGCCACATACCAAACCTTCATTTTTCCCCTGAGAGGCAGGAAAAGACAGAATAACAAAACAGCCACTATTTCTTTCAGCAGGAACCTTTCAGAAGATGCAGCAGCCCCAGTCCTACGTGTTTGCTGCAGCAAGTACTGATTCATGGTATATCTTAGCAAGTTCTCAGGAGACAGAAAAAACAGAGGATCTTGACCATTGTACACTGTGTTCTGCATAAAATCTGTCTAGATGTGAGTAATCTATTACTTGATTGCTGTGTCACTGGGCTATGAGGACATGCAAAAATGGTGTTCACCTTCCATGAGGTTGCTAAGGCACACCATGCACTGCAGCCTTTCTTGTCTGTGTCTGTTGTGCAGGTGATTACTCCTGCATTAGTCATTCTGGGTTCCTATAGAGATCTTTCAGGATGTGATTCACTTCATCCTGAAATAGACCTAAATTCATCCAGATGAATCGTGCCTCAAAAGCTTGCTTTCCACCCATCCACGCTTACCCCACCATTCACTACAAAGGGAGCCCAGGATGACCAGCTCTGGTGTTATCATTCATGTGGTGGATGTGTAAAGCTGGATCACACTCTGGGGACACATTTTATTACACTGTGTGAGACCACATGCACTGAGACTCTGTGGGTCTCTCTCTAAACATTGTTGGTAATAGCAAAGTAGGTTTTCTCAGTATGTGACAGTCCCTGTGGGAGAACCCTGTTTCACTAAAAACATGGCACCACAGCAACTTGCCATTTTAAAGGGCAGATGCAAAGAAGTAAATGTAAGAAGACATCCTTGAGAATGCAGATATCTAGAGGAAGGAATGTGGAAGGCACAGGTGTCACTGAGGTTTCAATGCTAGGTGAGAAAAAAGGATTTTCATGCAAGGTCAATTTTAACTATTTTTATGGATCCTCCTTGTAAGAGACTACACATAAAATAGTCATCTAGATTCGATCATCAACAAAGAAAATGTAGTCAAAGCAATTAAGAAAAAGAAAAAGTAGGAAGAGACTCATCTAACCAAAAGTTAAGAATCAACTCAAGGGTGAAATTAATTTTGCCCTAATGGCTATTAACTGCCCTAATGCCTAGACCTACCAGATCTCCCTGAACACAATGACAACCAGCTCACATGTAGACATCTGCACTGTAGACAACTATGTTTAGCTTAGGTTGGTCCTCTTTAGGTCTTACAATATCTAAATTCAAAGTATCCAGCATCCAGCATCCTTGTGGGCCATCAGACAGAAATATGCTTTTCGAGACAGTAATCATCTGACTGCTTTGAGCACCCCTCTGAGGCTGGGATGAATCACTTTGCAAGAGTGTCTGTGTCAGGATAACCATTTTCTCAGCATGAAGGTTGCCTTTATTACCTCCTTTTGTAATTTGAACTACACTTTTGAGTTTATCTGTATGACTAGATATTTATTTCTATGACAAGAAGGCAAGGAAAAGAACTTCTTGAACAAAAAAGCTGCAGTCACCCATTGGATATAAATGACATGCCATTTTAGTCATAAAGGTTGGAAAATTGAGGGGGGAACTTTTGCATATTTAGAAGTGTCTTCTGTCTTTATTGAAGCAGCTCCTTGAAAAGACTTGGCCAATGGCAAAGGAGAGTGGTACTGAACAGCAGGAACTCTTGTTGTGCACCTGGGAGATTCTTGATTTGGCCATGTCAAGAATCCTTGACTCAAAAATATTTATATATCTGGAAATAATAATTAATATCTACATCCTCCTCTGGAGAGCTCCAAATGCTTTAAGGCTTAGAGGTTGCTCAGAGAATTTATGGTTTCCCCATCCCTGGAGGGGTTCAAGGCCAGGCTGGATGGTACTTGGTGAAAGGGAAGGTGTCCCTGCCATGGCAGGGGTGGAATGAGATAATATTTACAGTCCTTTCCAATCCAAATAATTCCATGGATCTATGATTTCTGCGATTCTGTGCTTTGGCATTCATTTCACCCCATTGCACGTGAGTGTGATTTGCATCAGTTTAAGTGCAGACACAAAACAAAGGTGCTTCTCTTGTTCCTTGGTACTTTGGTTTCTCTAATTTGAGTGCAGCCTTGTGTGGGATACAGGGACAAAAGCAGGGAGAACTTCTCCCACAGCTCTCCCCTCTTCTGGTCGGGATGGTTTAGACTACTTAGTCCCTGCAAGTAGTTTTACTCTAAAATCTCCAGTCTTCCAGACAATTTTTTCCTTCTAAGAGGGTTGATAAGTTATTCCCGAGAAAGGAAATAACAAATCCCTATTATAGAGAAAGAAAAACTGAGACACATAATTTAAGGAACTTGTCCAAACTGAAGGTTTTGATGACTTGGTTCATAAAAAGCCCTGGTCTGCTTCTTCTTCTATTATTTTGATCATCTCCAGATAAACTTTTTTTTTTTACTCATCAGAAATGAGCATTCTTTTTACCTTTGTCTTCATTTTTATCCTGTATTTGAACAAGACAGAACTGTAGAGAATGATAGATTCTTCTTATGCCGGTAACTTTTATGGAAAGGAGGGCATTTCATCATGGCCTACTTGACAGGTGATTCAAGGTTTCATCTCAACATTTCTGAAAGAAAAAGAAAAGCAAAATAGGAAAGAGGGTGTTAGGGTTTTTTTTTCAGTTACATCCAGGTATTTGCATGAGTAGCAGAAAACAACCAATATAGTCAAGCAGAGATTTTCAAGAATGGTCTTTTTTTGTTTTTTTTTCCCCTCAATATTAATGATAACTTGTCCTTTCTACCATAATGATGATCTTAAAAGTCTTTTTGGCTTTGAAGAGATTGTGAAGGCCTATAATCTGAAGAAGTCTATTACTTTATAATTTATTTTTATTTTTCTTTTTTCTTTTTTTCTATTCCTTCTCAAGGAGCTTTTAAATCATAAATCTTCAGATGCTCCTTGTGTAATTTAAGACTCAAGTCGAGTTTTCCTACAGAAAGGCCCAATTCTCTGTAGGACCAGGTGCCCTTCCGAGGTTACCATGGCAGGAAGAGTTTACAAACATTGTTCCACCTACAGGCTTTGAACTGCATCTGTGCAGAGACGCTCCAGAGCGTGCCAGGAGTGTCAGCAGGGCTGGAAACACTGATTTCACCTACAGGACACTATCTCAAGTACACTCTCATCAAGAACTCACAGCGGATC
>VXBC01001339.1:439467-452443 GCA_013399945.1 Ploceus nigricollis | reverse complement strand
AATTTGTTTTGTCTTTCTGCTTAGGGAAAGGCCATGGAAAAGTACTGGGAAAACTAGCTACTAATACAATAAGTGACAGAGTTACAAATATATGTGTGAAGAACACAGAGAGCATATAAAAGAAAAAAGGGCAAAATCTAAAAGGCATTAAAAGAGATCCAATTTCTGTTCCCAGGACAAATGGAAAAAATGTCATAACATCGGGAAGCTGAATGGATTTCCACTATTATCAGATAAAACTCCTAAAATGCAATTTAAATATCAATACCACCAAATCCAGACTCTTAGAAACCAATTCTGAAGGAAGGTTGAGCTATTTTTATAGACTTGGGCAACTCAATACTTTGCTTCTATTACTGAGTTGATTTTCATACAGTCAAATGATTCTTGAGTTAACTACAGAATTATAAACATTTTATGATTGTTTGATGGATGTCAAGTACATGTTGTTCCATGGCACTTTCACAAAAACTTTGAAACTTGTTGAGCATCGTGTGCCAAAGTCAGGCTCTGTCACAGAGGTCAAGCTGTGGGAAAACAGTGTTCCCACCTCTAGCTGCCATGACCCATCACCAGCCCACAGGGCTAACAAGAATCTAGCAGCCTTCAGAGTGTTGAGCAGAATTTTGAAGCTGAAAAACTCACAGAATTTCTGAAGTTTTCTACAAATTTCACTCAAAAGCTTATCAAGAGAGGAAATTATATCTATTTTCTTCAGTAATGGGGAGAGCACTGCTACTTTTCCAGGAAAATTTGTGCTGAAATTCTTAGCCATGTTAAAAAATTGCCATATTTTTACAATGTCACCTTTTTCATGATTGCTGTAGCATGCGTATGTCACATCATGATAGCCTTCTTGAAAACTAGTTGTTTCCATTGGTGGGTGAAGATCTAAAGAAACTGTATGAAAGTTCTCTGGAAGTCTCTCTTAGAAAATGGTCTTGAATAGATGCTCTGACTTGAAGAAAAACTAAAAATGCATAATTAAAACTTTCAAAAGTCTAAAAACCAAGAAATATGAGTAGAATGTACCATAAGAAATTCTTCATATTCAGTGTTTAGCTTGATGCAAAACTGATTTTATGGGAGGTCACACTGTGCTTATTGTCAACTTAAATGTGCAAAAGAACCATTAGTTCTTCTGTCAAAATTATCAAAGAACCCATGTAAAGTATTGGAATTTTCCTTGTTTTAGGCACAAGACATGGTTTTCAAGAAAAGGGACAAGGCTGGAAGCAAAAGCCTCTGGAAATGTACCGGAGTTTAAACTGACAAAACATCCATCTGCAAAGCCATCAGCAAGGTCAAAGCACTGCTGATGGGGAAACAAGTGATGTATTGCTGCTTGTGTGGTGAGCAGTAGCAGATGTGAGGGCCTTGCAGGTCATCCTCCTGGTCATGGAGAAATCAGCACTGACAATGCTTGCTACATGGATACATCATGCTGGGCAAGCTCAGTTGTTTGCTTTCTATCCAACAGCCCAGAGTATAGACATGGACACGCAGAACACACCCATCCTCTCTCTAAAGGTCCTCAATCCAAGCTGCAAGGATAATTTCTAAATTGTCTCAAAACCAGCTGTCATTAGGCAGAAAACAAACTCTTTTGCTTCTGTTCCCTTAAAACACGGTATAATACTGAAACCAGACCAGTTTTTTAATTCAAACTGTGACTCTGCAATGAAAGATATTGCAGGACTAGCTAGGAACATCAATAGTTAGGTCAACTCATGTTCTAGCATTTACCACACCCCATGGCTTCAAGGTCTAAAATTTGTTGTTGCAGCCTGAAAAAATTATTTCTTTTTTCTTTTTAAATTTTATTATCCAAGAATATCATTGCATTCCCCACAATGTACAACAGATATATTCATGGACACATATAGATTATAGCCCTTTCCTCCTCTTAATGATTTCAGTTTTCTCTCTTATATTCCTAGTCTCACCAATGAATCAGCTCCACAGTTTTCTCTCATAAACCAGAAAGAAAAATCCTGACTACGAGTATCTCAATGACCAGGTAATATTTCAAAAAGATTAATAAAAATTAAAGTTTCTCTTCCAATGAATTTCAGTAGCAATTAACCTCTTCACAATTCTTTTTGCTTTTGAGGAATGTCATAATAATTTTGGGGCCCCACTTTTTAATTTTGATCATTGACTACATTATTGGAACAATCTGTTTCATCCTGTATCAATGTTAAACCACAACACAGCACGAGAATGAGCTGATTTTGGGATGGTGATTATGAATGATAAGAGGCTGATGGATGTGTCCACTCTGTGACTCACTTCCTTGTTAATTTCCATGCATCCCTTATGGAGGCTTCCAGGATGAAGGTTGCCATTGAGTTTTTACTGCTGGCAGCTGCAGCTGAGTTGCAAATTACGTAGCTCAAGCTGGGGCTGTTCTTTCAAGACCTTGGCCACAGAGCAAGGCAGGCCAAGGACGAAAAATCCAAAAATTGATTAAAAGATCCCGGATCTCCTTCTCTGTTCATACTCTCCCATAGCACCATGAGAAATTTCCCACCACCTTTCCCAGCTTGGGCAGGTGTTTCCTATTTGGAGGTTTTGATGTCAGCAGATGGAAGAACAACTGAAAGGCAAGAATGGGTGTCCAGAGATATCTCTGTGGAAGGGGAAATGCCCTAAGAGAAAGCAAGTTGTCATCACACTCTGGCCTTTGCCAATTCTTATTAGAAACAGCTGAAAATTTGTCATGTAACCAATTTATTTCCTATTGAAAACGCTGATTTATCAAGACTGAATTGTGTGGACTGGAAGGATGGTTTCTTTGGGTGCTTCGGGGTAGAGGGAGAAGATAATATTACCTAATTTTTGACATTGTCTTGGCAAGGGAAGACTCTCTCAGGCAAGCTGTACCAGAAGAATGTGAAAAGAGGTGAAATTATGGGGTAAATAACAGTGTTACCATAAAGGTGCAAATGTAGGTTTGTTTCTCTCCTGGATAGGGAAACCTATTCTCATTTCAGGATGGTTTAAATTGAGTGAAGTATGAGAACCACTGTGTCTTAGAGCCAGAGGAGACCTCCAGAGTCCACAGCTTTGTTCAGTTGTAGTTTTGTGGCTATGAGTTACTCAATTGATAATTACCTGTCTTATGAAAATCATGTGTGGTTTTATTTGCTCTCAGTTGCCCAGTGGGTAGCAAGAACATGCCACAGCTTTTTGTAAGACCTCAAGGTAATTCATTCTCATAAACACAGGGGAAAGGAAGCTGCCTTCACCAAGTACAGTAAAAAGCAGCCTTTTGGGTAGTGACTCATTTAGCCACACAAGCCCCGAATGGTTTTGCATGTTGGTTTTGTGGCACATTGACTCTGTCCCTTCTAGACAGGAGTTCAGCCCACTGCAGGAGGTGAAAACCACACCAAGTACATAGGTCTAAGATACAAAAGTTTGCAAAGTTGCCAAGGGGGGAAAAAAATAAACCTGCATATTGCTTTAGAGGCCAAACTACTTAAAACAAATATCCTAATCCAATGGAAATTATATGGTCCAGTCTGAAAAAAACAGATTGTTTCCACTGTGGTGTAACGAAAGGTCCTTCTTAAGCCTTCTCTTCATGAAAAATGAACTTTTAAAGTGTCTTTCATCTTCTAGTGCAAAAACCACAGCTTTCCTTTCACCATTGTTTTTTTCATTTGTCTACCTCTCATCTAACATTGAAATTGAACACAGATGCAGCATGCAGGTTGAACCTGATCCAAATAGCTTTATTTTTGGTAGTAGAGAATCTACTTTTTAATCTGTATAACCTTTGGAAATTCTGTACATCTCTGTTTATAAACTCCTTAGTTTTGTTAAAATATGATATTGCATTTAATTCAATGTTTTTGAAGGTCCAAAGAATTTCAGTAGGTGCAGAAGCAGCTTGTGACATTTGTCTGTTCATGCAGACCTTTCAGATTTTTTGTTACTGCAGTGAGAGTCACTATTTTGCTCCCACAAAAATTGTTTGCAAGATCTTCTTAAGGCTCCAAACATTTTCTGCGCTTCACTTCTCCTGGAGCAATTTTAAGAAAGGAATATTTGCAGTGAGCTGCATGGGAGGGGCAGAAACACCTGCAGATTTTCCTTAGACCCCATTGATCTTGCATGGAAAAACCTACAAAGTACTGAACTCTCTGTACAGATCTGGTGGTGGGTTGACTTGATATTGCAGAAAGTATTCCTTGGTGTAAGGAATAATGACAAATCCACAACTTCTTTCATGCCTCACTCTAATATCGCATGAATGGCAGCAGACTTCTCAAGCTGTGGGTGATGTTAGCAATTCCTCAAGCAAGCACAGGTTTATATTTTCTAAGTGTTAAGTTCCTATGTCTTGCTGATCTCAGTGACTTGCTGTACCCTGCAGTATTCTGATGAAGAATGAACACCTCCCTCCCCAATGGTTGTGCATCGGTTTTTTTTTAATTTGCTTTTCCTCAGCTCTATACAGTTACAGCCATGATGCAGAGGTCATACACAAGCCCTCAGTTTCTGCCTTGCACTATTAATGATCTGGCAGCAGCATGCATTTCAGGTTTTTTATTCCCTCTATGAACAAGTGAGGATTTTCTCAAAGGTTTTTTGTCAGTCAGGTGACTAACATCCTCATGCACAAGCTGTCATGGAAGATAGCACTGTTGTCATGAGACTCTTTAAAATGCTGCTTTAAAACAAACAAAAACAGTCTTGCCCATACTTCTTTTGTACCTTCAGAGGAGATGGGGGTTTGATCCCAGAGAAAAGCAAAGGAACAGAAGATGGTTTCCCATTCTGTTGTTCCTGAAGGTGAAACTCTGAGGTTAGGTCACATGGCTGATGATGTCTAAAAAACCAGAAGATGAATCTGTGAACGTTGACTACTCAGGACAGAATTAGCAAGCCCAGAGCAATGCAGAAGGTTTTATTTCTTAAAGCCTTTTAAATGTTATAGCTCATTTATGTTCCAATAGAATTAAATATGTGATAATGTAGTGTTCTTAATTGCAGTCTTCAGAGTAATTCCTGCCCTTTCTAAAGAAGTATCCCTTTGATACAGAAATGATTAATGAAGAATTATAATTTAGAAGAGATAGTCACAGCCTTCAATCTGATGTGCATAACACCAGACCACAAAACCTTGTAGCTATGTCTGCACCAGGAACTTAATTGAGTTTAAATAATAGTTTAGCTCATTTTCAAGTGACAGAAAGTCTTCCATACTCTCAGTTGAACTGTTTCAATGGTTAATTATCTTCACAGTTAAAAATGTACGCTGTATTCCTACTCTGAGTTCACAATAGCTTTGTTTCAGACTACCAAATCTCATTAAGCTTTGCTCTCCATAATTAAAAAATTGTCTATTTTCTAAAATGTCCTCCTAACACAGGTATTTGTAGACCATGAGCAATTCACCCCTTGGCATACTCCTGGATAAACTGGATAGATTGGACTTCTTAAATTTCTGGTGGTGAGACAGGTTTTCCCTGCTCTGAATCATGCTTGTTATGTTTCCCTCGTTGCTTTTGGACTCACACACAGCCTCTTTCAAAGTGTAGAAACCAGCACTAAGATACCATCTTCCTTACCAAGGAACATTGCTTCTCTTCCTTATTTGATAATTCCCCTGCTTAGATGTTCAAGGCTGCATTTGCCCTCCTAATGACAATATTGGGTACTTACACACACTTAAGAACCTACATGCCCACCATCATTTTGCAGTACAGCTGCTTCTTTTGTGGCATCCATATAGCCTTCTGTTCCAGAATACAGTCATCTTAGCAAAACATTTCTCTTATCTAATATTGATGGAGGGCAGGGTTAGGTTAGGCACTGGGAAGAAATTCCTGGCTGTGAGGGTGGGCAGGCCCTGGCCCAGGGTGCCCAGAGCAGCTGTGGCTGCCCCTGGATCCCTGGAAGTGTTCAGGGCCAGGTTGGGTGGAGCAGCCTGGGATAGTGGAAAGCGTCCCTGCCCACAGCAGGGGGATGAAATGAGCTTTAAGGTCCCTTTCAACACAAACTATTTCATTATTCCTGAGTCTATTCCTGAGTGCCCATCTTATGCCATTTTATGTGTTCTGAAGAAATTTGCAATCAAATATTGCCCATAGAATTATTGCTCCCTTATGTCAAGGGCTGTGTACCAGAGAAGCCAGTAATTACCTGAAACTTACTGTCCTGAATCATTTCTCAGCCAGCAGCTCCAGCATCTCAGACAGGCACTTGGACACACTTGAGATTCTTCACAGGTGATGCTCTGGCATCCCGTGAGGTCGCCTCTCATTCCAGCACTTCCTCGAGGAGCGTGCCTGCAGAGCACTCTGAGTGCTGTCATGCCCCACCTGGCTTTCAAAAACTTCCAGTCCACTGCAGACACCCATTGTGAGAAAGCAGCAGGAGGCAAGATCAGCAACATAAGTCACCCTCTGATTTCCTCTTTCTCTCCCTGAAGAGGTCATTCTTGCCAAGAAAAGTACTTTGTGGGAGCTGGGTATTTACCGCTTTTTCAAGATCCAATTCTACTTCAGCTGGCCTCGTTTACACGCTCCTTCTCATCCCCACTTATCTGGCAAATTTCCCAAATTCTGTTGCAGGAGAATAAAGTCATCAGTTACACTTGACTGTGCAATTGTTGGAAATCTGCAAAAATGCACGCAGCAGTGGACAAAAGAAAGGGTGAGAAGAGAATTGAGGTTCAGAACATTTCCTGAAAGGTCTCCCCCTCTTAGTGTCACTACTAACTCTACAACCTGTGGCAATTTATTAAGAGTTTGGAAAAGTGGCTCAAAGAGCAGGATGTGGAGATTTCCATTAGAAATAGATGACTATTTTAAAGGTTGCAATTGGATTCTAAAGAACAGGCTAGATGAAAATTGTGAGAGGTGAATAGCTACTGAATAATGTGGGCTGGGGGAGGGGAAGAAAATTGCCACCTACTTGAAAGAAATGGCTCTTCTACAATAATGGGGTTTAAACTTTAAAATTGTTTTGTTCCATGACATGCAGAAGGATGTATTTATAGTTATTTTCAACTTCTCCAAACAGGCAACATTTGCCTGGAAAACAATTTTCATATAAAAATATGACAATGTAATTATCCTCTCTGGTTTTTTCTACCTTTTGATGCTTTATTTATAATAATATTTCATATTTTTCAGCAGTTTTAGCTATCTATATGAATTCCATCTCTGCTACAAGACAAAGAGGACATTAATAGGAACTGAGTCACTCCTCCTTCTTTCCACTAACTTTTCCTTTAAATTGATGAAATGAATGCTTGCCAGAAATAAAAAAGGGTATGATTGGCTAACATTAATAATGGTAATTCTGTTGATACTGACTTACCCCAAAAGCAGGATTTTCAAGAGTCATATCTAGAGATGATGGGGTTTTTTTGTTCTCTTGCAGGCCATTTTACAGTAGAGATTTAATCCTGTGTGGTACAGAGAACATTTTTTTCTGTACACCCACATTTACCCCATGTACCTGGGTCTCACAGACTTTGGTTTGCAGTGTCAGTGATTTAGGAATTCCCTGAAGTCTACATTTCTTCTTCAGCCCCACTGGATGCAGGTCAAAATGTCCAGTGACATCAAACATTCTGAAGGCACATTTCGTGACCTTGAATTAACACTTTCCGGTGTTGAAATCATAAAATTAACATGAAATAATTAAGGTTGGAAAAGCCTTCTAATGTTGAGTCCAACCATTAATCTAACACTGCCAGCTCCACCACTAAACCATGTTCCCAAGTGCCACATCTACACATTTTTGAACACTTTCAGTGACAATACCTCTAGACAATACTTGACCAGCTTAGGTACACAGCTTGTCTTCCTGTTTCATGTCCTGCTCCCTCAGGGTTGGTAAAAGATATTCAGACTACTGATTATTTCCAAATATCCTCCCTTAATAAGCAGCATAAATCCTATCTGTTCAGAAGTGGGGTCTCAGCAGTAAAATATCCTAATATCATAATATTATATATAACTAATACCCCATATAACTAATATCCTCATCACTGAGAGTATGCAGGTCTGTGTCAAAAGGGCTGAACATGAGATTTTTGGTTGTGGAATGGAAAGACAGGAACCAGTCTCCTGCCTGGTTGACAGATAATTGCTTAGAAAGGATAAAGGGTGGGCTTAAGGAAGACTATTCGATACATTTTTTTTTTCTTTTTTTCACAAATCCAATCAAATTCTTAGCCTCAAAGCAAATTTCTAGTCAGCTTGAAAGCCGAGGACAGGGTGGTGTAATTAGCCATGTCTCACCTATTTGAGCTCCTCGTGATAATGATGCTCGACAGGATCATTTAGTATGTCCCTATTACAACTCATTTTCAGCACATTTAAGTAACTTGTGATCCTGCTAGTACAGCTGCAGGACCTATGTTCATTTAAGTACTAATGGAAGAAGGTGGAAAAGAGGACATAATCTGGGATGCCTTCCAGACAGCCGCAGCCACTAAACCAAAGTGCCAAAATTAGGAGTGCAGCCACCATGGGTTCCTCTTAGTCAATGGTGACAAGGAGCCACCAGGTGCTCCTGCTCTGATGGTGATTCAGAAATTGGATGGTTTGCTTTCCCTCTTTTTACCTCTTCAACTCAAAAAGCAAATTCTGGATAAATATCTTCAAATTCCTGTTATTCAAAATAGAAAAGCACCAGAGAGGGCAGCTGTTGGCATGAACTTGGAAGTATATGCTCATGAAAAATACGATTCCTGACTTCTCTCTAGTCCCAGCCTCAACAATTCCTCCAAACAAGTTTATTCCAGATATTTTTGTTTACACCTTTCCTTTCTTTTCATCACTCTAGACTTATCCATCAAACATGAACCACAATTTCAGTAGAAAAACAAATAAAAATATCATTGGAATCCAGAATTTCTGGTGGATTTCCTATTAATTTAGCTAAATTGATAGGCAAAGAGGCCAAAAAAAAAAAAGCAAGATTACCCAGAATGATACATCCTGTTGAAAATGGAGAGATGTAATGAAGAAATTATAGGAAGCCAAAATGTCATTGATTGGTGACAAAAGAATCTCATACCTCTATAAAGCATTCTTGTTTTCCTGAGGTTTATTTTTCTGGAAGGTTTAGCAAAATATAATCCTTCACCCAAAGCATATGAGTGTTGGTGTGCAATCATTGTTGCCTTTCTTTTTCCACTCACTTCTTTTACTGAAATAGACTGAACCTGATGAGTAGAAAGCACATTTTTAAAGACTTCTTTTTTTTTTTTTTATTTCACCCACAGTCAGCAGTAAAAGGATGCTGGGGAGGTAATCTGTGTGTCTGAAGTTATAAAAAGCTGAAGTATCATTTATAGCAGCAGTTGCATCATCTGGAGACTGCAGGAAAAAAGGATAAAGGTACAGAGCTGCACTGGGTGAAAAAAGAAAAAAATCCTAACTCTACTACCACATGCCCTTCACAACATGTACAGATTTTCTGAGCAAATAGTCGATCCTCACTTTTCCCACTCACACCCTTAGTCATGATTTTTCATCAAACTCTCTTCTCCTAGCTGATGATATAAGGAGATTGATTGCTGGATGAAATATGAAAGGCACAAATGATGCCAGTAGCCACAATTTTGCAGTTTGCTGTCTGGAAACCCAAACACTTGGCCTGTGTTGCAATTCTTCCTCTAGAGAGAAGAGAGTGAGAATCTTGTTTGGTGTGCCAGGCTTAGCTCCCACTGGCCCTGGAAACCTGACTCTCTAGTGAAAGCCAGTTGGGAATTTCGTGACTTCAAAAGAAAGTTCTAGTTTCTAAAACTAAGTCTATTCATTTTCAAAATTTCTTTAGTCCCCAAACAGATTTTTTGTTGTGAAAGGAAAAACCTGATCAAGACCATTAGACAGGAATTATGTGATCAGTTGGAAGAAACCACTGGTTTCTGGAATATCTCTTAATATCTGGAATTAATTTTTGGTTTTAAAAAAATAATATTGACTCTAAAGGGAAGGAAGGAAAGCAAAAAAATGGGGCAACTAGGCAGTTTGAAAACTAGGAGTAAACACTGCATCTCTCCAGCTATGAAAGCAGCTGACCTTGATGGGGCTGTTCCCAATCTTTCCTGATCATTTTCCAGTGAAGAGGTCTGTGGAAAAACTCTCCCTCCACTGAAAGCAGGGTAGATGGAAAGGAAAGGGATGTTGCACCCATCTCCTACCTCCACACAGAACTGCAAAACAGAGATAGATATACCCTCATTTGCTGCAGGCAAGCACCTCTTGGCATTGTTCTTCACATAGTTTTTGGTTCTGTCTTCCTTAAAAACCTTGGAATGTCCCCATGTGAAAACAGAAAAAAAGGAATTATCAGATTTCTAGTGAAGGGGAGGGTTTTTTCAGCTTGGTCTGTTTGAAAACTGGTGATACCCCACAAGGTTACTGAGCACATCTGAATTTAACCGAAACCAGAAGTTTCATATCCCCAGATGCAACATAAACTCAGAGGGAAAAGTGAGTGGCTGCCTCAGAAGAGATTTCAGATCAGAAGTTGAGATTCAGATAGGGTAAAAAAGTCTATAATTAAAACAGATGAATGTCCATTAGAAATGTATTCTCTTTAGGGCCCAGAAACCATGAGGAAAAGGGAGGAGGAAAAAAGTGGGTAGGTGTCAAGTTCTGGTTTTGCCATGCAGATTTAACACTGGTGATGACATATCACAGAAAAACCTGTCTAAGCAGCACTTTAAACCAAGGAAGGAACAGAATTGAAAAGACCAGAGGAAGAGGATTAATCCTGGGAGTTCAACTCTCCATGGTGATTGAGGGTCTTAGATCAAAAAGGGTAATATGACAGGTCAAGGGAAAGAAAGGCGAGGTAGGTGTGAAGAGTCAACAAGCAGGAAAATAAATTCTGCTGATTTCTGTAGTATGCAATTCGCATCCTGATATAAATACATGCTAACAACCCCTGTCCCTTGGAGAATGTTAAGCAGACTGTAAAGAAAAAAATGTATGGTCAGCAGTACTTCAAAGTCCTTACTCAGAAGAACACACTAAATCTGTGGAAGAACAAGAATTTGAATCCACAGCCTTGAACAAAAGTGTGTCGACATTGTGTAGCACCTCAAAGAAGCACATCTCAGTCAGGCTTGAAGTCAAGCATGAGCTTTTATCAGCATTCAAGGCCAGCTACTAAAAACTGTACTTATTGCACATCTGCAATAAAAAGGAAAAAAAAAGAAAAAAGAAAAAAAAAAGCCAGTTAGCTATTAAAATTTGGTAACTCCAGAAACTGGTTTGCTGAGAAAAGGATCATTCTTCTTAAAATCAATCCTCTTAAAAATCAATCTTCTCAAAATCATAAATCTTAAAATCATTTGTCGCTCTTGAGTAGAAATAAAATTTACCTGCCTGCGTAAATGCCGAACAATTTTATTCAGGAAAGAATTATTTACTACAAATTCCAGCATGAAGTTATTGCAGTCAGCCACATAACCTGCCATCCAAGTCCTAAACCAACACCACTCCAGACCTGATTCTTTCATTTTAGATAGTAAAACCACTGTTGTAGAAAAGAAATCCACTGTTGGGCAATTTGTTCTCTTGCCACAGGCATTTCGGCTACAAAATAGTCAGCAGCACTTAGACATTAGAAAGACTCCAGAGAAAGTTAATACAGATGATTAGCCCTAAAGGGGCCGTAAGATGATGAGAAGCTGAGTGAATTAAATTTATTTCCCTTAGTGTGAATTGGTGAAGTTATGTCGAGGTTTACAACATTTGTGCTCAGAGATCTCACTGCATCTGTGTAATGGGAGGGATGTGGGGGTATTCGTTTGGACAGACAGCAAATTGCAGGAGGGAGGGAGAAGAGGATATATGAGGTCCTTTTATTCCATTTTTCTTTTTCACTGCTAGCTGATTAAGGAAAGCAAGGGCATCTAGGATTCTACATTTGAAAGGCTGCTAGATGACTGCAAGAAACATTAGGCTGCTTGAAAATGTCAGCACTTTACACTTTATGTAGGACTGAGCTGATTGCTATGGTGAAGAGAACATAAGTGATTCAAAGGTGAACCAGAGGTCTCCGTGTTAGAGATGTGAATATCTAGCAGGATGGGGGAAGGGAGGCTGGATCCATAAAATGCTGAATTCTTTCTTATCTCTGAGCAGGGTCTAGAGTGATTTGATATATATTTTAATTTTTGTATGAATTAAGGAGTAACTTGGAAACGGAAACACCTTTAATTTGGAATCAGATCTGGAAAGGGAGATAACAGAGTGCTGCAACTTCTTCGGGCAACATCTTTATCTGAGAAAAAAAATCTGGCTAAAGAGTAAAATGGGTCTTGCTTCCTGAGCAGGAAAGGGAGCTGCAACAAAGCTAACTCAGGGCAACTAACACAGGGTCAAATGCTGATGTAGGACAAACTGTTTCCCTGTCCTAGGCATTGACAGGTCAATAGCCACCCTAATGATTTCCCATGATTTTTCCTGATCTGCTGAAACACAATAAGCTATAAATTTTAAGGTTTTTCTCTTGGATTTAGATGGGCAGGCCTCATCCTGGTTAAACCCAGTAGTTCCAGACTCTTCACTCTGATTTACTGGGGCTCCACTACAGAGCTTGGCCACTGCAATGGGAGCCATCCTGCCTGTGTCAAATAAACACCTCAGTACACACTGTCCTGCCTTTTGAAGGTGCTTTTCTTTAATGACCACAAAAAAATAGAAAACAAAATTTTATCTCTTGGTATTTGGTGGGAAAAAAAAATCTCATCTGACCTCTTGGTTAACCTATGGGAAAGAGTACATGCTTTCTTCATGTAGATTTACTAAATACATATCATCTTTAAAATAATTAACTCCCTGCTGGGATGCATTATGTGAACTAGTTTTTCAGAAATCATAGGATGCTATGTTCTGGGAGGAACTTTAAAGATCTTTCTTGCTTCCAAACACCTTTAAGGTGAAAGAGAACCTGTATTGGGCTTGTAGTGGGGGCTATAAAAATAAAA
>VXBC01001339.1:393703-430799 GCA_013399945.1 Ploceus nigricollis | reverse complement strand
AAAGACTTAAATAGTCAAGTGCTGACTCCTTGTCAACAGCACTGACACACACATCTGTGAGGATACTACCCAGGCTTGCTTTTCCCAGGCTGTGTGAGTGAAGCCCTGCTCTGATCTGGAAATCCCAGAGCTGGGTCAATGCAGCACTGGGCCAAGGTCAGGATCTGCAAGAGCCTCCTGAGCTCTTGCCTCCTGAAGGGCTTATCCTCCTGCACACAACCCACGCCTCTTCTCACCATTCTTTATTCCTTTCTCAGGAAAAGGGGGGAACTCAGGGGAAGCAAGTGACTGTTTAAATTAAATCAGTGCACTGATATGTCCCATTTCAAATGAAAAAGGGGGATACCGAAAAAAAGAGGGATACTAAGTTCCATCAAAAAGGCAGTATGGAAAGATAAGCTCTCAAAGTTTCTCTGTCTCTAGAAACCAATATGTACATGTGGAACACCTCTCCTAAAATCTGCTTAGGACCAGTGACAGATATAATATGTTAATATACTCACACCTCCATAACTTTCCCTGGTAAAGTTCAGGACTCCGATTTTCAAGGGTACCAACGTTTCACTGAAAATCCGTAATAACTGGGTTTCTATATATTTTGAATAATCTTGACTGTGAGTCTTGAATCAGAGCTCCCAAGTCCATAATTCACAACCTACACAGGGATTCTAATTTTCAAAGGTGCCCAGTACTTAATACTCCTTACTGATATCAGCAGAGGGTGTGATGTGTCCAGAGCACACCACAACATCTCCTGAGCCCTGTCTGCCACTTGTTGTGTCCAGGTGACATAAATCAGCTCTCCCATGTGTTGCACTCCTCCTTGATGCCTGATTATTTGAGTGCAAAATCCATTCTCCTCCAACCAAATCACGAACAGAGGCAATCAGCACAAGGGGCTGTCCTCAGATGAAGTTCGCCTAAAAGTCAATTAACCTTTCAGAAAAGAGGTTTTTTCCCCATCTCCTTTTGCCATGAGACACCTCTGTAAGTTTCTATGTGTGTGTGTGCGTGTGTGTGCGCATGACCTTTTGGAGGGTCTGATTTTCAGGGCAAAAGCCAAATGCTGCACATCCTTCCCAGCCATGATGTGTTTCAAGCCTGGGTGAAGACAGCAGATTGATCCATCCCTTGTGTCATGGCAGACTCCAACAGCTCTGGCATGGGGTAGAGTTTGTGTTTGGAGTTTCTTAAAATTGAAAGTAAAAGCGCTGAGGAATGAAGGCACTGAGTGGAGGCCACTTTCACCTCTCCACATGCCAAGCCCTGATTAGAGGCAGGCACGAAGGAGTTCCCAGACACGATGAGAATGGGGCTGGTCGAGCCAGAGCTAACTGTGCATTTCCCAGCAGACCCCAGCCTGACATCTATTCATGAGCTGCTCTCCCCACAGTCTCACCTCTGAGGCCCCCAAGGCCAAGTCTCAAAACTGTGTCCTTCAATTTAAGCCTGAGTTCAACAGAACTAAAACAGCTATAGAAATCTCAGCGGTGTAGGGTGCTAAAGTAAATTGCCAGGATAGCTTGCAAGTTTGAGATGAGCTGTGCCTCCTCTTCCTCTGTTCTGCTGAAACTGCAGGCACTGATTTATATGTACAGGCAGATTCCACTTGTGAGCAAAATTGAGCAAGCTCACATCGCCAGGAATAACAGCATTACTTTTAATGGAAAGAAGCCATTCGTGACCCAAAGCTCTGAAATAGTTCCACACAATGTGTTGAATACATAAAGTCTCAGGTTTCCTTTGAAAGAAAAATGTTGGGGTTTTGTTCCAATCCTACAGGGAAAAAAAAAATAAAAAGGGAGAGAGAATTATTTTGTTATGCTTTCTCCTCCCTGTGAAAATTTTCATTGTAGAAGCAGCAGGTACTGGTTTAAAAATTCACTATGAATATCAGTATGAATAATACAGGAAAGTTAATTCTTGTCAAAAAACAAAATTACTGTTCATAAATAAGTAGTGTCAGTGCAAAAATAATCAAGATCCTCAGTGAATCACTGGCTTCAGTCACTGAAAATTGTTAAGTATAATGGATTCTCTATTTTATTTGAAATAATTTATCCAACAGCCCAGGTTATAGGTCATGCATTCACAGGAAAGCTAACAGCTAAAACCATGAATCTGGTCTTTCATGACAAAATGTTTGACCAGTTCCCTTACAAAAACATGGGGCTAGGGCTAAAATCATGAGCTCTGTCTGTATACACTAGATACACTATGGCCCTGATCATATACTACTGAATTAAAAAAAAATATGGCTCAGACACTTCGTGGAAGAGGTCCTGGGCTGGGCTTTAGTATTTCCTTTCACTTTCTTGTCCAAATCTTTATGCTATGAGATTTGTAATTGCAACAAAGAGGATTAATTTAATATCAATTTTGCATCTGTGTCAATACATGTCTCTCAAAATATAAAAACCTAGTACTTGGATCAAATTCTGAGGAACATATAAATCAGTGTGGGCAGCTCAGAGAATATTGGAGGTGCTACAATATGAAATGTAATGAAGATTAATAAAGGGACAAATGCAGAAAAAAATGCATAAAAAATAAGTGTGTGCCATGGCACAAACTGAAGGGAGCATTTGTTTATTTGAAATTTCTTCTTTTTGTCCCCTACAGTGCAATTCATACATTCTTATAATTACATACCCCATCACATGAATAAATAAACAGGTGCCATAAGGAGTGACTTTCAGATCTGTGAGTCTGTAGATAGCTCCTCCATAATGTTTTTTCTTGAGAAACTTCCCCCAAATACCATGTAAACCCATAAAGAGGCCTCAGATGAGGGTGGTATTTCATGTCGAAGCACGAGAAACAAGACAAATATTTTCTCATCTGACCACAGTGAATACTCAGGGCACCACAGTGAGGATATAATTGAAACACAGATATCTGTACAGGGCTTCGTGTAAATACACAAAATGGTTGTTCCTTCTTTAACAAATGGCTGATCCCATAGTTTAGAATAAAAAAAATTTTATAAGTATCAGCTTGTAAAAGCATAATCCTTTTTGGTGAAGAAAGGTACAAAAACAACATATTTCAAAGGTTCTGAGCATCTATTTCTATAAATTAGATTGTTTGCTGCTGAATATTATATTAATACTGTACTAGTAGTCAAAACTCAAGATGAAAAATAAATCAACTTTTCTCTATCCTTAGTTTCCTTTTTTTTTTTTTTTGGTACCAAATTTAATTTATTTGCTAAGGACTCATGTCTTCTTCATAGAATGAAAGCAAGTGAATGGGGAAACATAAAAAACAAGACAATTTAGCACCTCTTCCTCAAGCTCAAACCCTGCTGATGTGTTTTCATCAGTCACCCCCAACTTCTCCAGATTAGGAATCATGGAATAATTTGCTGCTTGTACTGCAGTAGCTCCCAGAGACCCAGCTGTACTGACTGTACTCAGTGCACACTTGAACATGTGCTTTCCCTCCTGAGCCAAGCTGAGAAGATAACGAGTACAGGGAGAAAATTCTCAACGGGTCATTTATTTAAGAAATTAAACATGAATCTTCCAGTCCAGTGTAGACTGGACCCATTAGCCTGTTTTGACCCATGTGTTGGAGATGTTTTGAGACCTTACAGAGATGTTTGTGTACTCAGTTTATTACTGAGATCACTAACAAATTTGGCAGAGTCTATTAAGTGTTCAGGTACTATGGTAATTAGCTCAGTCTGAAATCCTCACCAGATGAAAAAGTGCAGCAGAATGACCTTTTAATCCCCTTGCCTTCGTTTCAACATCTTATCAGCATTTCACAGTTCCTTCTTAATATGTGACAGTGTAGAGAATTTCATCATTCATTTCAGCTATTGAATCCAAATGTGAAATTACTGGAGGAATTCTCACAGACACTTCATGCAGAGAACTTTTGTATTTCAGGGCTTGAAATGGGTTCGTCCATGAAAACCATTTCTTATGACTCAGATGGTGTCAAAGTCACAATCAGCAGAGTGGTTCTGTCCCAGCAGAATACAGTACACAGGGTGGCTAAACCATTCTTGACAATACTCTCTGTAATTTTAGTCAGAGACAGGCTCTTCTCTTTCTGTCAAAATCAACATGTGAATCCTTTTCAAATAGTCTTTATGTTCTTTGGAGTGACTCCTCTCCTCCCACAGGGTTTTGCTGGCAACTCGGTCAGAGTTTGAAGCACTTTGAGTAAGGCCCCCCAGCAGTGCTGTTGCTCACAGGTACTGGGCAGGAATGTGGTTTTTCCTTAGAAGCACTTTTCAAGGAGCAGAGGAGTCAACAGGAAACACGTCAAGGCTGTGGGAGTAGAACAAGGCAGTGGTGGCAGCTCCTCTTTGGAGATTTGATCTCTACTTCTCCATGTAGAAAACAGCCTCATGCAGTCAACCCTGAAGAGAGTCAAGAGTAGAGCTATTTCACCAGCACTGCTGCATTTGAGACCTTAACTTGGATTTAAATTTGTAAATGCTGAGCTTTTGATTATATGTCAATGTTTGTAGAGTGTTTGTAGAAGCAAGAGAAGACGAACTTGCTCTTTAAGGGAATTTCTTATAGCTTTCCACTGTGTTTTTTTCTACATAAGACAAGGCCCATCAACCATTTTAGGTGAATAGTTATCAGTTCAAGAAAAGGGATGTCTAGGAATAGCTGTGAGCAGCAGCAACCTGGAATTTTGCTGATGAAACCTAAAAAAACCTGGTCTGCGTGAGTGGAGTCACCTGGTCTACCCCTCTCTTTGGAGAAATCCTCTGACTTCAACACCTTCCTACTGACAAAAAGCCCATCGTAATGTAGCACCAAAAAATATCTGAAAGAATAAGGTTGTCTAAAACGTCAGGTTACCTGAAAGTCTCAAGCTCTAGACGCATCACCCTCCTGAATATAATCACTGTAGAGTAGAGCCGATGGGGAAGATTCAACACAGTTGAGTATTTCTAGCATAGGGTCAGCCTCAATCAGCCAGAGAGAGATGTGGACATTGAAGGGTGTCTTCAAAAGCAAAATACAAATGGTTTTTTTCAGTTCTGAACAAATTATTGTGTGATGTAATACTGCAATACTGCATTGCAATTAAACTTTGGGGCCTGAAACCTCAGAGTATAAATGCTGTGGCTTTCACCTGCTTGTAGATAGTGTTTTCCTTTTCCTGGAACCTGGTTATAGCAATGATAGATAGAGAGAGATACTCCTGTGATTTATATCATAGCTGCCACCACGATATTTGATCACTTGTGGTGGGAGACATGGATGCCAGTAATCTAAGAGTTACTTAGATTCCAAATCCTGTAATGTGTCAGCAGAGATCTTATGACTCCATTTAGTTGTTTTTTACTGTATGGAAAATAGACATATCAATCATCTTCAGTTAAATATTTAGAACTCACATGATATTTAAAAGAACAATGATCTTTAAGATATAAAAATAGTATACTCACTTAATCTAGTCTGCATTCTCATAGACTTAGAGTTACATGGCAAGCAAAATTGTTCCAGTGATTTAAATCCACAGCAGGGAGTGCTAAAATTAACACAGTGCTGGAGGTTAGGTGAAAATAATCTGCCTGCACAATGGTCTATCCCAGAGCTTTGTGCAGCCTCCCAGAAACAAAGACGAAATGAGGGAGTGGTGGGTGATGCAGTAGGAAGAAGAATGATGCTGTGGGTGCTTGTCATTCTCTCCAAGACAGCAGAATTCCGTGAGGTTTGAAACCTGTGAGCTGGACTTCCTTTGCAGTTAGGGAAATCAAGGCAGTTAGGCAAGAGAATGGGGATAGACTGCGTGAGTGTGCACAGAGGATGATGGTAAATGCATTATTTTGGAATGTACTGGCTGCACAACTACCAGAATGGCTGAAACGGAGGAGGAAAATGTCAATGGCCGCTTGTCCTGGAGAATTCTAGCTCCAGAGACATCATGGTGCAGGATGGTTCTGCCTTCTGTTTGCCTCCACCATTCTGTGCATAAAATCAGGTGTTCAGGGACAAGGAGAACAGCTAATTGTTTTTCTCTGGTTATGTTTTAGCACCGGTAAAAAAATGAAAAAAAATTAAAAACCAACTGAGAGCCATAGCAAAGTAAGAAGTGCCAGACTGGATCAGACACATGGACTAGCTAGGGAGCATCCAGTCTCCAGCAACAATCTGGGTCAGATGTCTCCAAGGAATGTGAACTGCCTGTAGAAGGCAGATGTTGGGTAATTTGTTCTCAGTGAGAATTTCATCCTAAATCATAACAGTTACAGATTGGTCTTAACTCTGAAACATGAAGTCTTGCATTCCTTGATCATTCTGGATATCCCGTTGCTTGAGCAGACGTCACTAATTTCTTGGCCCCAATGACATCTTGTGGTGAGGAGTTGCACAACCTGATTCCAGAATTTCAGCCTTTCCTCAGTTTTGAATTTTTCTTTCCAATTTATCCAAGGCTTTATGTTTCTAGGGTTCTTGGGGTTTTGTTTTTTTTTTTAATAAATGTACATAGTTCATGGTTTATTCTTGGTTTTCATCTTCATGTGTGTCCCAGAACTAGATACTGAACCTCTTTAATATTGAAAGATTTCACAGGATGGACTAAATGTCTCTACCCATCTGACAAGTAGGATGTGAGTGACATGAGTTTGGCAGAATTTTTTGCAGGAAACAAAAATTTTGCTTTTCATAGAATAACCTGAGTTGGAAGGGACTCTCAAGGATCATTGACACCCAAATCCTATGTCATTTATCCAGACTGGTTCATATCTCTAGAGGTGGATAGAGTTTGCTCATATAGTGATCCCAGATTTTCTTGTTTCACTTTGCATGAAATAACAAAGAATTCGGATGGTTCAAAAGAGGAAATTTAACTTGGGCATTTCAACATAATGCCCAAAGGCATTTTAAAACTGGGGATGGATGGAATGACACAAAGCCAAACCCAAAACCAAAATGAAGTGGCATACCTCAGGAACCCAACTTTCTCCCCCTGTTCCTGGAGACATTTTCATTTGCATGCAAACAGAAATGTGAGGCCAGTCCAAAAACTAAAGTGGAATCCAGTTACAGTCTTTGACTACCAAAGAGGATTTTTGGTATGAGAGATCCAGGCTCTCCTCAGAGGGCAACAGATGCTGCAAAGGAAATATCCACTGGATATGAGAAAATCTTTTTCACTCTGAGCACGGAAATACACAGAAGCAGTTGTGCAGTTCTTCCTCAGAGATTTTCAGAACTTGGCTGAACCAGACCCTGATATGCTGGATCTAATTTTGAAGCATAACTTGCTCTGATCAAGAGATTGGACAGGTGACCTTCAGAGGTTCCATTCCAACCTGAAGTACACTATTAATTTGTGACATTTATGGTGCTTACCTGGAATTAAACTACATGAAATTCATCCAAGGTACAAAATGCAGTTTAGGACTCAGCTATTTAGAGCAACAATTTAGGCCTTTAGCTTCAAAAAACAAACTTCTCAGGAGAAAAATTGTTTCAGAGGGAAAAAAACCCCATTATTTTTAGATCCCCCCAAAAAAACCCATCCCACAAATACTGTCCAGTGTTAATTAAATTCTGTGTTTGAGCTTCAGCCACTGCTCAGTGATGAACCTGCTGCCATGATAGCCTGACAGTTATTTTGATTTATGACTGCAAAGAAATCTAAAGCTGAGGAGAGATCAAATCTCAAAGCTAAGTAGAAGAAAGGAAAAAAAGAAAACAAACCCACCAACACTGTGTTTTGACTTCAAATTTAAACCACCAGAGTAAGATGTTTTATGAGTTTGGTTATTACAGCAATGTTGATCTGAAGTAGTACAGTAGTTCCACAATTATATCTCCTCTACTTTTCATCAGAAAAGGGTGTGTTGGCACTGATCAAAAACTTCTTCCTGATAAGTATGGGAGATAAAATGTGGGGGACACAGATTTTTTGCATAAAACCAATTTAGAAGTCCTGTAAGTTGCCTATTACTAGAAAATATAGCATGGTTCAAAGATCTTAGATCCAGTACTCAGCAAAATTGGTGCACCACAAAATGCAACCCAGAGTTGCTATGGGTATGTTAGATTTACATACAGAGAATATATCCACAGGGCAGGGCTGCTTCAAGCCCTCTCAGCAGGCACTGTGATTCAGTTTGTTGGGGCAGACTTGGGCAAGGGTATTCCCAGCATCTCCTTTCTATGCAGTTTTGTACTGTCTGATCATACCCCTCTGTTTTAGGGTGGTCACTGATCTGCAAAACATGATGGAATGGGGACCTCTAATCCTGTTTTTCACTGGAAAAACAAGCTCAGGTCACTGTGTCCCTTGGAGATCTGGTACAGAGCATTGCAGAGAGAAACACTGGTAATGAATGGATAGAGTGATGGTGCAATTACATCTGACACATGTGGTCATAAATCAAACCTGACAGAAGTCCCAGCATTATTTTACAAAGCTCTGTGCAGACTGGAATGTCCAAATCTTTGAGGCAAAACATAAAACCAAAGTCCTGTCCCTTCTTGTCTTTAATGAGCCTACGACCATATTTTAAATAACTGAGCTATGAGGACTGAGGGCAAATCATTTCCAGATCAAGGGCAGCAAGATATAAAAGAATGGGTAGATTGAGGGTTTTTTTCCTCTCTTAAGGCTGCAATGTAGAGCTGTGATCACCAGCAGTATAATGCTGGCACTTGGACTTGTGTCTGTGCTGCCAGGAACATGAGAAGAGCATGATGATCAGATCTTTCAAACAAAATATATATATAAAAGAGGAAAAAATACTTTCATCTCAGAAAGATGAAAATTATGTTGCTGGTTCTCCATGGAAGGTGTTCAGATTCTGTACTGAACACTGGGAGAATAAAAGTCATAGACAGGAAGGTTGCCTTGAAGTCCTATCATAGAATCACAGAATCCATTTATGGTTGGAAAAACTCTCTAAAAGCATTGAGTCCAATCATTCCCCCAGCACTGCCAAGGCCACCACTGACCCACATCCCCAGGTGCCACATCCACATGGCTTTCAAATCCCTCCAAGGATGGAGACTCCACCACTGCCCTGGGCAGCTGTGCCAGGGCTGGACAGCCCTTTTGGTGAAGAATTTTTCCCTAATATCCAATCCAAACCTCGCCTGGGACAGCTTGAGGCTTTATCCTGTCCCTGTTCCCTGGGAGCAGAACCCGATCCCCCCGGCTGTGCCCTCCTGTCAGGGAGTTGTGCAGAGCCACAAAGTCCCCCCTGAGCCTCCTTTTCTCCAGGCTGAGCCCCTTTCCAGCTCCCTCAGCCTCTCCTGGGGCTCCAGCCCCTTCCCCAGCTCCCTTCCCTTCCCTGGACACTCTCCAGCCCCTCAGTGTCTCTCTTGTCCTGAAGGCCCAGAGCTGTCCCCAGCACTGGAGGTGCCTCAGCAGTGCCGGCACAGGGACGGGCACTGCCCTGGGCCAGCTGGACACAAAATGGCTGATACAAGCCAGGATGCTCTTGGTCCATCCAAGCTGTCCAATAAAAGATGGAGATTCTCTTTTGTCCTCCTTCTGTTGCTGATATATTTACAAAAAATAAAATTTTGTTGTCCTTTATGACAGTGGCCAGATTAAACTGTATTTGGGCTTTGGTCATTTACATTTTCTTCCTGTACAACCTCACAACATTTTTGCAGTTCTCCTGAATTGTCCCTTCTTCCTAAGGTCATTAACTCCCCATTTATTCAATAATTTCCAGCCAAAGCTCTCTGTTCAACAAGGACCATTTTTTTCCCTGCAGGCTCATTTTTTGGCATGTGGGGACAGCCTGTGCCTGTGCCCTTAGGATTTCATGCAGATTTGCCCTGGTTGCCGCACTGTGTCTTGTTTGTCCTGCACAGCTGGCAGTGTTCCTGGTCCCCAGTGCTCCCTGAGGGCTTCTTTTATAGGGGAGGGAAGTTTGGACTTTACTGCTCCTGGCTTGGGACCCATCAGCTCATGTCTCATAAGCTGCGGCCTCCTGGCAACTCCCTCTGCTCCCCTGAGGTTCACCCAGTTTGGGAAACACCTCTGTGCATGACACTGGAGTGCTTCACTGACATCTGGGTGGGCACCAGAGCTGCTCCTCTGACTGATCAGGACCTCCTTCCTAGCCTGGTTTCTCCACAGTTTTCGTTGGAAAAAGAATAGCTCAGTATGTCCTGTTCTGAGGGCAGGACTGGGTTAGGTGACCTCCAGAGGTCCCTTCCATGAAATTACTGCAAGATTCCATGATTTCCTCCTAAACTATTGTGTAATAGCAAGAAATATCCATCATACTTGGCCATAATCCAGTTCATGAGGTTTTTTCCTACCAAAGATTGAACTAAAAAAATGATACAGTTTTACAATTAAAATAAGAAGCTTTAATTAAATTGTGTTCTCTTGTTTCTCCTGAGACTACACAATCTTTGAGTTCCCACTGATGATATTTCACACTGACACACCACAGGAGTTTATTCCTAGATTTTTTTTTTTTTGTTATTCTAGTTCTAAATATTCCATGAGAAGAAAATAGTGGCTTCAAAAAGAAATTTTCTGTTTCCTGAAGTTTCAATCTACTAAGATTTCCAAACACTTAGTAGCTATAAGAAGTGAAAACAGGAAAGTCTAATGGCAAGATTTATAAAATCAATCCAACATTGAAATGCAGAATATTAGTAGTCCATATATTAAAATTATTTCATTGGAATGTATACACCCTCCCTTCAGCCACTTCATCTATTTTCCGTAGATGACCAGAAAAGCTTAAGCATCTTCTTGGTTATAATAACATTTTTGTTGACAAAATGAGGCAGAAGTTTCCAAATTTTGTCTCTTTGCAGATAAGTCATGCAGACCCACCCTGTCACCTTCCTCTAATGAGCTGGTCACCTTGCAGAGCTGGCAAGAGCTGAGTATTTTTCATCAGGCGTGCATGTGTAACTGCCTTACAAAGCACTCAGGATTGGGTATCAGTCAAAATAAACCTATGCAAAAATTTACTATTTTAGCAGATGGAGTCAGAACAGCTCACTTGCATGCAGTAAAAGCCTTAATATGTCCACAGCTGGCAAGTTTCCTGTGGTCTATGACTGGAGCTTTTGGGTTTTTGAGAGAGAAGACCAAAATCAGGCTTTAAGTCATAAAACGTTATGTGTTTCAAATATCAAGGTGCTTTACAGATTTTTGTCCCCCAAAAAGACAGAACCAGAAGATTTAAGTAATTTGGAGAGGGAAAGTGTATCTTTCATCTTCTGCCCCACATCCTGAAGCAAAAGCAGTGATATGGTAAAAGCTCAGTTTTGGCTTCTGTGATATTTTTTACAATCAGGCTTTTCTTGATTGTTGCTCTACAGCCAGAGATCTCACCTCTTGTCTCTCCTGACCAATATAATAGTATCAACAGAAGTCTGCAGTACAGAGGAGATCAACTTCTGAATTTTATTGTGCTGCTTCTGTGAAGTCCAGTGTAACAGGAGAGTGTGTTATGAAACCAGGCAATAATATTACATGGCTGTGAGTCACTTAATATACGCTGGTTTTGTCAAGAGCAAAAACCCTTTATCGGAAACAGTGCCTGTTGGAAAGTTAACTATTTCTGATAGCAAGTCCTCAGATTGGAGTTGTCTGATCCATGAGGAAGCCAAAATCCTATTATAATGCTATGTAAGCTGAAGCTTTATTAGTTCACCCACTTCTTGGCAGTCAGAAGATTTGGACCAAAAGAGACTTTGTCAGAGCTGAAAATTGTTCTGGGGTTGCACTGGTACCAAAGGATGTTTCAAAGGAAGGGCTGCTGTTTCTCCCAGTCTGCATGGCTTGGGGTAGGAACTGACATGAAGTTTATAACAGTGACTTTTGACCACTTGCCCTGGCATTGGGGTAGATGAAGGATGGACAAATCCTGTTCAGAATTAGAGAGAAAAAGCCCTGAAAAATTGCCACACACCTGTGTTTTAGCCTTTCCTTAAACTACAATATTCAGCTTTACTTCAGAATGTGGGTTTTGCCACATCCATGCTAAGGAAGTTGAATGTCATTTTTTCTCCCCAGTGGTATCGTCTTTTGAAGTAGACATACACCAAAAGGTGCCTTGAAATGGATCTGTCACTATCCAAGCCCCTCTATTTTATTGTGACCTGCTCTTTAGCACAGGGTGGACTGGAAATCTTGGGCTCTGGTCCCAACAGTCACTGCAATGATGGGGTTATTTTGCCTGCTACAAAGAAAGTCAAAGGTGTTTCCCCGCCTTCTATGACTGGTAGAGCAAAGTGTTGTTCAGAGGGCATTTTGTCACTTCCAGCTGTATTCTTAATTATTCAAAAGCAACATTTCAAAGAAAAATTTATTTGTGTTGTCCTTCCTCCCTTTTGTGTTTTCTACAGGCTGCTGCTGTACTGTTGTTATGCTCTGTAAAACTCTCTGCTCATACTGCTCTGCAGAAAAGATTTATTCTACTGAATCTATGTTGGAGTTTTAAGATTGCACAAGTTTGGCCATATCCAGGCAAATAATTGACAGGCTTCCACAGATGCTACCCATGTACACACTCACAGTTTAGATACAGTAGTTAAGTCTTCTTAAGTGTAGTAACCAGAGAAAAACCCACAGAGATATTTCTGCTTGCTTTATACAGTCCTGAAGTGTTTAGACTGATGATTTATGACACCTGTGAAAGTGGGCATTTTGGGTCCTTTATATGGATAGAAGCTCATGAAAGCTTTGGAAGCATCAACCACTCCTCTCCATAGCAGTTCACCTAACACAATTGCTGAGACTCATATGCAAGGATACAAAATTCCCCATGGACTCAAACCTTGCTTCTTTACTATCCTGGCCATCTGAATCATGGTGATTACTGCACAGGGAAGATGGTGCCTTTCATCCCAAATTGCATGGGTGTAAATGAAATGAGCATCCAGATCTGCTGTGTCACATCTGCTTCATCATCAGTGGTCATACTACTTTTTTCTTTTTTTTTTACCCACTCTTTCCCATCTAACTGGGGAGCATTGAAAGCAAAACCACAAAGTCCAATTGATTTTAAATTTGTTCTTAGCAAAAGAAGGCTGAAATAAATAATGAAAAAAAAAAAAAAAGAAGAGCTGAGTCCTTACTGAGTGTAATGTCTGCTGAACTAGGACCACCTGCCTTCGTCCTAAATTCACTCTGGCCACTCCTGCTTTCCCACCACTTCTTGCAAATTAGATATTAGACACCTTCTTGAATTTCCACAGATCTCCTGTTACTTTTTGTTAAAGAAAAAGCCCATTGATACAGACAGCAGTTTTCTCCTTTGGCTAGATAACACAGGACAGAATGGTGACCCTCCACACAGCACAGCCCCAGTCTTGACAGGGAGCTGGTTCCTGGTACAATATTTTAACAGACTAACATACAAGGGGAAAAAAAAAAAAAAGACAGTTACCCTGTGAAATGAAAGCTCAATGATTTAAAAAGCAGCAGTGTGTGTGTGAGGGAAGAAAGGGGGCTGGGGGATAGGATGGACGATTTCACTTGTCAGGTCAGGGGTAACAAAAAATTATCGTGATCCAATAGACCATGTGAAAGGATATTACTAGGGTATGAAAAAATTCTTTTGGGGGCCAGAATGTATTTTTTCTGCCCTTTCTCTAAAGGCCTGTTATTTTTCTGTTCTTTGCTTGCATCTGTTAAATGCTGGAATGTCTGCAGGGACGTTTTTAAAAGCTGCACAATGTCAATTAAATTTGCCGAGCAGTATATCTTTTTGGAGTACGTGTGACCTTTTCTGTTTGTCATTTCCTGGGCATCACACCAAGTGATCCTCTTAGGATGCTGGCTTTGTGGAGCAGGCTCACAGCAGCAGGATTGCAGGAACTGCAGGTTTCTGGGACCGCTGCCAACCTCCGGATAATTGCCATCAGCAGGAAAGAGCTAGAAAAGCTTGGCTGAGTCCATCTTTTACAGATAGATTGACCCCTTTCTGCCACTGCAGAATCACAGTCAGAGAGAAACACATATCCAAAAAGAGAAAGAAGGGAGGGGAAGGAGGGGGAGAGAGGAATGATTACAGCAGGAAGGCTACATCTGAACAAGAGAGATTTGGAGGTTACGCTCACTGCTTTGCCTTCACCAATATTTATAATATCTTCTGTTTTAAGACAGACAAATCTGAGAATGAGGCTTAAAAGCTGAGCTCTGTTACAATAAAACTGGTGCTTTTGTGAGACTAGAGTCAGAGCTCTGAGAGAGGGGAGGGAAGGGAAGGGTGGGAATTCAGTACCTTCATGTGATACATCTGCTGGGAAATAACAATTTGAACATATATGCAGCAATCAAAAGGCAGACAATGAATGCGTGCTGAAAACTACTGCCGGTGCTTGGTAAGGGGATGGAGGACAGCAAGAGGAAGGACGAATCAGGCTGTGTGCCCACAGCTCAGTAGCTAAGCTGAGATGTTTCCAAAAAGAGCAAGAACCACAATTTCACTTTATGAGAGCTGGGAATGGAAAGTAGTACCGGTAATACCCCCATGTCCAGCAAGTGCCTGAGTGGGGTAAATGGTGGTGACATGGCCAGGAGGTGATTTCAGCAAACAAGTTTTAAGATACACCACCTCCTCCATGTGCTTGTGTCCCTCAGTTGCCTGTAGGGTTCAGATTCAGTGCTGCTGGTAAACACCTGTAGTGACTGCAGCCAAAATCTCCATGTGGGAATTTCCAGGTAGATGCTGGGATCCCCACCCTGAGCCAGAGCTGCATCCCCCTGGCACATCTCAGTTGAGGTGGGACGGGTAATGGTCAAAGTCTGACTGAAATTNCTAATACCCTCTTGCTTTATAATTTGAATATTTCAAACCTGCCTCAGGCAATCCCAAACTGTAAGATGCAAGTTTTCATTCCACTTGGGAATGGAAAGAGGTGAGTGGGTTACAGAGGTAAGCAGTACAGAACCCTCCTGTGCAGTTGTGTGACCTTCTAGATATGGGCACCAAAATTCTGCTGCCTATCTCCTCTCCTGGATGAAAATCCTTCCATCACTCATGGAACTGCAGCTGTCATGCAGGAGAGAGCAATTCTGAGCCACAAAAATGTGTAAAAATATGCATGACCTCTGGAAATCAACATCTTTATGGAAAATAAAGGTTCTGAGACAGAATCTCTCCACTGTGTTTATGTCAGTGCAGTCTCATATTAATATTAAGATGTTTGATGCTAAAGACATAACACCCAAATCCATTCAGTAGCATTTCTTCTTTTTCCTCACCCATGATCTATCTCTTAGTTGCCAACATAAATAATACTCAGGTTACAGTAATGTCCTGTGGCTCCAAACTGGGGGAACTTCAGTGCACAAGGTGCTGAGCAAACATGTATGGAGGCATAATCCTGTCAAATATTATCCAGGTCATATGATCTGTAGCTATATTCCTCCCTGTAGAGAACACTCAGCTTTGCAAATGCTTGGCCTGTTTCTCTGTGTGACACTGAATGTCAGTGAGTGACATCTCACAGATTATACTTTATTGGTAGAGCAGGTGCTGGTGGCAAGAACTATATTTAGAGAGCAGAGGTCTAAAAATGGGTCAGTCATTTCCAGATCAGATTTGAGTCTTTCATAAGACCTTTCCCCTCTCCTTTCCCTGCTCACAAACTCTCACCAGAACGAGAAAGCCAAGGGGTGCTTCCTAGACCCCCAGCAGAAGAGCCATGGGATCTGGGATAGAGAACCCATATCCTCCCCAGAAAGGGAGATCTCCATGTCAGAGGAGGTTCCAGATCCATCCATTGCAGGCTGATCTTTTTTTACAGAAAAGAAGGCAAACCCTGTAACCCTGTAACATCAGCACTGCAGCAGTTTCTATTTGTCACAGCCCCAGGGTTACAGCGGTGAAGAGCAGGTGAACACACCACCGTGAGCTAAGCAACACTGTGTATTTCTGGCATGTCACCCCCTCTGTGCCAACATTGCATACACAGAGGAAAATGTGAGAGAACCTCTCCTGGACTGGAAAGAGGAAGCACATGTGTACAGGCCTCCCTTCAGGACAACTGGACTACCCTGGGTGGCTTCTCTGCTCTTGCCCTGACACATTTTCTCTCCTAAGCACCCTAAGCTGTAGAAGCAGTTTGCTGTGCCAGGGAACAAGGATGTTTCTGAGAGACAAAGGGGAATTTGGATCTGTCCAAATGATGTCCAACCACCAGCACACCATCTGCAATGTTTGGGATTTTATGACTGACCTTAAAACTGGACTTTTGTATTCAGCTCTTTCCACCTATTACAGTCCAACACCATGCTCAGAGTTTAAGTATGGGTTTACACAGAGAATATGCTCGACAAGGCAGAAAAGAATGGAAGCATTTCAGTTCCTACCCAGGATGAAAGTTTGAATTCTTTCCTGGAAGTAGACTCCATTTGATCCACCTGTGGATATGTGCTGGGTGCAAGGAAAAGTGATGAGATACTGCTCTGCTGGGCTGAAAAAACAGTGCTTTTTGCCCAAGTTAAATTGAAAAACATTGTCAGACCTCAGCCTGTAATATGCTATTCAATTACACCTTCCACATGCTGCTTAGAGTAATCCTAGTCTGAGTGTGGTCCATAGCAAAAATGAGAGAGCAAATTCTAACCTTTTGCCTGAAAACCCATTTGTTCATTCCTCAGAAACCAAACAAGAGGGTTTTCAATGATATATGGTCTTAAGGAATTATATTGTGCTTGCAGGACCTGTCAGCATCAACAAAGTCATCCCACCTGTGGGCAACATATAAAAAGGAAAACACCTCTATATTTCATTTTGTTTCCATTTGCCACCTCCATTTACAGCTGAGGCTTGTGAGTGATTTGAATAGTCTCACTGAAATCAGGAGGAGAGCTCATGGGCTTTGAGGGAGGCATGTGGTGGAGGGCTTTACCAAATCACCCTCCAACACCAGATGCTGGAAGACACAGTGTTGGTAGCTGTCAGCAGCTGACCTGGAGAAGTTAAGCCTAGCAGTGAATGGAGCCTCCAGGCTCTGCAGCTCAGCTTCATTTCCTCTCTTTAGCACAAAATATTTTAAAAGAAACTGAGACTAGCAGCTTTTCCCCAGCCAAAAAAAATGAAGACACTTGCAGCACAGCGAAGTGCAGCATGCCTGCCTTACTCCAGGCTGCTCTGCCAGGGAATCAGAGGGATGGATGGGTGGCTGATGAACAGCAATTGAAAGGTGGGCACAGAGGCAATAGCACAGTGGCTAAGGTCCAAGCCCAGAGCAATGAGGCATCCACGAGAACTATTGCAACTGTCAATAGTGGAGAAAGGTAATTTGTTGTTTGCAAATGCAGCCTAGCTCCTTAAAATAAAATAAAGAAAAGCAAATACCTCAGCTCTGTTAGCTACCTGGCCAGTGAAGGCTGCCCATGAGCCAGATATATAATGCTAATATAAACCCCACAGCTCAAGCAAGATCTACTGGATGGGTTTGATCAAGGACTAGTGCATCTCTAGGAATGTGAGTCAGCTGGAAACAGATGTTTTCATTCTTTGGTGCTGTAGAAGCAAAAGTCCCCTCTGTCCGTCCCCTCCAATCCTTGGATATATTAACACTTTTTTTCATCTCATTTCATTTGTGTGTCTTAAAGTATTCCTGCTGTAGACTCCTAAATTGTGGGGAGAAGTAAAAGGGGGAATGCCAGCAGATCAGAACAACAAAAAGCCAAGCCACTTACAAACTTGTCCACCAACTAACTCCTCTCAGAAAACTTCCTTCGTCAGTGGAAATCCCAACTTCACCNAAATTTAGGATATTCCAGGCCAAGAAAGAGGGAAAAAAAACCATTAGAGCCCTTTGGAGCTCTTTTGTTGTAAAGGGGGGACTCAGGAAACAGGGACTCAGTTTAGAGACACTTGGGCTACACTCTTCTGCAGCAGAGTCAGAAGTCCACATCTGATAGACAGTCCACATCTGAGACAATGAAAAGTAAGACAGGATTATTTTATTTTAAAAATTATTTATGAGAAAAATACACCCATCTTCACCACCTCTACAATTCTCTGTCATGTTTCTCTCTGCAGAGCCATCCAGACAAGCACAACCAACCAACCCCACAGCCCTTCCTGCTCTGGTCCTCCTCCTGAGCTGGGTGTCAAACACAACACTCCCCCAAGACAGTGTCTGCTGACACATCCAACCTACCCAAAATGCTGCTTGGGAGGACCCAGTGATTCTGCTTTAGTGCCCTTTTTGCATCTAATTCTCCATAATCACTGGCAAAGTCCACCAGTACTATGAATCTGCTTACATAGCAGCCTCTGATATTCAGGATGACTAGTCATTCAACTTTTTTTTCACCCAAATTCCTCCTAGTGCTCATGCTGTCACTATCTGTCTCACCAAAATAAGGCAATTAAGGATCATCCTATTGTTTTTACTATCCCTTCCACCTTTCTGCCTTTTCTTAAGTTTTCTCATACTCTCAAGTCTAAAATGAGAAAGCTTTGGATTCCTCATAAACAGTAAAAAATAAGACTAAAACCATCTTTGGAGTCCCAGTGGTGGGGTTCCCAGTGTCACCAGTCACTTTGCAAGAGCTACATGAGTAGATTCATCTCCCTTTTCAATACTGGCTCCCTTTGTGCAACTGGTTGTCCCAGGTTTTGGCTCAAAATATGTGTATGAGTGAGCAGAGCGTCACTCATGGGCTTGAATTCTGTATACTCTGTATACCTAGGAAGAGGTCAATGGATGTCCAGGATTATGGGATGCTGTGGCAGGTTGTATCTATTGTATTTTCTTTTTATAAGTTATGGTGGTGCAACAGTTGTTCCTGGACAAGGAAAAAAACCCCAACTTCTTATTTGCATTTTTCCCAGTTGAAGGGAAATCTAGGAAATAGGAGAGGATGTGCTCTCCCTGAGTAGCCCAGGCCATATTCATCTTCATCCTGGGTGAGGTCTGAAATGCAGGAGGGATGTGAAATGGCCAGAAAGAAGGAAATAAGCAAAAAAAAAAAAAAGCGATTTTGACACAGAAATCAGGTTTCAGATGTGAAAAATTGGAAAAGACACGGATGATGAATTATATCACATCCTTCTATTATTTTATCTATCCTCCTATTATCTCCATCCTTCTTCTCATGTCACCACAGGAGTCTGATGCCAACAACAGAACATTGTCACAGCTCTGTACACACCACAGTTATCCATAACTCTGACTGAAACTGTGAGAAGACCTGTGGGTGCTCTGAAAACTTTTGGAGAGTTTGCATCCAGCTTCAAGGTTACAAGAAAACCAGAAAAAAAAGCAAGTCATCTGTGATTTTGAAGCATAGGTGTCACACATGAAATCTCCTTTTGTCTCATCTGTTTTGGGGTCTCTTTCTATCTCTTTTAAATAAGACAAAAAAGAATGTGTTACCATTTTATTCCTTCTTTTCAATTGAATTTGGCTGACAGAGAACTGAGTTAATTTACAGAATACTGAAATATTTCTTTCTTACTCATCCTAGGCTAAAGATGAAGATCTTACCTTCTTATTCTCAGCTACCCAGGTACCTCCTTTTCCCACAGAATAAATGAGCAAACAAAAAACCTACCTGTTCCCTCTCTCTCCTTCAAATTTCTCTTCAAGTTAGGAGAGGCAAATAAGGACCTTCTGCAAAAGTTGGAAATAAATTATAGCCAGAATGGCAAAAGCAAAATATTTCTCCTCTAAACATGTTGCTTTTTCCTCTGTATTTCTTGGCAGCCTAACTCTCTGAAAACACCCACCTGAATTCTCTGCGCTCAACAGAGCAGCCTAAGGATAAACCCTCCAGTAAATCCTATGTGACTGAAGATATAGGAGCCTGCCTGTGAGTAAAAACATTTTAAATATGATTGCTCTATCTGTAAGTAACCAAAGAGCCCTTTTGGAGCAAATAATTTCCTTGGAAACATCTGAGTCCAATCATCCAAGCCTGGGAACCCAAATTTATGTAATACCACTGCTTTCCTCTCCTCATTGTCCATCCCCTGCCTCAAAAGAAAAGAGTTTACCCTGTCCATCTATCATTTAAATGGTAATGAGCTAAATGAATTCCACCTCACTTCTGAGTTTCAGAGTAAGCTTGGGTTTATTTATTCGTATAAAGGCACAAGAACCCGTTTGACATTGCTGAGCATGTCCCAGATTTATGGAAAATAAAACTGTACTAATCTCGCACATTTATTAGCTTTTCTGTCAGATGCCTCCTGTATTCAGAGATGTGAATTTGCCCTGCAGTTCTGTTCTGACTGCAACAGCATCTCCTGAAATGTAAATGTTATCTTAAGGTCATATGCTGATGAAAACCCCTGTTTTGCCAAAGTCTAATTTCTTGGTCACATGACAAAGCAGCTGCTGTTCAGTTATATGGCACAAAGAATGCTATTAAAGATGGATAAGTTACATGTTTGATTTGGCATATATTATACAGCTTCTAAAGATAAAAAAATTTACAATGTATGATTATTTTTCCTGATTTAGCTGAGTAAATAAAAGACCTCTCACAAATATGTGTACAGGAACGATAGTTCTAAGTGAATTTGTTCATCTACACATTATGTAGCCCTCCAAGGGCTTCTGTGACTGCATTTTAAAGGATCAACACAAATATCTTAAAGTGTGATATAATTTATTTGACAAATCATAGATTGTTATTGAGACAAATTCCTGATTTGAAGGAGAATACAGAGATTAGACAGTTGTAAATGTTATGTGACAATAAGCTCTGCAGCTGATGTACATTAAGGAAAATAAAAATTGCAAGGTTTAGGTAATCAACAGCTGGTGTCAGCTGGTACTGTACCACATCAGTGCCTCCAAGGTTGGTAAAGATGTTTTTTTTAACCATCTGGCAGTTATCTAGCATTGGTCAATGTCAGAAGGACAATACTGGAGGCTTCTGCTCCTGCTTTGGCAAAGCAGGACAAATGCTCACTTGTACGCGCAGGGAATAGGCAGTGTGGGTCAAGAAAGACAATATGACATGTTTTAGGAGGTGGTGATGTCATTCCCAGCCCTTTTAGTGTGTGAGAAAGGGCTGACAGAGAAATCATTCTACAGGGATATAAGGTTTGGGTTACACAAAGCTCCATGTTGGGGAAGAGCTGGAGCATTCGAGCCGTAGCAGGGTTTGGTCTCAAGGTTTGAGCTCTGAGTCAGTTCTGGGAGCAGAGATGTGTCTAGGAGCTCAGTGTCAGGTGACGGGTGGAGAAGGAATGTTGCTTGCCCAGTGTTTGACCTTCATCTCACAAGGAAAATTGTCAAATATCCTCAGAAAAATATCAACAGTGTTTCCTCTTACCAAAAAACTGCTCTAGTGCAGGAATACTTGGTCCTTTGCAACAAAGAATTTTAAAAAACCCTGGAGATGGGGATTTCTCTGGTCTCTTCTCTTCTGTTTTCTTTTCCTCCCTTTTTAATTATGAAGTTCAGAGAGGTTCACGTGACAAAGATAATTTAGCATTTAAAATAAGACTTTACTTTGCAGGACATCCAGCATTCATTTAAACATTAACCCTCTCACACCTAAGGAGGTAGGAAAGTTTTTCCAAAGACAAATAAGCATGAGCAATAATGAAGCACTCACTGTCAGATAGGAAAATAACTCAGCAAAAATAAGATTCATCAATATTCAGGTCAAAGAACGATATACTTTTTCTAGAAACTTATCTAGCAGTCTGGCAGGGGATATCTCTCTCCTGATTATTGACAATTTTGATAGGTTGCATCACAAACTTTAGTTTCCAGAGGGAGACCTGGGATCAGAAAAGCCTTCTGGGTATATTTTAAAGTGTAAGGGAAGCATCTGTTTTTTTGTGATTGCACCATTCGTTTCAGGGATATGTGATACTCCCAGTCAGCTGCAGACGAGGAAGGATTTCCCTTCTTTGGAACAAATGAGATTTTTTTGCTAGGGATTGGGTGGGACTTGATCATTCCCTGGTGCAGCAGTTCTTTGTCTCAGTACAGTCCTCCACCATAATTAGAACATACTGCACTTTGTGTCTCTCTTATGAAATTTAATTCACATGCTGTGGTTTCCTGCTCTTGCAATTTGCTTCTTCGAATTAGCTAAGACACCTTCTTATGACACATAATTCTTGTGAAACCTGTTGGGTCCGCTTAAAACAAGTAAGTAGATAAATAAATAAATAAATAAATAAGTAGGCTGGTGTTCATTACTGAAATCGAATAACAGCCCAGCAAAAAATTCAGCAATAAAACATCCACATCATAAGCCATCAATATTTGCAGTAACCCATGAGCTGAGAGAAGGCTTGGTAAAATCCACTCCTGAAATATCATATCCTGATTGGCAAAAACATGGCAAGACACCAGCTAAACCAAAAGGGAATCCCAGGGTACCTGCACAGAATCTTGTTGTTGCTTAATGTAATTTCTCTGTGGACAGAGCACATTCTGGAGCTACAAGTATGGAAAGGAGAGATCATCAAAGGAGCCTGGTAAAGCAGTGATGTTTATGTGCACCTACTCCATGTACAAAGGCTTTATGCCACCCTCGTGGTCCCAAAACATCCACTTAACCTCTAGCTGACATCTAGGTGTAAAAAGTGAATGATAAGGCACTTCTTATCCTGGCTGCTCAAACATCATTGCTCTGCCCCTCCTTTATTTTCTCCCTGGTTCTGTTTCCATTGCTGTGTAGGGTTCTGCTCTTCCTCATCCCTAGGATGTGGGGACTTTAGGGCCAAAGGGATCATCTTGCTAAGAGCACCTATGTCACAGATTATTAAGTTTCACTCAACTGTTCCTGAGATTGATTCCAGTAATTGATGTCCTGCAAAAATTCTCCGAGAGAGAGAGATTCAGCCTTGATTTAAAGAAAGGGTGAAATAGAGAGCATGCTGCTTTCCCTAGCAGTTTGTTCTGGCTTGTAATCTTCCTCACTCTAAACCACGCTGGTCCTTCTCTGTCTTATGAAAGAACCCTCTTCTAAATGGGTTCTTCTCTCCATACAAATACTTCCCCAGTAGTCAAATTACCTCTCCATCTTCTCCTTGTCCCTTTGAGTCTGAAAGGTGTCTCGTCCTTGGGATTTTATTCTTCTGCCCTTGTGCTTTTCTGAGATTTCTCCTTTTTTAAATTATACTCTTTTTTTACATTCTTAATACAAAACAAACTGGAATACATGTGGAATTACCATTTGAATCACGCTAAATTTGCACACAGGTGTAGGGCTGCAATAGCATTCTATTGAAGGGGGAATATGCATATAAGAAAGAGCCATGACTTTTAACATTAAAAGGCCTGAAGAACAGTATTTACAGTGTTCATGGAGCATTTGGAACATGTAAACATTATAGATTTATAGATGTAGATGCATATTGGCTCTGCAGACTAATAGCCATAAGAGTAGGAACATTTTTTTTCCTGTATTAGTGAGGGCTGTGCCTTCAGGTAAGTTTAGCTGACTAAAGCCAGTAAGAGAAAAAGAGGCGGGCAAAATTCAGAAGTTGGATGTGTCAAAAACATGGAATTAATCAGGGTCTTGCATAAGCATGCAGAGTGGGATAACCAATGAGGGAGGTAGATTTCTTTGACTTATCTAGATACAGAATAATGTTCAGCTCTTAGTGGAATCCTCCTGCCCTGAACTCACAGTCAGAGAGAGGTTCCTGTCTGCTGCAAGATCTTTGCTGACAACTTGTCTCTGGATCACAGGTAAAAGCTCCAAACAGGATCAGCTCCTTAGCATCACCTACAGCAGTGACTTTAATTCTTTGTGCACTGTGTCCTCTGTGTCCTCCAAGAAATATAATTCATACTCACTCATTTAGGAATTCAACACATCATATTTATATCATGTTCCTAGCTCACTGGCTGTATCATTTAGTCAAGATTTTAATTAAAATACTTCCACAACGTATTGTTGTGAAGGCATAATTATTTTGGCTTGAGCTTCCTAATTCTCATTTCTCAGTTTTTATCCAGGGCACAACAGGCTTTACACAACAGAGCAGTACTACTCATGAGGGGCTGGAAGGTACCCTCAGACCAAGGTCAGTCACCTCTGCTGGGACATTCCTCCTGCCATCACACCAATCACCCCTCTCCATTCAGAGATGGAGATCCCCTGAAAAAATTAGGAATGCTGAGAGTCTCAGCAAGGCATGGAGCTCAGGCTGAGTTGCACACCCACCATGACCTGTCCCATATAGGCATCCCTCATATTCCTTGCCTGCAGGAAGGTTGCTCCTTTCCCACGTATGAAATTTCATTAACTGTTTGATAGCAACAGAATCTGCATTCTGCATTCCTGCATGGACTGCGTTGCCTTTGGTTTTGTTAAAACACGTTTTGCCCAAATAAGCTGAACCTCACCAGTGATCTCCCTTCCATGGACCCTGCAGTTATTTATACTTCTACCAATCTTCATCAGCTGCAAATTCTATCAGCAGTGACTTTAATCCTGGATTACTGATGAAAACATCCCATAGCCCCAAGCACAGGTATGGTTCTGTGGAGACATTGCTCAGAATGTCCCTGGTTGATGATGATTTGTCTGAATTTTCAGACCTGCTCTTTATCCTTTTGTTTATATCACCCTATGAGGCTTTTCCCCCTCCTCGCCTTCCAATGCCTTTTCCTTTGCAAACAAAAACAATGATATTCAGAAATGTTCTTTACTACACCAGCTTGCTGGCAGCTCTGTTAGGAGCAGTGGGTTCTTATCCATGGGAAAGCACATGATTATGTTAAGCCACAAGTAAATTGAAAGGTGGAGGCCATTTCCTATTTTCTGACATAAATACACACAGATATATAAGCTAGTTCATAAAAACTTGTCAGTTCCTTTTACAGGTTTTGGACCTATATTGCAGATAGGTTTGGGGTTTATGTTTGTTTTAATATTTGTATTGTTCTTAAACAAATGGATTGGTTCTGTCTCTGTGTTTTGCTTTAGCAGTGTGGTGTTAAACACATCCAAAATGTTTCAGTCAAGTAAAGATTTGACTTTGTCCAAAAAAAAACTCCAAACCACAGAACTATAGAAACAGCTAAGCACTCTAGCCATTACCCAAATAGGGTGTTAGGATTTGTCTATAAACCTAAGCTGTTTAATATGGTTTGGGTTTATGCAGTAGGTCATGGTGGTTAATGCTTAGTGAGCTGAAACAAGAATGGAGGAAAATTATAATGGAAAAGCTTGGTTTGAAAAAAATAACTCTTTGTAGATGACTATAAGCGGGATGATTAGACTTATGGTGTGTACCACATATTTTGGCTAAGCTGGAATGCTTTGAAAGCCTTTCAGTTGATATAAGCATGATCATCTGAGCAGGACTTTTTAGCTCAAAACACTCCTAATGTTGAACTCTTGGCATGAGGTGGTGACAGCTGCAGAAGGCAGAGGGGGAGAAGGCAGCAGCGCTGTGCCTTTGTTATGGAGAGCAGCAGCACAAGGGAGGCAGAATTGCCTAAATCAGTATTGTGTGACTTATGGGGGGACCATGACAGCATGATCCAGCTCAGAGCATGAGCCCTCAGCACTGCCACCCCTCTGTGTGCACACAGACATGTACATGCTGCCAGATTCCACCACTTCACAGGCTCACACTCTATCCAGAGCTGAAAGGGACCCTCACATTTTTTACCCTGTCCACAACCAGAGTCATGTCTCCACCATGCCAGTACTTCAGCTTTGTGATCTTAAAGGCCAAAAGCCCAGGGAATTTGGTGATGAGTGCAAATTCATTAACCCCAGGGCACTAACTAGCCAAGATGCCAGTGACGGTTCCAGAGGCAGTTTGGTTTTTCTCTATACCAACATCCAAAGAGCCCATACACAGATAGCTTCTAGAAAATAATGTACCAGGTTTTACTTGTTCATAAAGGGCATTTGGCCTTATCAGTCCTCCTCCAAGCAGCCTATCAAAGCATTCCGTCAAATCTCTCACTAGAATTAACTGTTTTACAGACACCCCCAACAGCTTGATTATGGGAGAGAACCCAAACCACCCTCCCTGTGTGAAGTGCAGAGGAGAAAAAGATGTGGCCCATATGGTGATAAGCATGCCTAGACACCAATGTGGAGTAGTTCATGGGCCCACCTGTCATCACATCATGCCTCTATGTACCTCTGAATAACCCAGTGTTCCTCTGTAGTGGGCAGGGGGCAAACGGTTCCCAAGTAGTGCCTTGAGTTTTACCCTGATTCCATGAGGCTCTCCAGAAGGTCCACCAGTAGGAAACAGGCTGAATGGCAATAATAGGACCAGCCTCACCAGGTGGCTCAGGGGTTGAGTTTAGCTGGGGTGAACACCAGCCAGCTCTCACTCTAACTGGTGAGTTGGGAAAGGTTGAAAAGAAGAGCCTTGTGAACACAATGCATAAAATGTGGCAAAAAACCCAAATGTAAAACAGTGTTTTAGTTGCTTTCAGATCAAACTGGCTACCAAAGAAATAATGTTTTCATATTCCAATGCCATCTCCATGCAAAGACTTTTCCTCCAACTCTTTTCTGATGGGAGGAGGACCTCAGGGAAAAACACCTGAGAAAGTGGAAGAATTACTTCTGACTCCATCCTCTACCCTGGCAGTTATGTGTTAAATTCCCTCCTAGCACAGCAGAACTGGTTTTAAAAGGTTTCTCAAACAAATAAAACAATAAAAATATTATTTTTAACATCAGTGCCTGTTCATCACAGCTCATTCAAAAGTGAATTTTGTCTGACTCTTGGACCATCTAACAGGGAGGTGCATGATTCTGAATAATAACCTTAGTTAATGGTCTAATACCTTATGTGCCAGACCTGAGATAACACCTCAGGACCTGACTTTTTTGTGGTATGGATTCACATTTAGTCCACAAGTGTCTGGGTTTTTATTTTTTTTTAACAAGCCTTGTAAAGCCCTCAACATGGCCCAAGTATGAGCTGGTTTCTCTTTTCTGGTTTGTCATGAGGCCTCCCTCCACTTAACAGATCACTTGTACAGCTGTTATTAAAAAGCAACACACTAACCAGTGTTGATGACACAGCTCTCACATCTTTCAGATCCTCTTTCCACCTTCCTTCCCTTATTTGCTCTGACAGCATTTGACTGTGTCAAAAGCCCAAGTTTTAGCTACACAATCTCCCTTCCCATTTAATATTTTAGTACAAGAACAGCTTTGCTTTTATAAAGACATGTTTTAGTCCTCAAGTCATCGAGGAATATCACTGGCATCTCAAGTGTAGCATCCCACCTCCAAGCCAGCAGCAACTTGTTGGAGAGGCTGTTAGCCTGTCACATGTTCCTTGATGTTCTGGACTCACGCTCTCAGGGGAACCCATTAGCATTCACACTCTCAGGCAGTCCTCTCCTCCCCTGCTAATAATTACCCAGGGAGGGGGTAATTAAAATAGGTTCTGAGGCTATGAAGAACCTCTGTCCTCCTTCACTACTTGCAGAGCCAAATGGGAACTTTAATGTACATTTGGAGACAACTCCTGAAGGGTCTGAAGGGTTTTTTGCACCTTTGTCATGTTCTTGTTGTCATTAAGCACGATCTAATCCTCCATTTCAATTCATTAACCTGAACAGAGGCAAATTTTGAAATGTGACTGCAACACAGAACCAGTAAAATTTCCCTCGATACCTGATGAAGTTATATCATTATAAAATGGATAATTTCATGGGGATGGACAAGAGTGTGGGAACTAGGGACTGGTTAGCACAGGTTTCCTATGGAATTCCATCCAAATTACTGAATCTCTGCATCTTGATTTTGCCACAGAAAATGAAAAGGTTCCTTTCATCCAGCCATCAGTCAGAGAGATCTTGAGTAGAGAGGTGTTCTCTGCCCAGTGCATTTATCCTGTGCTGCAAACACACAACAACAGCACAAGGATAGCCACCTCCCCAGCCCAGCCCTGGTGGCTGAGCAAAGCAGGGAAGCACATAGGCTAATGAGCTGTGTGAGATGCATTTCAGCACAACGCACCAGTGGTAGTCTGAGAGCTGCCATGACTCTGCTCATCCCTGCTGATGGCCTCTTGACACTCCTGGCAAACATCCCAGCAGTCAGGGTTAGCAGTGCACCAGCCTTGCTGTAAAAACCATGTGGGAAGTCCCACAATGCTTTAGGAAGAGCTGATTCAAATTCAAGTTCCAACGCCTTCACAGCCTGTCCTAAATCTGAACTGAGATGACTTAAACATTCCCTTTAAAGGTTCCAGAGACTGGAAATCTTAGGCCTGTCTCCCTTAAAAGCTGTCATTCAATTTGACTTAGGGGGGAAAATAAAAAAATAAAAGAGCAGATGAAGCAACTGAAAATAAATATGCTTCCCATTTTTCCAAATTTGATCTTTTTTTAACTAAACCCTATATTATTCGTGTGCTGTATATTTTATTGTGGTTAGTTTCAAAGCTGTTGGAAATCACAGATCAGTCCCTCAACCACGATGTCTTTATTATGCATACATAAATCATGCATGGAAGGGCCCTGACAGTTGACGACGATGTAAACTCTCAGGAAGCAAAGCCCCTAAGCCATGTAAAAAATGTATGTCATGGAAAAAAGAAGCATGTCATCTTTATTTCCTTTTTATGGATATTTTTGTCTTGTCATTATCAAGGAAGATTTTTTTTCCCCTGTACTTCTGTCTAAATGTAGTTAACTCAGAGGTAATTTGCAATGGTATTTCAATGACACAAATGGACAACCCTTCCCCACATCTGCATCTTCAAGGATGAGCATGTTGTAATTATATAGTTCCAGTTTCATTAACAGCTCTGCTGCAATATGGTTCAAAAGGATTTCGGTGAAATGCAAAAGTTCATTGCATAGTCAGGAGCATTTTGGTGCTATAGAACTCATGTAAATTATATGAGAGTTGAGGTTTTTTTAAGCCATGGGTCCACTGCAAGATTCGATCAGATTGTTGTGGGGGTTTTTTGAGCAGGAGGGAAAAAAACCCAACAAAACACAAAAAACCCAAGGATTCCCTATTGTGGTGTAGCTGAAAAGCAGAAAAAAGTGCTAAAAAGGGAAAATACTCATCTAGGAGAAAAAAAGAAAGAGAAAGAAAGAGAGAAAGAAAGAGAGGAAGAGAGAAAGAGAGAAAGAGAGAAAGAGAGAAAGAGAGAAAGAGAGAAAGAGAGAAAGAAAGAAAGAAAGAAAGAGAAAGAAAGAAAGAGAAATAGAATATTTGCAGTTACAGTTAACATTTTCTGTTTCTGAAAGGCATGTTTTTCTTTTCACTTGCTTGATGCTTTTTTATAGGGGTGCAGTTCAGTGAATTTGCTTCTTTAATAAAAAATATTTTTTTAAGAAAAGTTTTGGAATAGTCATAAGTAGCAAATTGTGGCAGGTAAAAAAAAAGAAAATCTTTTGGTCAGAAAGCAAAAAATAACCTTCCAAATAGAAAATTGGAGAAAGTACATAATGGAGCACTGAATGACTGTCTGTACATTGGGCTAAGGACAAAATTAAAAAAAAAAATATTGACAGACCAAAAAAATTTCTTTTCCCAACTATGCACATTCATACACTGAGCTTTCAAAAGCAGGGCACTTCAGACAGACTGGTGAGCTCACATGTCAACACCTGAAGAGCAGTGATCGCCTAACAGCCACCCACCCCTGCTCCTATATTTACTAAATAAAAATTAAAAATATTTATTTTCTACTTAGATATTGTCCCATGTCTTGCCACTGCCTGGTGAAAAGGTGCCTCCTAACTCAATAAGAAAAAAAATCGCACCTTTTTCTCAAGCAGCACATCAGCTTTGAGCTGATCTTCTCATGCATCCTCCTCTGTTCACATCCACCTTCTACATCCATCTTACTGCTGTAGGGTATCTCCCATTTATTGAACAACTAATTTGTTTTAGATGCAGGATAAGACAGGCACCTACATACAAAGCAAGGGGGAAATCCTTTAGGTTGGATATCAGGAAAAGGTTCCTCACCCTGAGGGTGGTGGGGCACTGAACAGGCTCTCCAGGTAATGGTCACAGCCCCAGTGCTGCCAGAGCTCCAGGAACATTTGGACAACACTCTCAGGCCCAGGGTGGGATTTTTGGGGTGTCTGTGTAAGGCTGTGAGCTGGACTTGATGATCCTTGTGGGTCCCTTCCAACTTGGTGTATTCTGTAACAACTCCTTTGTTTCCTCTCAGCTGTTGGTGACATCATTGACATCTCCTCTTGGATATATCCTCATTGCTCCAGCATGCAGTGGTTATGATAGGGGGAGGTCCATTACACAAAAATCAGCCCAAACATCAAATAGTGTAAGGCCACAATTCACAGAATCACAGAGTCATTAAGGCTGTGTCATTAAGGAAAAGGACTCTAAGATTGTAGAGTCCAAACTTGAACCCAGCTCCATTGTGTCCACCACTAATTAATCTCATTCCTCTACTGCTGATTAAGTCCCTCTTTCTCTACAACAGCTCAGCACTAGAGAGTTTTTCTCAAAGAAATCCNAAGAGAGAAAGAGAGAAAGAGAGAAAGAGAGAAAGAAAGAAAGAAAGAAAGAGAAAGAAAGAAAGAGAAATAGAATATTTGCAGTTACAGTTAACATTTTCTGTTTCTGAAAGGCATGTTTTTCTTTTCACTTGCTTGATGCTTTTTTATAGGGGTGCAGTTCAGTGAATTTGCTTCTTTAATAAAAAATATTTTTTTAAGAAAAGTTTTGGAATAGTTATAAGTAGCAAATTGTGGCAGGTAAAAAAAAAGAAAATCTTTTGGTCAGAAAGCAAAAAATAACCTTCCAAATAGAAAATTGGAGAAAGTACATAATGGAGCACTGAATGACTGTCTGTACATTGGGCTAAGGACAAAATTAAAAAAAAAAATATTGACAGACCAAAAAAATTTCTTTTCCCAACTATGCACATTCATACACTGAGCTTTCAAAAGCAGGGCACTTCAGACAGACTGGTGAGCTCACATGTCAACACCTGAAGAGCAGTGATCGCCTAACAGCCACCCACCCCTGCTCCTATATTTACTAAATAAAAATTAAAAATATTTATTTTCTACTTAGATATTGTCCCATGTCTTGCCACTGCCTGGTGAAAAGGTGCCTCCTAACTCAATAAGAAAAAAAATCGCACCTTTTTCTCAAGCAGCACATCAGCTTTGAGCTGATCTTCTCATGCATCCTCCTCTGTTCACATCCACCTTCTACATCCATCTTACTGCTGTAGGGTATCTCCCATTTATTGAACAACTAATTTGTTTTAGATGCAGGATAAGACAGGCACCTACATACAAAGCAAGGGGGAAATCCTTTAGGTTGGATATCAGGAAAAGGTTCCTCAGCCTGAGGGTGGTGGGGCACTGAACAGGCTCTCCAGGTAATGGTCACAGCCCCAGTGCTGCCAGAGCTCCAGGAACATTTGGACAACACTCTCAGGCACAGGGTGGGATTTTTGGGGTGTCTGTGTAAGGCTGTGAGCTGGACTTGATGATCCTTGTGGGTCCCTTCCAACTTGGTGTATTCTGTAACAACTCCTTTGTTTCCTCTCAGCTGTTGGTGACATCATTGACATCTCCTCTTGGATATATCCTCATTGCTCCAGCATGCAGTGGTTATGATAGGGGGAGGTCCATTACACAAAAATCAGCCCAAACATCAAATAGTGTAAGGCCACAATTCACAGAATCACAGAGTCATTAAGGCTGTGTCATTAAGGAAAAGGACTCTAAGATTGTAGAGTCCAAACTTGAACCCAGCTCCATTGTGTCCACCACTAATTAATCTCATTCCTCTACTGCTGATTAAGTCCCTCTTTCTCTACAACAGCTCAGCACTAGAGAGTTTTTCTCAAAGAAATCCCACCCTCTGTGTCTTGGTTCATTGGGGAATCCTCTTTTTGGGATGCCACTATAAAGAACCAAGAGTGGAAAGCGAGCACTGTGCTGTCTGTTTCCTCAGAGAACCACACAGAGAAAGGAACAGCAGATACATAATTCTGTCTGTAGGGGGAAATTCAGAACCAGCTGAGATGTTTGTTGCTGCTTTTATCCTCTCGCCTATGCAAATTAGCAGGGTTCAGAACTAAATGGAAATGTGTTAAAAGGAAATCTAAAAGCGGGATCTGTTTCACACACTAGTCCTGCTCCCTTCGTTTGGAAAGACACCTGTGGATACATTTTCATTAATAATTCCACTCAATCTCTTCTCTGATGTAAATTTACAAGCAAGAAGCAGAAAAAATGCCAAATCAAATGTTGCAGGCAGACTGGTGAGATAATTAGTATATGATGCATAAGGAAGAAGAATCCCAAGAAGCAAAGCTAGATGTGCATGTCCTTATTTGTGACAGCCTTTGGGGGAAGCTTCAATTCACTGAGAATCAGCCGTGTTTGCATTTTGCTCTTTCCTCCCTCCACTTGGTGAATCTCTCCCAGGAATGTCCTTTTGCCTTGAGCTTTTGAACTGATGAAGTACCTGCAGGAAAGAGGAAAGAAAAAGAACTTTAAAATAGATAAGCTGCTTATCTCTTTAGCTGACTTGAATTTGCTGCTGTGTGGAGGAGGATGCTATCAAAATCAGAAGTTCAGAAGTTAGTAATGCTGGAAAAGTTTCTAGATGTGCATCACCAGCACAACTCTCCCTGCATGTTATTCTGTATATTGCTTCTAAATCACTGCTAGAGATAAGATTAATCCAGGTACATTGAATTTGCTTTTTTCAAAAGTTATCCATGGTGGTGTTTAGCCAAGGAAACAGGACTTGTGTGATCATACTTTGTGCTTGGCCAGCTACCTGACATTCTTTTTCAATAACCTGTAAACCCACAGATCAACTTCAACAGATGGGCAGAGGCCTCAAAGATATTAAATTCCTGAGTTTTTCATGAAAACCAGAAGCTTATCTGCTCAGTTTTAACTATGACCTGGCCTTTCTCCATGAAATTACTGGTCACTGATCAAGACACAAATATCTGAGAGCCAGAAGTGCTGCTTCTTGCTAACTGAGACTCAGGGAAAGGATTAGAGTGCCCATAAGGAGAGGAATTGGGGATGTACATGGAGATTCATCCCCCTCGCAGCACCTGGGGGAGAGAAAGAGTTCAGAAATCTGAGGTCATTCCAAAGGGGTCAAAGGAAAACAGGGCACAAATCCAGAAGAAAAAACACTTTTTAAATACTTCTGTTCATCTAGACACTCATTTTTCTTCTTCTTCGTCTTCTTTCTTTTTTTTTTTTTTTCCCTGAGCCTTTTGATTCAAGACTTTGAATATTAAAGCTCCCACTGGCTTCTGGGGGAGTTTCTGGGATCTGGTCAGGGCTGGGGAAAGACTTATGAAAACAGTAGCCATTCATTAAAAAAGAATTTTGAGATGCTCATGCTGACATTGTGATTTGGTTTATTGTACAAATAAATGGTTATTTGAACAAAAAAGCCATCTTTTGACTTCAACAGGAAAAGAAATACTATATTTAGAGCAAAAAAGCTAGATATCAGCTTACTCTCAGAGACAAATTTAAACAGTAAATATTGCATTTTAATGATGCTTACTTTAAACGGGGTCTTTGACTTGGTGTCTTTTTGTGGTTTTCTATGGTTTTAAAACTAAAATCTGTTTTAGAAGACAAAATACCACTTACTGTGATTTGAATAGAGATGAGATCCAACACTAACCTGTTGCTTTCCAACACTGACTAAATTGTTTGTATGAACAGTAACACAATATCTACCTAAATCTTCCATTTCTGCTTGGCCACTTTTAGTGGTTTTCTTTTAAAATTCCACTTTCTTCTACCCATGATAGCAGATCCAGCTCCTCTCTTACACTGCTGGAAGCGAATTGAACCAACCTCACTCAGTGTGACCATGAATCTTGAATTCTTTCCTACACCACTTAACAGAGTAGTGGTTACAGCAGTTTCCTGAGAGGCCAGAAACAGGGATTTGACACCCTCATGGAGGCAAAAGGGTGGGTGTGGATATCCCCTTTGTGCATGAGTTCTGCTGTTTGAATGAAGGGTCTCCCTTCTGGTGTGGTAAAAAAAAATGGCAAAAGTCAAAAAAAGCCAGCCTTGGAGGTAATTTGAGAAAACCCATTGGCTCATGATTCTCAGAGGAGATAAAGCAAAGTCATTGTTGATTTCTGGAAATTTATTGGGCGTGAGAAAAGGGTTCAGGCATCTGGAAAAATTAACCATAAAAACCTGAGGTGCCCTTGAAACATAACGGCCTGTGGGGCTAAATAACAGCTGAATCAGCATCACAATTCTGGATTTGGGCCCCTAAAAATCCTACTTGGAGCACCTCTCCTTTTCCCAGGCTCTAGGCCCTCTGCTCTGTGACCAGAGGAGCTGCATCTGCACTGAGACAGCACCAGGAGCTCCTAGGTTGTGAAGTCCAGCTCCTGGGTAGGCTGCATGCTAAATCCTTGTGCCAAAACATTTTGAAAGGAGACAGCTTGAGTTCCTATACAGCCTTCCAGGTCTATTTTGGCTCATAACTATCTTTGTCTTTGATGCTCCAAGGGCTGGATCTCATCTGCTTTGTAGCCAGGCTTGGAGAGCTGTGGATGTTCACCTGGGAAAGAGAAGGATCTGAAGAGACCTTAGAGCTCCTTTCAGCACTTAAAGGGGCTCCAGGAGAGGTGGAGAGGGACTTTGGACAAGGGTCTGGAGTATCACGACAAAGGAAAGGGGCATTAAGTTGAAGGAGTGTAGATTTATGTTAGATATTAGGAGTTCCTGGCAGTGAGGATGCTGAGGCCCAGAGAAGTTGTGACTACCCCATCCCTGGAAGTGTCTGAGGCCAGGCTGGATGGGGCTTGAAGCAACCTGGGATAGTGGAAGGTGTCCCTAGTCATGGGATAAGGTTGGAAATGGATGATGTTGAATATCCTTTCCAGCCCAAACCAATTCTGGGATTCTATGATCCTACAATTCTCATAGTTCTGGACTGTGGTTTACATGAGGAGCCTTCATTTCTGGCTATGATTTATGAGTTTTAAGGTCAGAGGAGACCAATAGTCTGACCCACTTCACAGTGCAGACCACACACTTCACCCAGTGACTCTGGCATCTGTCTGCATTGACCAGGGCTGTGGGTCTGCAGGTTATTTTTTGTCTGGGGAAGGTGTCATGGTGACAGCACTGTCTATAGAAAATCTCTGCTTAGCTACTCAGGAGGCACAACACAGTGGAGAAAGTTATCTCTCAGCTCTACCCACTGTCCCAGTTAGCTGCAATAATAACATTTGGTTGCTGTCTTAATACATGTTCAAAAAGAAAGATGCTTTTGTCACCCCTCATTAATCATCTGAGTCATAATTTTCTCATCTAGTATTTATTTTCCTTTTCCATTTTTTGTGTCCTTTGTGTCATGCTGGAGGCTATTGCATGCACAAAGTCATGCTCTAAAATAGTATCAACATTGCTTCTTTTCTGCCAACTGTACCCTGCTTCATTTTCTTGTATTGAAATTTTGGAAATATTAGGGTACCTTACAATACGGTTCACCTTTTGAGGCAGTTAATTTTTCAATGTCCTCTCAGTCTTTTTCTTTCCTCTTTCTACAGTGTATATGCCCCAATTCTCTCCTAAAATATTTTCCTGTGTTATTCCTGTGTTTGAATTTTGTCCTTAAAAAATCCTGCTCAGTAGAGGGACTTGACATCGGGCAGGAGGAATGTTTGGAACATGTCAGTTCTGACCTGGTTCTGTGCTGCTCTGATGATGCCCGAAGCTGGAGCACCCCAGTGAGTTTATGACTGCAGCACACTGCCGTAGCCAGCACATCACAGAAGGGGCAGCCCTGAAAACAACACAGGTGATTGTGGGCATGACCACAGAGCAAAGGAGCCGCAATTGCAGCTCATGGAATGCACCCACTGCTTCAAACCAGCTTGTTTGAGCAGCAGTAGCACAGCAGAGAGCGAGCTCAGCCTTTGCCCAAAATACTGGGTGAATGCCCGAGGTTTCCAACTCAATCCCATTAGTCTCACACAGGGTACCATCCTACTTTACAATAATGCAGACATATCTTTCAAACCTGCAAGGGCTCCCTGTTTATTTTTTTAACAATGATATGTTTGAAACAAAAACCTTTGGGTTTGAGGAAGCATCCATTTTTCTGCTTTGAACTTTGCTGATCCTTCAGAAAGGCTTTCTGCCTGTAGCTGATGTTTTCCAGTCTGTGGAAGATCTGTGACTTAGTAAAGGTAACCAAAATGCACATACAAAAATCTGTGGGTGTTAAAAGTACAACCTTCATTATACTTTCAGTCTATTCAGGTTCCTGGAAGCAGAAACAGAAAGCACAGTTCCTGTGTATTTTATACTGGGGAATGGCTTCACACTGACAGCTGGCAGAGTAGGATGAGATTTTTAGGGCTAAATTCTTGGTTGTGAGGGTGGTGAGGCCCTGGTACAGAGCAGCTGTGGCTGCCCCATCCCTGAAAGTGTCCCAGTCCAGGTAGGACGGGGCTTGGAGCAACCTGGGATAGTGGAAGTTGTCCCTGCCCATGGCAGGGGTGTGGAACCAGATGATCTTTAAAATCCTTTCCAACTCAAACCATTCCATGATTCTGTGGCTCTGCAGGCACTCCTGTCACATCTTTAGGCTTTCTGCAAAAGAACTGTTTGTTCTCCTCTGAGTGCTCAGTGCTGTTCCATAAATTCTCTGCTATGGGAAACAATGACATGATGTAGCCCAAAAAGACCCTGCTCACTTCCATACATACATGGGAACTGTGACCAGTGGACCAAGAAGGAGACATTTTGTTGAAATTGAGAAGCACCATAAATCAAATATTGTACACCCATATTACAAGGCAAGCAGCAGTAAGCATCCTCCTGCCAGGAGGAGGAGAATCCTATAGGCAGGAAGAATTTTTTACAGCAAGTTCACCTAGCAGTGAAATATTGAGTTAGATATTGGCCAGCAAGTTACATTCACCTTTGCTCCTTATCAAGTTCTTTATGTCTTTTTATCGATGGAGCATCCTTTACATCAGTGGTGTTGATAGGCCTGGGGAGGTTCACAGGGCAGTGAGCGGAAAAAGGGAGGGAAAGAAGAAAAAAACAGAAGAAGAGATAGAAAATGATGAGATAAAGCAGAATTTCTCCATAACAATGAAACAGGGGAAAAAAAAAAGGAGGTGGCAAAAACTTTGAGAAGAAAAACGAAGGAAAGGAAACATAAAAAAAAAAAAAAAAAAAAAAAAAAAAAAAACAACGGGGGGGGGGTT
>VXBC01001339.1:359723-393681 GCA_013399945.1 Ploceus nigricollis | reverse complement strand
GGGGGATTTTTATACTTTAATAGCAAAAAATGTGCAAACAAAGCAATGTAAAGGCTGTGATGTTATTTGAGTACATAATGGCAGCAGCTGTTGGAAGGAGTCAGGTCCTCACCTGCAGCGAGCCCACACAGCCCCACCAGAGCAGCACAGCCCACACCCCCCAGGAGCCAGCTCAGTTACAGAACTGGCACAGGACACACACAGGATTATGAGCTCGAGCAGGTGAGGTATTTTTCAAATCCAAGGTGATATTTCTGCCTAGTTGAGCACCAGTCAAAACAGCCCCCAGAAAAAAAAAATTATATTACCTGAGAAAGCATTCTGGTAGAGGAAAGAGTTTGGTAGTAGATTCTGGATGGATTGAGCCTGTACGTAACTAGCAAATCCCTGCCTTTGTTCACACTGGGCACAGCAACAAGGTGGGCTTGATTTTCGCAGAAGGAGGGAAAACTGGAAGTCCAGAGCTTTACATTCCATAAAAATGTTTATTGCAATTTTTTTTAATTGAAAATCAGTGATCTGGCTTGGATACATATGGATCTGCTTGCCTGTCTTCATTTTTTTATAAATGAACTTACGTCTCAGGAGTAAAAGTTCTTTTCAGCACTAATAACACACAAACACACATGTGCATTAGTGGCTATCACTTTTAAAAACAAACTCCTCTTTCCTTACATCATCTGTCTCTTCTTGTATCCTTCAGAAATAGCTTAGCTGGAAAAATAGATGCAGCTTTTTATGTGGAAGCAGAATTTTTTATGAGATTTCTTCTACATTTTTAGACAAATTTTCCATGTAGACTCCGAAACAGAAACATTTCCTGATATCACCATTAAAAACAAGAACACTCTACATAATATTTACATATTCTAATGCAATGTATCAGTCCTTTCTCCATCAACATTTGACTTTTCATTGCCAATTTGATAGCATTTATTGAAATGAATGCCTAGGGTTGCAGTACAGAATTGTCATTTCAGGCTCAGCAAACTCAGAAACCTTGGTTGAACTGGTGACATGTCACTGAAGTTTTGAAAATGGTTTGGTTTTGGGGTTTTTTTTTGGCCGGACAAGGAGAGTTACAGTACTGAGACACTGCCAATTTAACAAGGATTTGGGAAGTCATGTGGGGCTTTTGCTGTCACATAATCAAGACAACATGAGCTGCATCAGACAATGTTAAATGAGGAGTGAAAGGCAGACTGTCCTTAGACTCCCTTCCCCACAATCATTCTGAAATGTGGAACAGAAAAATTCCCCTTATTTCATAAACCAATCCAACTATGAAGCCTGCAAATATGAGCTGCATATTGCAAGTTATCAGCACAATTTCAATTTTAAATTTGCGCTCCAATACAAACATAATCTAGGTCTGTGCTAACTGCTGGTAACTAACACTACCCCTGTCTCTCAAGCCTGATTTAATGGATATTGAGCAGAGCTCTTACAAAATACAAGACAGTTTGCTATGCTAAGCCATTACAGCTTTGTTGAAGGCAACACCTCTCCAGCTTCAGTGGGTCTATCTTGGCACAAGGAGGCTTACAAGCACTGCCAAAATACAGAACACCCCTGCCCTTTCTTAAAGTAAAAGCCAACATGTTTGGAGGACTGCCACTCATTTAGCTAGAGCCCCCAGCTGCACCTTTAATTGCAATTTATGGAGTGCATTTATTGCTGTGGGATAAGGAAAATAAGCTTTCACAGTTGGTCTGTAGTGCAGTATCTTTCCACAACCTGTAACTCTAAGTGAAAGTGTCTCCAGAGAAGAATATAACCGTCCATCCTGTTCTAACCAACAAACAAAAGCTTAAAGGGCTCCATTTTCAGCTGTGCATGAGAACTGAAAAGGAAACTACCGTTCCTGGAGCATATAGAGGGTTTCCAGTATTTTAATCTTGAAAGTTATTTTCCTGGGGGCGAGGGGAGGAGCTTGAGGAGTGCTCCAACACATCTGCTGTGATGGGGTTTGTGCCCAGCAGACCTCCCAAGCTAAGCCTGCATAAACTTAGCAGGTAGGTAGACATCAGATGCTGGCACTGGTGATGCAGCTGCTGGATCTCTTCCATCTGACTCAGTGCTGAACCCATGCCCACACGTATGCCACAGGAGAGACCATCTCTCAGCACAGCTGAGAGCCCAGACTACTAAGCTGTCAGTCTTTAAAGGTTTCCTGGGCATTTTCGGCATCATCAGAGGAGTTCATATGTGTCATTACAAGTTAAACCTGGGTCAACATGCACTTTATCTGAATTGCATTGAAAATTAACAGGATTATGATGGTTCCCAATAGAAAGCAGAGACCTGAACCCAGGGCAAGAAACTCAGTTCAGATTGTACACAAGGATGTGTAGTATGGACAGAAAAAAATATTTAAGGTGGGTTTTTTGTTACTCTTGTATGCTCCTTTGCATACAAGGAGTGGCTGAGGTCACTTGGCTTGTTAGCTGGGACAAAAGGAGACTGAGCTCAGACCTCACTGGGGTCTGCAACTTCTTCTCAAGGGACATCAGAGGGACAAGCACTGATCTCTGCTTTCTTTGACCAGGAACAGGACTGAAGGGAATGGTCAAAGTTGTGTCAGGGGAGGTTTAGGTTGGATATTGGGAAAGGGTTCTTCCCCAAGAGGGTGGGTGGGCACTGAATAGGTTCCCAGGGAATGGTCACAGCAGCAAGCCTGGCTGAGTTAAAGAAACATTTGTACAACACACTCAGGCATGTGATGGGATCCTTGAGGGTGGTCCTGTGCCAGTGGTTGGACTCAATAGTCCTGGAGAATCCCTTCCAACTCAGGATATTCTCTGATCGGGAATGAGTCCTGGCTCCATGACAGTTTGTGAAGTGCAGCCCAGGGCAAACATCAACCTCTGCTCCACACAGTCATGTATTTCTGGTTTGCTTCAAACCAGTCTTCTGGTAGCCAAGTAACTTATTTTCACTGCATAAAGTCACATGTCCAAGGAAACAACAAAAAAAAAATTATCAAAGCAACCTAAAACTTGAGGAGATGATATTCACTCTGATTTTCCAGCCCCACTATGGTTTTTAGGCCTTGTCACAATTCAGATTCTGAGTCAGCAGGTTTCAAACCTGCTCCAAAATTTCTGGCAAGTAGTTTGATGAAGATTCATTAGCAAAACAGTGGGAAAAATCCCATGCCACTCTCTCAGCTTTTGCATTTCTGGGTTATTTCTATTTTAGCTGCTCTCGGCACTTAGCAGTGCTTTTATTGCTGGGGTCATGTAGTCAGTACAGAGGCATGGAATGATTGCCATGGTACATGGCAGCCTGGTCATGCATTAAAGCTGGTTGTTAATCAAGCTTCTAATAAGACCGTGGGCTCTGTTCTCTCCAACAGGCCAAACATCCACCAAAACATGGCAATGTCAAATAAAGACTGTGTCTCAAGTGTCAAATCTCCCATTTCCACTGTAAGATTTACGAGCTGTGCTCAAAAAGACAGCAGTCCAGAGAGCAGTTTGGTTAAAATTTACCTGGAATATGTTTTTCTGTGAAGATGATGCTCAAGGAGTAGGAAAATAATGAGCTTCAAATATCTACTTCTTGCAGAAATATGGATTCATTTTTCCCTAGGGTCTGTCTCCACAGATTTTACGGGAAAACTCAATTGATAGCAATAGATGTGATTTCACCATGATTACAGATTACTCTGTAGCAGTCCCACTCTGCAACAAGAAGACAAAAAAAGACACAGAGGGATAGCTTACCCTCATGCACACATAGGACTGGGACCCTACACCTGAGGCAGGAAAGTTAAGATTCCCAGCTAAGATCCTAACTCAGGCTCCTCATTTGATTGGAATTTCAGATGCAGTTACAACAGGTTTGATGGCTCAGGATTAGCTATGGCCTAATACGACCCAATGGTCTCCCAGATCTAAGCAAGATCCTGTACTTCTCTGAATTAAAACATATTTCAAGTCTGGGTCTGCTCGTGAAAGGGAGCTTCAGTCTGTCTGTACTCATCAGGATACAGACATACCATGAGACTCTCCATGGAAACTTCTTCTCTAGGAGTAAAAATTTTTCTCACTCTTTAATTCTCCTTTTCATTTCTCTTCTGCTCCTCCATTCTGTGGATAGCACTTGGGCTGGGCAAAGAACTAATTCTTCAGTTTGGCTGGAAAAGCAATAGACACAAACTGAAGTAGAAGAGCAATAAACAAAGTTATGCTTTACAAAACACTCTAACAAGACAGAGAAATCCCCCAGAGATGCTGTTTGAGCCAGACTCTGTTTTCAGACAGGACTCCCAGAAAATCACAAACAAAAAACAAAAAAGCCAAACAAAAAAGCCAAAACAAAAAGCCAAACTCACAGAACAGGATCAGCATCTCTTCCTGATCCTCTTCCTCCCAGCAGTCTGCTCAGGAGTGGTCTGAGTGTGGTGATCTTCCTTCCCCAGGGACCTGCAGGTGTTGACCTGGAGACATCTTATTTCAGATCCATTCTGAGAGACAGGAGAGGGAGAAGTGAAAAGCTGTTGCCCATTTGGGACAGACTTTTCACCGACAGCTCCACAGCATGCAGTGGTTCAAAGTTCAAGTAAGGCAAGACAGGTTAAATGTACTGCAGTCCTTATTAAAATGTTCCCAGAAAAAAAGACTTTCTGAGGTAACTAGAGCATGCATTTTTTCAGTCTATGGCTGAAACCAGATGAAATTATTATGCTGCTGAAAAAGACTTTCAGCAGCAGCGAAAATCACTTGCTGGATGTTGTATTTCCCTTTTAGGTTCAAGACTCTACAATCGCCTGACCAACTTCTTTATATGTTTTTTTTTTTAAACTCTTCAATTTTCCTTGTAGAACTGCCTTTTGTTATGAACAAAAAAAATTTTTTCAGAGTTACATTTGGAAGTGGTGACATAGGATTGTAATAGAAAAAAAAGTCACACCTGGATTGAAAAAATACCTTTATAGGGACATGAAGATAAATATGAATCTGTGCCACATGCCAGCTCCAGGAAAATAGAAAGAAAAAGCAGGCTTAAAACAGACCTAGAGCTCTTCTTCAGCTGTGGTCCCTCATCTCTTTAGGAATGCATTCTTGACAAAAGGATGCTTTCTCTGTCTTTGTTTATCTTTTTAACTGGATTTGTATATGTGATGGCATCCACAATTTGCAAAAGATCACTATTTGTGAAGGTATTAACATGCCTCACCCAATAAACACTGTCCTGCTTCTTTCCCAGTTAATCCAAGGTAAGTGGCATTAATTTTCTGGGGAAAGAAAACCCACATTTACATATGCAGGGATCCGGCTTTTCATAGTATTCTTAAGGCTTAAGACAGGGATATTGCAGAAGCTGAAGGACAAAGTCCAAATTTTACTGCACGTGTTCATCCATCGCTAACTCTTACAGTTAAACGAATAATGTTCCATGACAAGTTAATAAAACATACTAATAGTATGTCAAGGCAGCAGTTCACCAGATTTTGTGGATTAGCAGTATGGTGGCCTACAAAGACTGCCCTTCTCCGGAGCATCTTTAGATGTCAAAGCCTTCACTAGTTTGGTGATGAAGCCTCCGCAGCTCTTGGCTGAATTTTGAGCTGTTTGGAATGAGTCAGGTGGCTGCACAGGTTGTATAGCTATATCAGTACCTGAGCCAAGACTGATCCTGTTTGCTTTGCCTTTGACCATTGCACTAGTATTTCATTATTTTTATCTAACCATCACGTGGCCAGGGGTTACATGGGCTCAGATTCACAGTATCATATCCTAAATCCCACTAGAATGGACTCATTCTGGCCAGCTTTAGAGATCAACAATACATCTGAGCTTGTTCTCTAGAAGTAGCATTTTTTGGGGCATGATTCATCTGATCTGCAGAAGGCACCTAAAGCAGGTCAGCTGAATTCTGCTTTACAAGCGTTACATGTACTGTCAATAAAGGGAGTTGGGAGCTACAGAGCTGCCTACACCTTGGGTAAAAGGATATGTTGTAAATGACTGCAGCAGATGATCACCTTTGACTCACCTCAAATGGGGTAACTCACCCAAACCAATGCACTGAGCCTGTGCTGTGCTATTCTCTCTCATGACCAGTGCCAGGACCCAGGGAATGGCTGGAGCGGAGTCAGGGGGATCAGTTTGGATATCAGGGAAATGTTCTTCCCCCAGAGGGTGCTGGGCACTGCCCAGGCTCCCCAGGGAATGGGCACAGCCCCGAGGCTGGCAGAGCTCCAGGAGTGTTTGGACAGCACTGCCAGGGATGCCCAGGGTGGGATTGTTGGGGTGTCTGTGCAGGGCCAGGAGCTGGACATTAATGGTTATTGTGATTCCCATCCAACTCAGGATACTCTGGGACTCTTTGTAAGTGGAGAGATGTTTCAAGTCTCAGCAAAAGGGCACTGGCATGGGCATTATGAGCACAACTCACCTTCAGGGTGCTCCCAGGCCATTATAGCTTGAAGGTGAGTTTGATTCCTCTGACCAGTGCAAGGTGAAGACTAAAACGAGCATCACTTTACACTCCAAAGAGTTGTCAGAGAGCAGCAGCTGTCTTTTAAGACCAGTGTAGACTAGACCAGCAAAGTGAGCATTCACCAGAGATGAAGGTGTGAAACTGTGGCTAAACAACACCCTCCTGTTCCTCTTCATTTCATCTGAAAATCATGCACAGTTAACACTTCTAAAAATCACAGCTCAGACTGCTACATCTCAAGTGTTCTAAATCAGGATGTCATTTCCTCATACAGTAATTTTGTTTTGAATTTTTTTAACAAGTTTAGATAAGTTTGTAAGATGTGATTTTATTGCCACTTATTTAAATGACCTTAGAAATATAGGCTTGTTGACCACACAAGATAGTTCACAACTGCTAGGGCTAAACGCTGATAATTAAATATTATCTTGCTTGATCTGTTTGCACTGGAGCACTTTTAGGAAATAGGCAAATAATAACAATTATGGTTTCAAAGTTGGAGATGCTCAACTTCCATTGGCTTTTCCGAAGAGAGAACAACTTCAAATACTAAAATACTCATTCATCAGGAATTTTTTCACCTCTGGGAGGAGCCAGTTCATGCCAACTCTTCCATATACCTTCATGGTGCAGAGCCAAGGTAGCATATCACCACTGCTTCTTGAGAAACAGTGAGACCTACTCCCCAAAAAAACCCACATGATCTGAAGGAAAACCATGCAATTTGACAAGTCCAGGCTTATGTTATTTGCAAAGGAGTTTAAAATCAAGTCTTTACAATTTTTAGGTAGTTATTACAGCAAATTTTCCAAACTGGATCTGGTATCCCATCTCAGCTGGTTTTTTTCCTCTATTTTCAGTGCTCCCTCATACACCACACTGTGTTCTTGCCAGCTGACATTTCTCAAAAGCCATTCTTCATGCTGGATTCAGCACTCCCTCTGTGACCAGAGAGTGTTTGGAGACGTTCATCTGTCGTTCAACAATGTTGTCAACATTCAATCTCCCCTGATCTTTTGTTGTGCCTTATACTGATTTAACCTTTCCCTCAGAAAAAACTAGGGAGGGAGCTTTATTGGTAATGCTATCTGAAGTGATTTTTTTTTAATTCTCCCAATAGGATTCCAGCTAAACTGCATTCCCTTTCAAAGAGAGGGAGAAAAACGTATTTTCTTGATTGCAGGGTAAAATCTTCAGCAGTTTTGCCATTTCAGGTTGCGGGGACACAATGCCCTTTTTGACAAGCCATGACCTAATTATTGCCTGCAAGACCACTGTACCCATCCCTAACACTCATGATCAGAAAAGCCACCACTTCTGAGAACAGCATGAAAAAGCCAGCAGGGCAGCTGAGGGGATGCCCAGGGTTATGTAATAACCAGCTCGAGGATTACATCTGTGTGACCATACACAAGGTGGATACAGGGGGGAGCTTTTGTCAACCAGTCAACCATCCTCCTGAATTATTGCTAAATACAGGTAGCTACTGAACAGCCTGGCAGAGATATCTATAGAGTGGACTGGCAGGCTGCCAAGCATTTTGTGAACAATATCACCAGCTGAAACTTTCAGGAAAAGCTGCCAGTTACCTGCAAGTAGACTTCAATAATGATTATCAGATTTCCTTCCTTTTCTCAATTCTGCTTCAGTTTAAGCATCCAGGCTGCTGGGTTTTCCCTTCAGTGGTACAAAATAAGTGGTTAGAAACTCCACTGACACACCATGGCACATTGAATCAACATCACCATGTAATCATGGGATTATACAGTCTGAGAAAAAATCTGGTGAGGCCAGTGAGGAACTTTGGAAGTGTCTTTCTGTGCAGAACACAGCTGTACTAATTGCAGAGGGAAAGGCACAGTCATCTTCAAGCAGTCAGATTTCAGCTGCTTTCAAGGCATGGTTTTTCTGTCAAGGTCTCCAGAAAGATTATGTAAACTTTACTTAGTGAATTCTTATCATCAGAGGAATTTTTGGAGCAAAACGTTTTGTCATCAACAAAGGTTAGCTTTGATAGAAATTAAATTGTTCAGAGAAGCACTTATGGTTTAAATTCTTTTCTCCGAAGGAGTTCAAATCAATGTGACAGCTACAGAAATGGAGGATCCTTCCAAGTACCTAAAACCATGGGCTTTGAAGTCCCCCAATTTAACCTAAGAGTGAATTAATTGGCTGTTTTGAGGATAGATCTCTCCTATTTCCCACGAACTTTCCCAAAGATCTCAGTTTGGAATGTAACGGTATTTTTTTTTTTTAATATCAGTTTCTTGGCCTAGGAAAAAAATGCTTCCCACGCAACTCAGTTATATCATCCCAAAAGATGCAATTCCCTCATGCAAAAGAAAGACATTTTAGCCATGGGAGGTTTTACACTGTTCAGAGGAAGTGACAAAAATAGAAGCTGCAACAAAAATGCCCTCTGTGCTCTGTCCGTCTGTCTGTCTGCTGTGTAATTTGAAAAGCTAAAGGGGATGAGAGATCCTGTTTCAGTAGCAGGTTCCAGTCTCTAACATCTGGAAAAATCTGGAGCAAAACAATTAATTTTGCCTTTTCCAGTAAAACATTTAAAATGGGAGTTGATCTTCAGCTGGCACAAATCAGTTCTGCTGCATTAACCCCACCAGACCTACACTAATCTCCACTGTTGAGGGACATCAGAACCACCCCAATATCTCATGATGAATTATAATCCTTAGGATTTAGGAAAGGTTTTTTGGTTAACTCCATATTATGCATGCATTCTCTCCATGCATAGATCCAACAAAGAGTAGGAAAAAGACCAACAAAGGTAGCGCAAGTCCCATGTGTGAGCTACAGAGTCCTAGCTGGGAATTTCAGCATGGCCCTCCCAAGCTGCCACTCCAGCCAGGTTGCATGTGTGCTTTGTTTGGTCCAATTGCCAGCTGACTGTTGCAAATTGTCCATCAACACAGCCTCTCTGAGGGTGCCTGTTCATCACTGAGAAATCCTCCTTCTTATATTTGAATTCCACATGGTTCCCACGAGCAGTTTCTAGGCCATGAGGTAGCTTGTTTCCAGCTAGGCTGGCTTTGTGCAGAGCTGTGGAGACAAGCAGAAGTTCTCTTTTCCTCTCACAGACATCTCCATGATAGCATACAAATAAAAATCATGTGATTGACTCCTTTCCTAATCTGCATAGTTCTTTTTTTCCCCCCCACCATACAGGATCACATTGAAGCTTATTATAGAGAGATGATCTCTGTGAGAAATAACATTTTCCAGCCATAATATCTTTGAAACAGGCTGTTCTTTGCTGGGCTTGGCCCATTCTCTTCTAGACTTTTAGTAAACAGAAAATGTATATTACACCCTGTCAATCCCCCTCAGTTTATGCAGAACTGTCCAAGTCAGCACAATCTTGCACATCATATTTTTGGGAAGAGCCATCTGTCATAAACAAAATGTGGCCATGTGTGGCTCACTACTATGCACTACAACATGGAATCCCAGAGCAGGATTGCCAATGTGCTTCCACCACCACATTCTGAGGTGAGCAAGTGGGGTAGGAGAGGGAGCAGCTGCTCTCCAGCCAGGAGCTCAGGGTAGCTGGATTCTCCTCTGCCTGTAGCTTGCTCTGATTTTCCACATCTATGTGCAGAATGTAATCTTGCTGACTTGGCATATTTTTTCTGAAATTGATTTCATTTTCATAGAAGTTTATCTCAGTGACTTTTCCCANAGGTGTCCCTGCCATAGCAGGGGGATGGAACTGGATGATTTTTAAGATCCCTTCCAGCCCAAACCATTCTGCGATTCTGTGATTGAAACTGCAGTTTCAGAACCAGGATACACATGAGGAAGGAAGGCACTAGCTCAGATTGCAATAGGATGTATCTGAGAATCTGGACCTAATGTGCACAGATTTGACTGCAGCTGGCTTTATCTGTAGAAGCTTCAATCTGCAAATACCTATGATTGAGTTGCTACTACAAGTGCCCAGAAATTCAAGCTTTTGTGAGGGCTGTGAACATGCTAAAATTATGTTTGTATATTGAACTAGAGTAGAAAAGTGGAAAAAATTAAAGAGAGATTTTCAGGGAACAGAAATTTTGAAAGTCTCATGAAGAATTATTGATGTACTACTTTGGAAAAGTAGAAATGCTTCGTTGCAATTTTGAAAAACACTGTAATGAAATATTGAATATAATACACTATATTAAACTACATGATGAATTCAGTAATTGCTATACGTCAAGACAAAACAGTATGGTAAATTTGAAAACACATTTTTTCTTTTCTCAAAACAAATAATTTCTACGTTAGTGACACAAATAAGAAAATCAAAGCAATTTGCTGAGACATTTTTCCCATAAAAAATGTCATTGAAATAGTTGTGTTCCTACAAAATATTCCAGCTTCAATCAGCCTTCATTTTAAACATAAAATTGTTCTATCAAAAATGTTTTCACTGGATATAATCCACATATATCGCAGGCTATGAAGTTTACATTTCTATTTGATTTTGCTTTTGTTTGATGTTCTGAGACAGGTTAGTGAAAGAAGCTTGTATTAGCAAGCTGCTGTAAAGCCACAAGACACATTTTTGAGCAGTGTAAATACACAGGATGATACCAGCAGAGTAATTGGCTTTGTGTTTTGAATTACTGGCATATAAAATGCATCTTCAATACATCTGATATAGATAAAATACATAATATTAAAATTATGATGTTTGGCATTCCACGGGGCCCACTCAGTATTAAATATGAAGAATCGACAGCCTGGTTAAGCACATTCTTATTTAGTGTATGAAAAACCTCAGCAAAAGCCCTGAGATAACTCCAGAACTGGAGGCAGCTGTGTGCTGAAGTATCCCACTGAATCATGGCCACACACTTTGGGAAGACAAAATCACAGCCCTTAAGGGGTTGACCCAAATCTTATTGAAGTCAGTGAAAGTTTTCCATTTAGTTCAGAGGTCTTTGGATGGGACCCAAAGAAGACAAGTAATGCATGAGACAGGCAGGGCGGGAAGCTGATATGCATTGTACTTGTTTATTTTATCCTTAGGGATATTTACAGCTGAGATACAATCAGATACAGATACAATCTCCCCATATTTCTTCACTTCTAACAATATTTGTTGCTTATTTCTTGTAAGCTTTGCTGTAGAGGAACACTGTTGACTGTTGGGAATTTAACCATTCCATAGAACATATCTGTCAAGCACCAGCAGGTTAAATAACGCTGACAGTAACTTAAATCAGCCTTGAGGGAAAGAGGCATGGATTCAAGCAGCAAAGTAAACCAGGATCTGAACTCTGGGTTCAAAGCTGTATGAACACAGGATGGGTTTATCACACAATAAAGGGCACGAGGTTTACGGCAGTCGTTGCTGAGACAGAATAAATCTCTAGCAACATGAAAAGTAAAATTTCGTTTGGAACTCCGTCCCTCACACTGAGATCTGTTAGGTAACAGAGTCATCTCTCAAGGGAAGTGACTGGAGCCTTGCTGTTTTGACACATTAAATGCTTGACCAGATAGATCCTCAGAAAGTCTGTTGGAGGGAACGATTCTATACTTACAAAGAGAAACAGATTTCCTAACAGATCTCTCCTAACTCTTATCTCTGTGATTTAGTGATAAACTTCTTCTCGACCTTATCAAGAGCACAGGGAAATGCAGTAGTTCCACTGTTATCTATAAGGAATAATTAGATTATTATTTTCTTTTTAGCAATATTTTTTTTTTACTGCATAGAATTGTGAGAAAAAATAGATTAAATTTTGAAATCTTTTGGCTATTTTTTAGTTAGGCACTTATTTCCCTGGCATAACACTCTACATCCTGTAAGAGGATGCCTTGATCATTTTTATCCAGCTGGAAGCTTTGACCATGTACTGTTTTAACAAGCAGACATTCTGCATGTGAATATGTATGTTTAAAATTGTCAGGGAGGTTTATGGGAAAGTAAGAGAGAAGCACATGTTCCATTTTGAAACTTAATAATTGATTAGAAAGATAAGTTTTCTTAAGTACAGGAACTCAGAGCTCTGAGTGGTAATATAAAATTTACATGTATCTGTCTCATTTTCCAGCCAAAACTGGTCCTGTATTTAACTTACCAAGTTTTCCCTAGAGAATAAAAATGATCACATCAAATTTCTTTTCCACAACCAGTTTCTGGTAACAGTTACATCATGTGTTTCTTCTGGGCACTAAAGGACAACATGTAGAGGAGAAATTCATGCAATTATGATTGATTGTATGGTGAGTCATTTATGGTTTTGAAGGCAGCTCATTTGAATATATTTACTGAAAGCAAATGACATTGTGAATTTTAATGCAGTGTAGAGGAGCCCAGAGCTTTGGATGAACGCCTGTCATTGTTAAAAATTCAATGAGAGAAAGGAAATAAATGAGTAGCCAAGACCAATATGACCTTTGCAAGTATTCAAAAGGGAAAGGATGTAAAAAGTCTGGCTGCAAAAATGCCCTTGCAACTGGCATATAGCAAATGCTTATGTCTGCCAACTAATAAATTAAGTAGAGCTCTGCATCAGTGGTTTTTTGCACCAGGTTACTTATATTGATGTCAGATTAGAACATTAGAATAAATCCTGGGGGATTTTTTAAGGTCCCCCAGCTGCCAGCCACTTCAGACAGTGGATACATCATCCAAGCAGCACTGCTGGAACATGTCTTGGCTTTAGGGCAGGGAATATTTTGGTGAATTTGGCCTGGTTCATGGCAGTCAGGAGCAAGGAAAGAGGAGCAGGATGGCTGCCTACACCCCACTGTACCCATGTGGTCAGCACACCTCAAAGTTTCTGTGAAATAGACCATGGGAGAATGGCTTTTCCCATGGGCAGATAGTTGCAGGACAAGGGGGAATGGCTTCACACTGAAAAAAGCCTGGGTTAAATGGTGCTGGGGAGGAATTATCCCTTGTGAGGTGGTGAGGCCCTGACACAGGGTGCCCAGACAAGATGTGGCTGCCCCTGGATCACTGGAAGTGTCCAAGGCTCAGCTGGATGGGGCTTGGAGCCACCCGGGATAGCGGAAGGTGTCTCTGCCCATGGCAGGGGGTTGGGTCTGGGTGATTTTTAAGGTCTCTTCCAACTCAAAACCTTTAAGGATGCTGTGATGAAAATACTGGACTCACCCACCTTCAGGTCTATGAGAGGGAACTCAAATCGCCTAAGCACAAAAGTACCCTCCCTGTGAAAATAGTCTCAACAAGGTTTTCTAGTTTTTTCTTGGTTTTTGATTAACTTTATGTTTCAATACGTTAGCCACCAAATAAGGGAAAAGCACAACTCAAATTAGGTTAATCTTACCATGGGATATAATTAGTGTCACTAACATGCATGCAACATTAGGGAGAGATTTTTTATGTTTCATTTGTCATGTGTTAAACCCCTAGCTGCAATTTTTGGGCATGATGTCTCCTAAATTTCTTTTGTAGACAGGATTGGAGGGTAATGAATGGTTGGGCTTACAGTGCTGTCCCACCTTTAGAGAAAGCATCATTGAGAAGGGCACCTGCTCCCCCCAGATGATCCCATCAGAAAACTTGGTCACACTGAGCAACACCAGAATGCTTGACATTTCTGTATTGCATTTTGTGGCTGAGGAATGATCAATACTGGAGTAAGATAAATTACCTCCTTTGTCAGTTCCTTGTACGATCCTCTGGTTTTTATTGTTTATGTGTCTCCAATTCTAAAACATTACCGTGCTCAGTCAAAGGATGACAAGATGTTGGTTTCAACTTTGTCAGTAGATAACCAGGTAATACTGAGTAGCCCTTTATATTAAGGCTCAATAATCTTTGGATGTTGTGCTGTACTTTGATATGATGGATTAACAGCTTTTAAATCATTCTGGGGGTTCTCAGCTTCCTTGGGGACATTATTATACTCTACAGGTTAAAAACACTGTTGCTAAACGAGGAAGGATTTCACAGAGATGAGGAGTTTATTTTCAGCAAGCTGCTACTTGTGCTCTTCATACTCCCTTCCAGTTCTTCAGCCATTGACATCAACACACATTATTATACAATCACCATCAAAACATTTTCCTTCATGCCTGTGGCCCTGAATGCAGTATATAACATAACACCACTCAGAGGTCCCAAACAAGCCAGCGTGGCAGCCAAAAGCAATTGTGCTTTATCAGCTCAGTGATAATTAATCCTGCTGAAAGGCCAGTGTAATTAGCAGGCTGTTCAGCCCAGGCCAGGGCCCAGCTGTGCTCAAGGACCTCAAGTGTTGGCTCTGTGTGGTGAGATGTACCCCACAGTGGGAGCTAGCTGGAGTTGCTCAGCACGTGTGAGCCCTGGACACTTATGTCTTGGATGGTTTGATCAATTTCCTTCCCAGCTTCTGCTTCCATTACTTGGAAGGTATTTTACCGGGAGCTTGATCCAACTGTAGGCTTGCTTTTAGGTTATCCTCTCAGGACCAGCAGAGAGGAATCCTCCCCTATAGATTTGGGCTGGAAAGGACCTTAAAAATCCTCCCATTCCNCCATGCCTTGTCCCCAGTCCCTCTGCAGCTCTCCTGGAGCCCCTTGAGGCCCTGGCAGGGGCTCTGAGCTCTCCCTGGAGCCTTCTCTTGTGCAGGTGAACAGCCCCAGCTCTGCCAGGCTGGCTCCAGAGCAGAGGGGCTCCAGCCCTGGCAGCATCTCTGTGACCTCCTCTGGACTCTCTCTAACAGGCACAAGTGCTTCTATGTCTTATGGAAAATTTGACTCATTCTGGCAGCAGAAGACCAAATATGAAACCCCTCACTGTCTAAAACAACATTAAGTTGCCTGTGATTCCTATCAACTAATGGGAATTCCCAACTAATTTCCATACCAGATCAATGGGCCATTTTAATGTATTTTTTTTTTTTGAGGTGGGATGGGTTTCATAAAAAATGGCAGGAAGTAGCTGGCAGTATAAAATTCCAAACTGTCAAAACAGAAATGCTGACAGCATTTGAAAGTTAGAATTCAATGAATCAACAGTCATTGATCTTTGGTGCACAGTGGGATTCATCTCCCCCCTTTTAGCTATCTACAATTTATAGTCTCTCTTAAGCTTTCTTCTAGGTTTCCTGAATGGAGAGAAGGCAGAGAGAGAGAGAGAGAAGCACCTCCAGGAAATGATTCATCTACTCCTAAGATAGATGTCTGTAATATGTGGGATGAATCACAGTTGAAAGGCGATTATCTTTCTTTTCTGGTGTAAAAAAGGACTGGATGACCTGCTGAAACCTGCTGAAGTGCATGGTCCCACCATCAGGGACTTCAGCTGTGTTTTCTAACTAAAGCCTAAAAAAAAAAAAAAAGTTGGATTGCAAAAACTGGCTAAAGGACCAATTGTGGATTAATTCTCATTGCTGCTATAACTCTCAAGCAGACAGTGGTTTTGGTAGGAGCAGATACAGGCCAACAGGGGCTGGTTTTGAAAAATACCCTTGATAATGACCTAACTTCAGGGAACAAACCCTCACTGAAGCCTGTGTGGGTTGCTGAGAGTTCAGTGTTTTGTTGGGGTATTTTTAAAAGCAACTGTTTGCCTAGACGCCTAAATACACACTTAGAGGTGTAACTTTGGCCACCTTTTTCCAGAGAAAAGGAAAAACCAACGATATGAGGTCTGCAGAGCAACTTGACATAACATCATCTCTATTCACTCTAGGGGTAATGGGAGGGAGAGAAAAATGTCCATCTCTGGAGCAGCAGTAGATGCCAAACTGGAAAGCATCCAGCTCAGTGGCATGCAAGAAATATAATACATTATTTCAATGCAAGCATTTGGGTTTATTTGGGGAATCAATTAACAATAAGTGCATACATCCATTTACAAAATGGTAGTATACCAGACACATACACACACAAGTTGTAATTGAAAACTGAAATAACACCAGAAGGAATAATCATTAAAGCAAAACAAAAACCATCTCCAAAAAGCCAAGAATAATATTTAATAAAATAAAATAATTCATCCATCTGCAGTTACATCCTTAGGGGGAGGCCACAGACTAACAAGCAAACAAATCTAGATAGAAATGAAAATAACGTTGTGAAAGCAATGGGAGGAACAGGGGAGAGATTTCTTTGCAGATTAGCTGCTTATGAACCAAAAGTATTTCAATTTGATCACTTGCTTGTAGATATGTTTATCAGAGGATGGGGAATTCCATCATATGTTCCTACCATCCTGAAGAATAATTACTCTTTTCCTCTTCAGATATTTCACTCTATTAGCTGGCACAGCCACAGAATTCAGGATCTCCCTTCCAAGACACCAGCTGAGGTCTCAAGAGCCTACTTTCTTTCCTTAAACCATAGAAGTCCCACAAGCTAACAAGGCTGTGGTTCTCTTCATCTTTGCTGTGAATGTGTACCACCTGAGACACCTAAAAACTCAGGTATCCAAAAACTCAGGCACCCAGGGGGTCACTTAACAGCACCTACTAGACACACCCAGGGAAACTGGATGCCCTATGAACCTCAAGATGTGTTTGCTTCTATCTCAGTTCAAGTAAAATTGAAAGAAAAAAAGAAAAAAAAAAGAAAAAATAAACAAGGAAAAAGCAATTCCATGTTGTGTACATCTGGACATATGCTACAAAGACAAATGGACCTCAGTGGAAGGAGTCTCAGGGGCTCCTGTAAAAAAGTCTCAGGGGGCCCTGCAATTAAGGCGCTGATTTAATGGGAGATGTTCACTGACTACGCAAAACTGCACTTGCATGCACTTCCTTAGATGCGTGCAGGTACAATGGCCCTGCAAAACAGCTCATGCACTGCTTTTGTTTGGATCTTGCTGCTTTTCCCAGGAATCCCATTCACAGAAATTAAACTTCTGTTCTTATTGAAATTTATGTAATCTACAGGAGATATGAATTTTTTTCCGTATCGTATGAGTCAGAAATGGAAAAGATTTGCTAAGATATAGGAAGAATTGCGCTGGATACAATTAGCAATGCTTTTAATCCAGATTCTTCCTCCAAGAGTTCCTCAGAGGAAGACACAAGAATTCCCTCTGAGCAATTATGGACTAATTTTGCTATATAAACCTGTCAGCAGTAATGATTGTATACCCTGTAGTATGAGAGTTTATGTTATATTCTGCTTCCATTATGCATCTATCCTCTGTGAGATAACTCAGAGTATTCCCAACTATATTTTCCTCCTGCAAAATTGCATGCCCAGTAATACTTTACAGTAGTGGGTTCCAGAGATCAATTAAGCAGCGTAGGAGGAAAAAAATAGTTTACAATAATGAAAAATGTTTCTCCCCACTGCTCAGTATCTGACTCACCATGTCCTTACCAGGCCTTAGCTGTGGTCTCCAGTCTAACTCTTGAGCCACATGTCTGAACCTAAACTCACCTATGTGTCTCACAAGTAACTCTGCCACCTCCAAACCAGACCTCCCTCCTTTCTTACTGCCCACTGCCTTCTTATAAGACACTTCCAATTACTTCATCTTTTTGCTAAAACCTCCTTGAGTCTTGTCCCATTAGAAGCCAGCCAGTTGCTCTTTGGTGGTCCTCCGTGACAGGTGAGGATGAGTGAGGGATGCCCTGAGGCAGGCTGTCCACCTCTGTCATGTCACCCTTTGGCAAACATGCAAAGGGTTCAAGGAGAAGGAAGGATTGTCAAGTAGAAGGAAGGATTCACAAAACTGAGGGACACAGAGTTTCAAATATTTCACCTGTTTTAACCAACTCAGAATCACAAAATCATGGAATGCCCTGGGTTGGAAGTAAAGTCCATCCCACTCCAAACTCAGAAGGGACACCTTCCACTATCCCAGGCTGCTCCAAGCCTCATCCAGTTCGGTCTCAAACACTTCCAGGGATGGGACAGCCACAGCTTCTCTGAGCAACCTGAGTTTTTTTGCCACTAACTAGTTCCTAAAAGGAGAGTTTTCCCTCTGCTGAAATAGAATATGTCAGGTATTGCATAGCCTTGCCTTGCTTTCCATCGCAGTTAATCTCTGTTGACTGATGGTTTAATTCTAGGTGTTGATCATTTTAGTTCCTCATTCCCTCCCTCTCTCAGATCTCTCTGTGATTTTTCTGTCTCTCCAGTCATGTATCCCTCCATTCTGGCAAGCAATTGCAATCCTGATGGCTCCTCTGATTTCTCAGTGCTCCAGTTCCTGTCCTATTTTTGAAAGGCTAAAGAGGGAAGGGAAAAAAGGAGGAGAAAAGTCAAGCTATAGGATGTGGTGCTGACCCCTGGCCCAGATGGGGCCCAGTTAATCCCCATGAAGTCTGAGAAGTTCTTTTAGCAATCTTTGGTAAAACCTACAGGGAATGGGAAAGCTTAGGGTCTGGGACACTGTTTGACCAGGTCACTGTAGGCATGGCAGGGAGAGAAGCCATGCTGAGGAGAGATGCAGCTTGCATGGTATGTGGGGAACAGCTGAAAAAAAAGTAGTGAAAACATGTCTCTACCTTTGGTAATATTGAGGAAAGATAGAGGTGGTTCACAAGCTAAAGGCTAAATCTGCTAAAAGAAATTTTGGACGGCACTCGGAAAACCCCACGGCCTTGCCTTGCCTTGCCTTGCCTTGCTTTGCCTTGCCTTGCCTTGCCTTGCCTTGCCTTGCCACTGGCCAAACTACCTCAGTCCTTTCTGAAGTGATGATCATTGTCTGGTCATCACCACAGACACTCTTTGTACTTGATCCTGGTGGAAATTAATTTATTCATTTTTGTCTCATAGCAGGACTTTCAGTATAGGAAATACCTTCACTGAACACTCCAGGATCATAGTTTGCTTTCAATTTTTTTTTATTGGTTTCCTTGGTCTCCAATTTGAAAATCAGAGGTCTCCATGCTTGAGGAGATCAAGATGCCTTTCCTCTAGCCCTCCCTGTGGAGGGCACTGTCTTGCAGAGAATTTATTATTCTCCTCTAAAGCCAAACGTGATTAATCTTGCAGCATCTAGATGAGCACAGTTCATGCATCTGCAGCTGACCCAGACTCCTTATGGAGTCTTTACCATCAAGAGTGAGTGATAGCTACACTTAGTGCAAAGTCCTTTAAATGTACCTTAGGCATTTATTCTAAAAAGACATGGATAGTATGTTTTAAAGTGCTTTTGTTGCTGCTTACAGTAAAGAGAATTCATGGTGAGTAACTCCTCCACAGAACTCCTCCTGCTTTTAGTCAGGTGACTGCCACCACGGGTGGACAACCTACATTTTATATGACTGAGCCTTGCCAAGTTTCTGTGACTCACAATTTTCCATCACACTAATAGCATCCTCTAACTTCATGTGGCCAGCAGATTTAATCAGTGTATTCCTGCTTTGTGTACATATTAAATCAGTTCAGTGAGATGAGAGATTCCACCAGTAGCTTCCCTCCATGGGAACAATCAGCCTCTCACTGAGACCCTCTTGCAATTTCCCATGCAGCAGGTTTATCAGTCACCTGTTTGTTCCTCCATCTCCTCTTTAATGAATAACTCACTATGTGGCAGCAAGCAAAATGCTTGCCTATAACTGAGGCTTTATTTTTTAAGAACTTTATTCTGAGAGAAGAGGATAACAGCTCTCTGTCTCTCCAGGTAGCTACAACACTCATTGTCTGCAGAGCTGTTTCATACAAACATTATGTGTGTTTAACAGATGCCTTCTGATATCAATCCCATCCATGCACGTGTTTTATCTCCTATATTTTCTCCTGTTGCACGATTCTTGGCTCTGTTTCACTGCACTGCAAAGCGTGCTCAGATCACTGCAAACAAAAAGGGCATCGTCAGGAGTGGTGGCTGCACCTTGAGATGATCAGGGCTGAAGCACATACCACTGAGGCCACCTGGTGTACAGAGCAGGGCTGCAGTCCATCTGTCTGCTCCTGCTGCATAGCCTAGCATGGAAAATTAAACAAAAAAAAATTACAAAAAGAAGGAAAAAAAAAAAACCAGTGTGTTTGGCAAGAGACTACCCCGACTCCTCAAATGCAGCACTGAGGCTGCCTGTCCTTGCTCTGCAGGGGTACATGTGGGGCTGCTCCAAGGAGCCTGAAAAGTGAGAGTTTACTGGTGTTGGAGGGAGCAGACCTCTAAAGCACAGAGGGCACCACAGTGGAGAAGGCTCATCTAGTGAAATGGGTTGGCTCTGCAGCACTACCAGCACCAGCAGGAGAGAATAGAGACAGGGTCAGCCTTGCCCTTCTCCTTGTGTCCCTCATCTCCTTATTTGAGTCATGAGGAAAGCATCCCTTCAGCACATGGTCCTTGAATGGATTCCACTTCCCAACACAGGTGAATAGATTTGAGTGCCGTCTTCTTTTATTTCACTTTTTTTTCCTTTTTTTTCTACCCATCTCGAAAAGTAGTTTGTCTCACCGCTCGGGTGTGACAACAGAGAGGAAAAATTGTGCCATGAAATTAGAATTTGGAGTGACAATGTGTAATTTGAGCTTGAAAGAGTTTCATTGCCCTTGGCTTACACACATCTTACAGACATTTGTAACTGAATTTTGGGAGTCAGAACTATCTGCTTCTTCAGAGAGACATGGCTTATGGGCCTCTCAGTGCCTCTCATGCCTGTGAGTAGTGAAACTTAGGGTTGTGTCCTGAGTGACAGAACATTAAAGTTGTTTTTACAGTGTGGCTGCCACCCAAAAGTTCCTGTGACCATCACATCAGAGGACAGGCACAACTCTGCATGGACCAGGTCATTGTTGGGTAAGAAATTGAACTAAATTATCATCTTGAGAGCTGGAGCTCATTGGGAACCATCCTTGGGGCCAGCAGCTAATTGTCCATGTGCAGAAGGTCTGTCCATGTGCTCTGTGTGGGTGAGAGAGCCCTCTGTGAACCAGCCTGGGGTGTTCTCCAGACTCCCTTTGTGGTTTTTCCAGCAGAAACCTGAGGAGCTGAAGTATTTCTCTGGCTTTAAGACTCTAATTCTCTTCTGAGAAAGCACAAAATGTCATAAAGCTGGTTGAGGGAGAGGAAATGGGCATCAAATACGCTATATTCTCCCTGACTGGAGAGAAAATTAGCATAATCAAGTTACAAATTATTTGAAATTTTAGCAGAACCCTTAGAGAAGTCAGCCTGCATAGAAACTTCATGGGAAAACCCTGCAGTCTCCACGAATGTGAAGCAGATTATTTTTGCTAAATCAAAGACAGAGTGCTGTATATTTCACCCATCTGCTGCAGTCTGGCTTGTACAAAAAATCCTGCCCATACATCCTCCATATGTTAGGAGGCAATTTGGGTGTCTGGAAGTTAGTCATAGAGATAAGAAAGATGCAGCGTCATCTCCAACCAGGGCAAGACTGCTCCCTGAAATACATTCCACAGCAGAAACAGAATATTTATTTTTCTATTTTTTTTCTGTTCAGTGGCCTAAAAGAAATCCAAGAGAAAATCCTGGGCAGGTCTACTAGAAAGTATGTTCAGGATTTCCAGCTAGGCAAAAGAAAAAATAATAACAAGCTTCATTTGGGGTCAACTTGAAGGAATTTGTTCACTCCAAAAATAAACCTCTTCTTGTGTCCTGAAACTATTTAAGGATTTTTTTAAAATATTTTTCTTCCTGTTCACTGCAGTCAATTTTTAAATTTAAAAAAAATATTTTGAAACAAAAGTCAAAATATTTCTTAAAAAAATACTGACAGGGATTGCTTTGGCATTTCCTGTGTTGAAGTATTTCATATGTAACAGCACTTCAGTGTGAATGTTTTCAAAAACTGTGTCTTTTTTGGATGAAATAATTTCTTGAAATGGACACAGATTCATAAACTGTTTGGAGTCTCCCTCAAAACTCCATATTTCTATTTCCACATAATGTTAATTGGGGAATACGACAAAGTCCACCATTTGCAATGCAACTGCTGCATCAAAAATCTTGTTAAGAATTACATTTCACCTGAATATCTCTCTGGCTTAATTTTCTCACTCCTTGGGAATATCTTTCCCAGTTTTCCAACAGAGACTCTGCTATCACAGCTGCTTTCAAGCACCCAAAAACCTTCTAGCACAACAGGAATGGCTCTTCAGGGGCCAAGCACTCAGCAAGCAGACAACTCATCAACACCTTTTGTTCCTCGTGACCAGGTGCTAAAAAATATTTGAACAAGCAAAAATTTTATCTCCTGCAAAGTCCACATGAATAAATTCAGGGTACCACTATATCCTGAGCCTCAGCCAGAGCTAGATCTGGTGGTAATGCTGAGTCTAGATGCGCTGTTCTTGCAGTGACAGCCAGGGCAGGTGTGTTTGTGGGCAGAGCTGATCTGTGGATGTCTGCCATAGTGTGGGACATTTACAGTAGAAAAGTAATAACAGCCCTGCCAAAGGCAAATTAACCAAAATATTACTGTTATTATTAAAGGCAAATTAACCACAATATCACCTGGTAAAGGCATTTACCCTGTTGAAGCCATTACACATCAGGAAGCAGAAATCAAACTTACAGAATTGAAATAGAGAAGAAACCAGTTAGACAGTCCAGGCAATTTTCTTGCTCTTGTGAGACTTATCATCAGAATATTTGTTGAAGTTCTTTTTGCCTGGCTTAGAATCTTTTTTTTTTCAGGGATTTCAAATTATTCCAAATCCCCGTAAGTCTTTCTCTAAGAAAGTATTTCCTGTAAAGTCCGTCCAAATTTCACTTTTTCTCTGTCTTGATTGAATTATCTTGCTGCTAACTTTACTCTGGGTATCATGCCAAGTAATTGTTGTTCTCTTTCAGTGTTAACATCTCTTGAAGTTTGGCTTTTCCTAACTCCTCTTAATTGCCTCTTCCATTGTGTACATGTAAATATGATTCTTTTAATTCTCCCTATAAATCCATGCCCACAGCCTTCTGATCAGAAGAGGGCAACTAAAATTAAGCAATTTTGCTCCTCAACAACTTGCTGCAATACAGAGATGTTCCTCAAATGCAGTTTTCCAGCTGCAGTTGAATCACATATAGAGACAGACTGCAGGTCAGAACTGCAATGATTTATTTTGGCATACTCACCTATCTTTACATGTCTGTAAAAATTAGATGGCTAATCCACATTAGTCATCTGGCTGTTTTCAGAAGATAGTACTGGGACAGATGTATCCTCTTCTAAGTACTTTTTCAGATTAACAGACAAGTTTCCCTCACATGGGTTGCCCTTTAACTGCTGAAAAGTGCTTTGTTCCAAATGACAACAACATCTTTATTTCTAGTTTTACAGGTCAGGTTCTTCTCTTGGTAATGTTAAAGGTTGTCCCATGGTGTCAAAATAAAACCTGGGTTCACTCAGATTCAGCTTGTGACTCTTTGTATCTCAAAGGGGTTTTATGTACATTTACCAGTATGTAAGAACTAAATCTAGCATATCTTTTATAGAATAAACTTTGAGTTCATTAAGGATCACTTTATATTGATATTCACCTAACCATTGAGTTTATTTCTCTTAGTAAGCCCATAACACTGGTGTTTCTACAATGTAAAAATCTGAACTTTAATTAAAAGCAGTACTCAGAGGGCTAAAGGGGAAGCTCTTACTGCTTCCTTACAGCTCCATAATCCCCACTTTCAGAGTCCAAGACTTTAAATGATTGTCACTGTTTTCTTATCTTGTCTTCTGAACAAAATACTTGAATAGCACCTGATTTTCAGAGTATACTTGTGTCCTTTCTGCTGCAAATCAGGCTGGTCTTCTGAAAGGTGAAATAGAAGTTTCCCTGCTTGGCATCACTTGGAATATGCCAAGTTTTGAGTATTGCTCAAACTTTGGCTCAGTTTAAGACCCCTGAACAACCAATGTTTTCTTTACCAGAGCTTCTGTGACATTATGTCAGGTTGTGAGACAGGTGATCTTCCAACCAGGCAAAGATACACTTGAGTTGCAGAGCCATGAAAAACAGACAGACAGACTTTTCTGGGGAGGCAGGCAAAGAAAATCTGGAGGTCACTCACTAAACAAAAAATTATTTCAAAACTGAGATTTGTCATCACTACTTTAAACAATTTCCCTTACCTACTCCAGGCATTTCCATTAATTCATCTGTAATGGTAGAGAGTTGGGCACCTTTACTACTGAGAAAAAAAGAACCTGTATATTCAAAAAATCCCAGAATCTTGTAAAGCTGCATTGTGTTACCCCAAAGTGTAGACAGGAGATTTGGGGATTTTTTCTCATTTTGTTCATCTGGGGCTCTTGAGTTGCTGGTTGGCAGGACCAGTGGCTGTGACACAGCAGAGCAGGCACTGATCCTGTGACAGGCTCCTGCCCAAGGAGACACCAGCAGATGTGCGGGTATTATCACAGGATTATACATAGGAATTGTCTGATCAGCTGAATTTTATCCAATAATTACATTCATCCATTTCAGCAGTATTTCAAAACAGAAACCCTCCACAGAAGGCCAGTAGCACAACAGTGCCTCAGCAAAGCTGCTGTGCAATGAGACCACTGAGGTTTGATCCCCCTCCTGTCTGCTTAGATAAAGACAAGGCTTTGGCAGCTCAAACTGTTTTTCTTTGTCTGGAAAAGAAACTGAGACACTCATAGGATGTGTCAAGGTGCATTTATCTTAATAATGAGTCCTTTTAAAACTCATTAACACTCATTCTCTTCTATTCTCTGTCCTAAGGGCAGTCCAGCTCCCTCTGGTTTCAGAGGGAGAGCAGTTTCCTTGGGCTCCTGCAGCTAACTCAGATGATCCATCCCATCACAGAACCACTGATGAAGGCATGATGGAGAGGCAGTGGATCCAAGCATTCAATTTTTTGAGGGCAAAACTTAAAATTTCCAAAGTTTGCCTTCCCAGAGCATTTTGTCTAAGTGATAGGTACAAAGATCCTGCTGACCTCATGGGTTTATTCCTTATTATTTAGTCCTTCAACATCAAGCTGGTCTGGGTTTATATGTTCCCCACTGACACACCTTTCTCCTTCCTATCACTGATCTCTTGTGGCACCAGGCATTATTCAGAAAATCTGGCAGTGCTGGAAATTGGCCTGAGGAACTCCACAACTCCTGACAAGTCATCAGAAGTGTGAGTGATCCCCCAGGTCACCCCTTGAATTTCCTAAAGCAGTTTTGGGTAGTTAGATTTAAAGATGCACTGGCCTCCAGCTGCACCTGATCATCAGTGTCTCCTACCTTGTGGAGAAGTATGGAGCTCAGCTTTTTTTTGTTTCACAAGGGTGTTGTGAAATTGTTTAGGCTGAGTTAAATTGAGCTGTTAAGTTGAATTGAGCTGGGCCAAGTTGAGTGTGTTGGTTTTTTTTCCCCCTTGCCTGTCACTGAATCCCGATCCCAATTTTTCTTGGAACACCTAGCCCTGAAATATGGGGCTTTCTACAGCAGGAGAGTTTACAGCTTTCAGCGGTAGCTCAGCAAGAGTCAACAAACAAACCACCAGGACAGAGCCCTGATGTCCTGACTCCACTTTCTTGTACTCTCTCAGAATATGTCTTAAAGCCAACACACTGAAGCAAGCAAACCCTGTAGCAAAGGTGGATTTGGTGGACTCAGGGCAAATGTCCTGGTCTTGATTAGGACACCCAAAAGATTCTCCTGTCTTCAGCCCGTTAAAAGATGACCCAAACTCATTTGCACTTTTGGAATAGTTAGCTCAGGTTTTTGATAGTGTTAATTGTTTTAGGTTCCTAAGTAATGATTGCCCTGTGATGCTTGGTTCTCAGCTGGTGCCTCCTCTAGGAATAGATTCCCACAGCCCTCTCTAATGCTACAGCTACACAATACCAAGCTCATAACCAGTAAAAAGTAATAAATATAGAGCTTGGACCTAGAGGGGAGTGTTATAGTCACCTGCTTTGACTCCATTTGTAATAATAGCACTGCAACCTCTATTTGAGTTATAATATTTTCCCTAAATCTGTTTAGGGATGAAGAAGACACTATAGCTTCATATGAGGTGTTCCTGCATTTGTGATTATAAATTTGACCTTTTATTAATTCCTGACCCAAATTTGTCTAATCTGTTTCTGATCAGGTGACTTATAGAGTGAAATAGATTGGTTATTAACAGGTGACTCCTCCAGTACAGGCATCTCTTAAGCTTTGCCTAAGTGACTGGATACTCTTAAACCTACCGCCATAAAAATAGAAAATAATTCCCAAGTATTATAATTTTATGTTGTCAGTGCCTTGATTTGCCTGAGATTGTATAAATTCTTGCATGTTCTAAAGAGAAAATCAAAGTAAAACTTAAATACATATTAAGAAGGAATGCAAGTAGCCTAAACTCTTATAACACTTTCCATTAGCATTTAAACAGTACCTGGAAATGAGGACATTTATTTGCATCACAGGTTTCTTTTATCAGTTCTATCCTATAGGCATTGCTAGTTCTGATTTCCTGAATTAAGGCAAATACTGGACAATTTGTATAATATTAGAGAAGGACCAAAGCTGATGATCTGCCTGATTCCTAGATGTTGGGTAAGTGTGCATAAGGCACACAGGATTTTATAAACAGTGATAGATGCATATCATAACTGGGCAGTTTTGACTCCCTGCCCACACAACTGTTTATAAAAGCACTGGCAGCCAAATCTCTGTATCTGCAGCAAAGTCTCTTAACTCTCCTACCACTACACCCCAACTAAGGTATAGGAATGGATTTGGACACATGCCTTCTCCTAAGCTTCATTAAATGGGAATGTTCTTGGTTGGTGTTTTATTTTGTTTATTTATTTTGGAGACAAATAGATCAAAGCATTCAGTTCAAGGAAAAAAAAACAAGTCCATCCTGCAAAGTGAGTGAGCAAGTACTGGAGATTGATACTGATGTTCTCCAAGTGCTGGAATTCATTTTGCAGAGTTTGTCACTTTTCTAATTGAAAAAGCTGTCTCTGCAACATTTAGCAACTAAAAATACCAAGTGATGAAGCACAAGGAGTGGAAAAAAAAATTAGAAAACCAAGCACTCAGCAGCAGACATCTGCCACCCTGATTTGCAGGCCATACCGCAAGGACACTGAGAAATGGAGCACTGAGGTGCCCCCATCAGCACATCCCCAGGGTGATGCTTCCTGGAGTGGGGCACATGTGTTCTCAGCAAAGAAAAATAAAGAAAATCTTATAATCAGCAGTTGGCTGTAGGTGTGTGAACAAAGATTTGCTTAATACTTAATGGTTAATATTAATTCTGCATCCAAATGACAAGCAGCTATGTACGAGACTGTAAGTCTAAAATAAAGAGAGGTTCAGCCTCAAAATTTGAATTATGCCTATTTGGCACTTCCCTCCACCTACACATCTTGTTTTTTGGTAAAATTTGTGGGTAAAAAAAATATACGGGGAATCAGGCTCTCAACTCGTTTTTGCATAACAACAAAAAAAATCACTTTCCAGACCCTCACAAGTTACCCTGAAACTAGCTGAAGTCACAAAGCAGAATTAGTGACTTTTTTTACATTACTGAGTTTTGCGTCTTGTATTTTCAGTTTGGTTAATTGTTTTGGGGTTTTTTGATGTTCTTTTTGTGTGTGTGTCTGTAAAATAAATCTGCGGAATGAAGATTTCTGCACCAGTGTTTCTCTCAATGACTTCAATCAAAGTCTAATTGGATTAGCACATGGATGTGAACATGAGCTGCCCAAATTTATAGGCTAAGGATCTGCTAGCTTTTCAGGGCTCTTTTTTACACTCATTACTATTATGACAAATTTGGAAACCCATTCAGTTCATTCTGATGTAATATTGCCAAAAATATCTGAAATTTGATATTTCTTATGAAACAGAATTTTTGCCTTCCGGTGAAATTGGTAGTCAAGAAACAAGCAAGTTTCTCATTTCACCCACTGAGAAAAGTCAATGATTTAGCAATTAAAATGATATTTAAAGGATCTTTAAAGTTCAGCTGCTGCCAAAAATATTCCGGCATATAAAAGCAACAAAATTTGAATTTGCCTCTATCTGATCTGATTGCCTACTGTATTTGAGAAGAGAATAAACCCTGAATCCATAATTATTTTTATGATGCCCTGATTTTAACTGTGTCAAGTGAGGGGTTACTCTAAACTACTTGAGCTCTTGTTGTACAGCTCAAGTAGTTTAGAGTAACCCCTCACTTGACACAGTTATGGGTATGAAGAAGGACTCGTGCAGAGGAGGCCACGGAGCTGCTGCCAGGGCTGGAGCCCCTCTGCTCTGGAGCCAGCCTGGCAGAGCTGGGGCTGTTCACCTGCACAAGAGAAGGCTCCAGGGAGAGCTCAGAGCCCCTGCCAGGGCCTCAAGGGGCTCCAGGAGAGCTGCAGAGGGACTGGGGACAAGGCATGGAGGGACAGGACACAGGCAATGGCTTCCCACTGCCAGAGGGCAGGGACAGATGGGATATTGGGAAGGAATTGCTGGCTGTGAGGGTGGGAAGGCCCTGGCACAGAGAAACTGTGGTGTCCCTGAGTGTCCAAGGCCAGGCTGGATGGGGCTTGGAGCAACCTGGGATAGTGGAAAGTGTCTCTGCCCATGGCAGAGGGTGGAATGAGATGTACTTTAAGATCCCAACAGAAATCATCCTGTGATGGCTGTTTGTGACTCTCCAGAGAAGCACACAGAGCATGTGGGATAGTTGTCCAAAATGAATACAATTAACCAGATGATGCTTCTCTATCACCTATGAAAGGAGTCAAGCCACTGAACAAATATCAAAACATCTACATTTTACATGTCTAAGCCACAGAAATCCTACTTGTTGGATCCCAAGCTGCTCTAACCAGTTTTTGTAAGCTGGCACAGAATTTCAATGGGTTTCAGAGTGAAAACTGTGACTGTGATGCTTCATCAATATCAACACCAAAGCACAAAGCACAAAGCGCTGACTGATGAGAGGACCTTGGCGGTGTTTCTGTAAACAGACACTTGAATACATGGGAGAAGCAAAGGAAATGGAAGCCTAAAAGGAGCTCTGATCTCTCTCCCAATATTAATGACCTAAGACTTGATGATCACAAAATTTTCAGCAAACACAGAGGTGTCATAAAGAGAAAAAGCCGTAAGTCCCTGACTGCAGGTAGCCATGAGATGAGAGCATTGTGTCTGATGAAAAAGTAGCGTAGCTGAAATATACTGATGTCATTTTCTGCCCAGCAAGAGGGATGGCACTGGTACTCAGGAAAACCTCAGTTCTGTAGGAATTTAGGAAAATGTGTTATACCCATCAGGATCACTGAACTTTTACTTGCAGCCCAGCTGAAACCACTGAGTTCAAGACTGTAGAACATCATGTGCTCCATCACCTCTGCCCTCATCCTCCCCATTTTCTCCCAAAGACAATTCAGTGTCATCTCACACACAAAAACCAAATTTTTCCAAGAAGATTGAGAGGCAGAGAAGTCTGTGTAGGGTTATGAATCATAAATATCTAAAAGCACTAAAATATAAAAGCCCTTTTCACCTCTGTTGACTCTTATCCTAACTCAAATATAGCCTCTTCTCATTATTTTAAATGACAGGAATAAGACCTCCTTTCTCTTCAGATATCTAAGTTTTGACCAAAAAGCCCAACTTTTTCTCAAAACTGCAAGAATACCGAAAGTGCTCTGTTCACTTTCTCTTTTCCTGCCTTTCTGCATTTTATGTCCCACTAACTTGACCCAATGCACTATTCCATTTGTACACTCCTTGCCCCTCAGCTCATGCCATGGGATGCTCCCATCAACAGAGCAGCTTGGCTCCATTTTCCCAGGGGCCATAGAAGGTCCTGTTTGGCCTCCAAAGTCCTGGATGGAACCATGGATCTGACCCAGTGGGAGTGTGCTTTGGGATAATCTGTACAGTAAAAGATAGCACCTGCCACAGAAACATTTTGTCTTTTCACCACCAGAGCTCAATTCAGAGGACAAATTCAGTCTAAATACACAACGATTAGGTCTGCATTTACTTTAATTGCCTTCAAGACATAATTTCCAACAGTATGTGTCAGCCACTGCTCATTATTTGCTGATAAGAAATACAGAGAATGGTTGAGAAAAAGAACAAAATAATAACAAAAAATGGAAAGTAGGAAACAAGCCAGGATAGAAATTTGCAGGCCTGGGACTTTGGCCACAAAAATAATATTTTCCTTTCATCTTCCTTGCCATTACTAATATTTTTTTAACTTATTCCCTCTGCTAGACTCGCTAAAATTAGGCAATAGCAGAAAATTTTATGCAAACAGAGTAACATATCCCTCAAAAAACAACCTGACTGATGGATTGGCAAGGGTAGGGTCTGCACAAGGCTGGATCCATGGTCCTGTTTCCCTCTCCCAGCATGAGTTCCCAGCAGCAAACAAGCCAGCACACTCTGGTCCAAGGTTTGCTCCAAAGTTGTGCTGGGAGCAGCACAGCTTGGCTGGTCACTCGCTCCTGTGATCTATAGCCAGCACCATCCCTTGTCTGAGGATCCAGGTTGGAAAAGACAGTAGGAGTTGTCACACCGGATCAGTCTAAGCATCCAGTGAGCCAGCCCTTGGCTTTTGAAAACTGGGATGGAGTTGTCTGCCCACGGACGAGGCTTTCCAGTCACAGGTAGTTTTGGGCTGCCTTTTGCCCCACAAAATGGTAGTTAAACATCCTGTCTAAGAGAGAAAACATCCCAGAACACCCAGATCACCTGGCTAGGGCTGTACCATCACTTCAAATTCATGGAGATTGTGTCCAAATTGAGAGCATGCCCTTCAATCCAGCTGCAAATATTCCCACCACACATATGAAGCTCTGCTGTCTGGTGAGGAGGGCAAATAGCACTGGACACAATGCACTGTCCAGTGCAATTGCTGTCACTCTTCACTTCAGTTTGTTCTTCTGATGACCATGAGCTATGCATTACTGAAGAGCCCTGTTGTACTTTTTGGTGTGTTTTTCCAACCTCTTGGCAACAAAGGCAGCTTGAATTTCATAGGTTAATCCTGGACTAGGTATAACAAATCCCTTGCATACATTTGAAATTCTGCTCTCTTCAGGTTGCATTACCCTTCCCATGTTGGACTGAACAATAAAAACTAATCCTAAGCTTTGACAAGAAGTCACAATAAAACCAGAAAACCGAAGACTTTCTTAAACCTCATATAAGCCTCAGGCTCCAATTTTAGCTCACTTTAAAGTATCTTCTCTCTAGTGTATCTAATTCAGGCAGAGATACCATCACAGAATTTGTTGATAGCCACCACACCATTTGTTGGTATTATTTTTCAGTGTGGACATCAGGTTCCTCCTGAAGTTCCTGATGGTACCCCAGCAATTTGAATGTCCCTGCTGTTTCTGGAAATCAATTACATCGTCCTTAAAATATGTGATAGAAAACAGCATCAGGAAACCTGCAGATTTGACAGCACTGCCAGCGCTGCACAGAGCCCCAAAAGCTAAAAATGGCCATGGCTTTGAAATACTGCTGATTCCTTCATTTCCCATTTCCCCCTGTCCCAGTGGTGTCATTTGGAAATACATTACAGCTGAAAGACTTTGGGATGTTTTAATTACATGTGACTAAAACTTGCTGTTGCTAGAATTAGTGCGCCTATGCCTACGATTTATAGGTCTCTGCTTCGACACTAGTGAGGTCATAAATAACACGAAATGGGCCCTTTAGTATCAGGAAATTCAGCGCTCCTCTCTGGGTCTTGATACACTCAGAGACTGTCATAGGGTTTGTGCCGAGCTTGGTGGGAAATACAGTGCAGCAGCACAGGGTGGGGGAGAGGAGCAAGATAATAAATAATTCATCTGTAGAGTGTGAACATTGGCCCTTTGGGAAAGGGCATCACAGTTGTTTCACTGGGGTGGGAGGACTTGCTGCACTTCTGGGTTGGTGTGGGTGCTCAGTGGGGGAATTATTTCTGTAGAGCATGGACTCCACTTAGACCTATCTCTCAGAGAATCAGGGGGTGGAAAAAGCAAGGTAAAAAGAAGTATTTTTCACCTCCCATTTCGAATGTGAGGATGTATTTCAGGTGAGGAAGCATGCATGGGCTACAGAGTCATGCAAGGTAATGGAGAAGTGTCTCCTGAGCTCTCTGTCTGACTTGCACCTCTTTGGCAAAGGATCTTGGGAAAAAAATAGTGAAAGTTTATTCTTCAAATCACTGAAGTCTGGGGAGAATTTCACATGATCAGTGGTCTACATTGATGGAGCATCCACAGCATTTATAGGGGCAGGAAGGGGAAAAAACTTTACTTAGCACAGGATAGAGATGCATGAGCTGTGTCCCAGGCATGATTTTATCTCTGTAGACTAGTGGTTTGCTGGCATTGCTGTCAGGAAAATGCTTTCAGATTTCACCACTACCAGAACTAGAGAAGGGCAAAGCTTTAACACAATAAGACTAACACTGGCAAAGTACACTTTAGAAAAAAAATATGTGAATTTTGCCTTCTTTCTGCTTTTGGACTAGATGACAAACACTTTATATTTTGACTCTTGCTGTTCTCTCATTTGCTAAGTAGTTTCTGTATGTGGAAGTCTTTATGTGGTTCCTAAGAAACTCACTTTAGCAATTTAGTGCCTGGAATTCAAACTTTAAATGGACACTTTTATCTTGACACACAGCTTTTCCCAAGGCATTGTTTCTCTTCACCAATGACCATGAGCTTCAGAACAAGGTGTGAGAACCTAAGTAATGAATCCAGCATTTTATTTCACTCTTTGTAATATTCTCTGTTATTTTCTAGAATAGTTGGTACATTTGCTGATTACAAAAGAAAAGAAAAAAATATTTCTATTGAAACGACAATGAAATGTTGTTGGAAAAGACACATATGAATTTTCCACTTTCAAGAGGGAATAATAATTGAACTAAGAAGTGTGAACAGGTGACTGGAAAAGAACTGGTTTTGCCAGAAATTTGTGGCATTTTCTCTTGGAAAAGCCAACATATTTTGTTCATATATATCTTTGTCATTCCCTTTTTCTCTCTTCATGGTGAAACCTTTGTCAGGACAACCTCTGGCCAAGCTTCAGTGTGAAATAGTAAATAGTTGAGGAAAATAAGAGTGTAAGGAAACAGAAAATAATGTCTTGAAAACATGTTCAAATGTCAGTGTTTCTGGGGTCCAATATATTGTTGGAAAAAAAATTACAAGTTTTTTTTCCTGCAGAAAACAAGCATCATAACATCAATAACCACTGACAACAACAACAAAAAGGTTACAAATATGCTGCACCGCCCTCAAGTAGATGTTTGAGCCATAGTTGCAACACACAATGCACAGCTCCTTTAGCATCAGCTTGTAGCAAATCCTGACATGCAATGATCATAATAGCAGAGTGTGGTTTGGATTGGAAGCAGCTTTACAGATCATCCAGTCCCAACCACCCTGCCATGAACAGTGACACCTTTCACTAGACCAGGTTGCTTCAAACTCCATCCAATATGGCCTTGAATATTTTCAGGGTTAGGGCAGTCACCACTTCTCTGGGCAACCTGTGCCAGGGCCTCACCACGCTCAGCATAAATAAATTTTTCCTTATATCTAGTCTAAATCTGCCCCCTTTCAGTATACAGCCATTATCACTTGTTCTATCACAAGTTTGCTAAGAAGTTTGTCCCCAGTTTTCCCATTTCCAGGTGATGT
>VXBC01001339.1:331629-349783 GCA_013399945.1 Ploceus nigricollis | reverse complement strand
GTTTTGGGCTAATGATTGAAATAAATGCTCTCAACGGTCTTTTCCAACTTTAACAATTCTATGATTAGAAAATTGATGCTTTCATGAAAAATAATTTTTAATTCACATTAGTTTCTTTCCCACATAGAGCTTTTTAAAATTTATTTTATACTAGAAGCACTACTAAAAGACAAATATTTTTTACTAAAGGAAGATGGTCATGAAGGTCTCAGGGGTGTATTTTGCTGCCTGCCATCCCATTCTCACCTGAAAGCTGGACTCACCAGCAAGACTAAGCCTCCCTAAACACTTCACTGTCTGAGATTTCTCAAATGTTCAACTTCCCTTCAATAAGAAGAAAAATCACGATATATTACAGAAGGTTTAGCAGTAAACTCCAATCTCCCTGAGGCACAATATTCAAAATATTTTGGGGGCTGAATTCATTTAAAATGATATGTTAGGTGGAAAATCATAATAAAACTGAAATCCTGCCTCTGTGCCCCCACCCCTAAAAATTATTCAGGAAGAAATTTCTGCCCAGAGTTATTTTTCCCACTTTTCAAAAGGAAAGAAAAGCATAAGGAAAGTAGATGCATTTTCCAATAGATACATACTAAGCCTGTGACAAGGTATAAACTAACATCAACACATCATTCCTAGCACTACACAGATTTCTGTCTGCTGGAAGTAGGAGCACAATTACACATAAGCCTTCAGACAGCTGGCCTGCAGTAGGACTTTTTCAACACTTTGAATTTGGGATGGATGAGAAAAAGAAAAAGCAGCTATGCCACAAACCTGGTGGGAGAAGTTTTGCCTATGGGAGATGATGAATATTCAAATCACAGCTTGCATGAAATGCCATAACACCTTAGTCAAACAGAGTTTGAAACAATATTGCTCCTCAGCCATGTTGGGTCTGGTCCACAGTTCAAAATGTTTCAGTACAAAACAACAAAAATTAAAAGTACAATTTTTTTTCCTGTTTAAAAGAAAATAAGCAAATAATATTCCATTTCTCAAATCCCTCTCTTTTCCAAAGCCAGCATTCAGTGCAATTTGCATTCTCTGTCTTTATGTTCCAGACAAAGATCTTCAGGCAAACACAGGCTAAAAAAGGTTTGCCTGATGGAATCCCTCATGTCTTTGATCCTAGATAATTGTCTCACAGTGTGCTCACCCTGTCCTCTCCCATCCCATAGTTTATCCTTGCACTGACAGAGAAGACTCATGCTAACAACGACAGCCTGACAAATGTTTAGGGATAAATTCATTTACTGTATTGAATACTTTGCCTGCTTGTACAGAAGGTGTAAACAGTAATAAATTGGCAGTCATGAAATTAATGATGACTGTAAATTACTGAGGTACTTAACTTCTTCTGCCAAGCATCTCCTGAACAATAAATAAGAGGAAAATGTATTTGGTGATAAGGAAGACCTCATAAATATAGTAAATTAAATTATGGAGCTCAGGGAAGTCTGGAACAAATATATCAGTAGGTCCATGTGATAAGCAGTAGCTGATAAGAGATGTACTCCCAGTTTTTGTGGGGGTCCCCACTTCACAGTGACCAACATTATTTCTTATGAGTCACAGATCAGAGTTGGGTGGGAAACACAGTGAAAGTATCCAAACACCTAAAGAAAAACAACATTGTGTATTATCCTCTTCTAGGTACTTGGCAGGGATCTAGTGTGATGTTTGAACAGCTCAGGGGTAGCAATCAAAGGGGGTTCATTCAGTGTCACAGATAAAAGCCGTCCTGCAGGGGGCAAGTCCCTTCTAGTGATAAGAATAATACCCAGCCCTCTGCAATTCCAAAGGCACCTCAGGAATTGGGAGGAAGGTCCCTGCTGGTGACCACTTCCTGCAAATGGAGAAAATAAGACCCTAAGTCCCATTTCCATTTCAACAAATTTCCAGTTGCTCAAACTCTTGAGCCAGGGCTGGGTTCTCCTAAGCCAAGGAGAAAGAATGACAGCCTTAATTGTAATGCCTTTCATATATCATCCCATTTTCTCTCCAACAGCAGAAAAACCTTTTTTCAGTGGAAAATGTGGGGACCCCAGAAATGACTACTGCCACCTTGGAGTCCTTTCACCCTTGTCCCTGCATCTGTCACCCCTAAGGACCAAATCCTGCTCTGCCTCATTGTGGAAGGAGAGCTGGACACAGGCAGTTCTGACAGCCTGAGGAAAGCAGACCCTTGTGGAAGGAAACTCATTTTCCTGGAGCCTTGAGTTTCTTTTTTTTTTCCTTCCATGAAGGGATGGAAGAGTGATGTCAAGGGAGTTTGGATCCTGCCCTTCAAGCACTGTGAATCAGCCAAGGGGTCCAGCCAAAGCTGCACAACTTTCCCCAAATGCTGCCCCTTCCTAATTCCGCTTCCCAAGTCATTTGCTTACAGTATCTCTGGCAGCCTTCTCCCCACCTGCCACTCAATCAGAGAGAAATGTCAAATGTCTCTGCCATCAGCCATGCCAGGCATGCTATAAAAAGCAGCTGTCTTCCTGACAAACTGTGCTCTCTGAAAGTCCTGTCTTCAACTTTTCTGTCATTTGCAGTCTTCCTTTAATTTTATTTTTAACACTCCGTTGGTCTGTCTCCCTGGGATCATTCTGTAGCAAGGGCATCCCAGAGGAGCACATTCCTCTCCACTACACCCTGCAAGACACTTGGGAATACCAGAATCCCAGTTCTCCCAGGGATAAACTGAGCAGTACAATCATCCCATGGTCTGTTTAAACCCTCCTGGGAGGGAGATGCTCACGGGGGGACTCTGCAGTGACAAGTCCCATCACCACTACACTCCATACACTCCAGGCATGGCCCAAGGCACCCTCACACCCTGCTCATCCTCTTGGGCACTCACACCACAAACACGCAGCACAAGTCAGAGCAAGTTTGGAGTTGCCCACAGCGACTTTGGGGCCAGCTTTAAGGAGAGCTGAACAGGGTTTACCTGGACGTGATCATCTAACCTGCACTGCAGCCCTCTCCTGCACGTGGGCATGTTCCTCATTTGATGCTGAGGCTGGTGGGCAGGCAAACACTGGGGTTGAAAAACTGCCAGCAAAAAAAAGCTGTTGACTTTCTGTGAGAAAATTACATATTCTGTGCTCTTGTCCAGAGAAGTAGCATTGCAAGGATTTATAATACACCTGCCTATTTCCAAAATTACTTGGTTGAAAAAGGGTTTCTTTATGGGAAAAGGGTAGTGTTCCTCCTTCTTTTCTCACTGTAAAAGGTTTCCAGCTGAAAATACTTAGAATTTCATCTCCTTCAGTGTAAAAGGACACAGCTAGATCTCACCCTGCCTACTAAACACCCCCAGCCTGAATACTGACAATGCACAAGCTCTCCCAGTTCCAGGTCTTTCTGGAATTAACATTCTCCAAGCTGCCTCTTGGTGAACAATTAGGAGCTCAGGTAGGAAAGAAAAGTGGGGGCTTTGTGGCTGTGTTACTTCAGGATCTCAGCACCATTCCTCACTTCTCTTCCTGTAATCACCCAGCCCCGTTTTTATCCACACACAATTGTCACCACCAAGTCCATTTGTGGTATCTTCTGCAAGACACCACTGCCAGCAACAGTGAATTTTTCAGCAAACATAGCATTTTACCCTCCCTTGTAAAACTTGCTTGCCTTGAACTTACTTTTTGATTCTGAAAAGAGACCTTTTCAGAGAAGATGACAACTACCTTGTTTATTTGACCACTCATCTGCGTTGCTGAGCAGGAAAGGTATTTTTAGCCTGGCTGTCAGCCTCACAAATAGTCCAGAATTCAGATATTTTTTCTTCTGTCTCACTAGTTGCCATGAATAAAAATTTTGCAACCAGAAGTTCTCTCTCAGAGTGAAGTGTTAGCCACGAGAGAATCCAGCCCTTATTCCCAGGGACACATCAGCTTTGCAAAACACAGAAATCCTGACTTTGTTTGCACAAAGGAAGATATGACTGAAATACAAAACCATGAATATAACACGTAGAAGAAATAGGGCTTGCAGCAAAAAAAGGAGTTGCTTTTAATTATTCTGATACAAGATTAACTCTGTGAAATTGTCTGTGTTTACACATGTAGAAAAGTATTGCAACTTCAGGGTGGACCCAAATGAAAATACTTGATGATGGAATTTATTTTAAACACTGTTGAGGCAAGTCCATGCATGGGTGACATGCTCTCAGAGGATTTCTTTCTGACATGGCTTATTAAAAGTACATGTGGAGTCAAGACATTTTACTATATGCTGAGAGTTTGGTGTGCCAGACAGTTGATTTCAGCTGTGTCTTTGCCATGTCCCTTCATCTACACTCTCTTCTTCTCTGCTAACTCATGCAATCACTTGCTGAGCCTTCATTACAAATTAAATTGACTCAGGTAATAATAGACATCACAACATGGAGGCAAAATTAGTCTCATTCAGAACTGTGTCCCTGCCCAAAAGCCTGAGAAAGCTCAGTTCAGCAAAGTCTGTGAGCAGATGCTTAAATTCATCCCTATTAAATACAACACATTAGTGCTTTCCTAAAGATTTTGCAGATTTGGGACTCCTGCCTGATTTGTAAGTGGTGAGTGGCTTTGATTTCTGTGTGCCAAAGGAGTTGGAAAGAAATGTAATTTTTATATTGAGAGTATTTCCACCAACAAAAGATGAGTGGTTCTAAGTAGGTCCTTTTTTTCTGTGTATTTAAATTAGATTAAATAAGATTATGGTATTATTAGCATCATTAGGGTTATTATTAGGAAATTACTATTCACAGCACTTTTACTATCATATGCTACAATAAGAACAGCACATCTATTAAAATGATTGAACATCAATACATAAGCTCCTAATAATCCAATGGTATCAATGAGTTCATCTTTTAGATTCAATTGCAAAAGTCGTTGTTTGCTGCTGATTATCCAATTGTTCATTAGAAGAGATTCTCTGAGACTCAGCAGCTCTCTAATGATGATGCACAGTCATTACATTTCAGTCAACCTATTCTTGGTGCAGCCACTGGATAACATTTAGGTGTTGCTATTTTATTGTTATAATTGCCGTGTAACAATAACATCATGACCCAGGCCATCACATCAGATGTTTGTCTTGTTACACAACTTTAAACCACACCAGAGAGATGTGGCTAGTGCTCAAACTGTGATTTTTGGGGCATTTTGTGCATGCTGCATGAAGATGAGATGGTCATTGGTGGAGGATTGCATTGCTTATTCCTCTTACTCAGGTCTGAACAGTAAGCCTATATATCCCAACATAGCCATATAATACACATATACACAGTATAAATACATACCGTATATACTATATAGAATATAGTAACAATATATATCAGAAGAGAAGTAACAGGTCTGCACGTGTTTGCTGTCTATGAACTATTTGTTGGAAAATCTTAAATTTGCAGTTCCCTCCTGATAAGGAGGTGTAGTCTGAAGGTGATTGTAGCCATCATAGGAAAAGTCTGATATGTAAATAGCTGATGTTGAGTGTGCACTTAATCTTTGACATCCTGGACTCTGAAAATAGGATTTCACCTTCTTTTTGCCACTTGACTCCTTCTGTTTGCAAGCAGCACATTATGGGAGATTATGTCTTTCAAGACAGGGATCAACAGGGAAAAGAAAGAGCTGAAAGGTGCTGACTTCATTTGGGCAATTTGAATTTGAGAGGAGGATGGTCTTTTAGAATTACCCAGCAATATCCTGCTCATGCTGAAATCAGTGGCAAGACCTCCTCGGACTTCAGCAGGCATGGAGCTATTAAAAAATAACTGTCAGTTCACCAGACTATTTCAAAAGTAAGTGGGAATCAATTTTCAGTTATTTTAGGCTTGGTGGTCCCACAGCAATTTACACTGACTGAGCATTTGTACCTTTGCAAAACTGTAAGCATTTAGATTTTGTGCCTTCATGCATCCATTTCATGTACTCATTTTGTCCCTTACTAACCAGGCAGTGACAAGCTGCAATAGCAGCTTTGTTCCACACATCCAGACATTCCAGCTGCAGACTGGATATCTGAAATTACACATGGGAGCAGATATGAGGTATCTCTTTTTTTGTTGTTTTTTCAATTTAATAGCCTCCATTATGCTAACTCAGTGTGAATGCAATAGAAATCCTAAGAAATCACTCTGGTTTTTTCCTGCATAAAACTAGTCAGAAATTCTGACTAGTAAAGCTCCAGTAAAGGTGGTTTCCATAGCTGAAGAAGGATGGTGATTTTGCACCTGTATCAAAGATTAGGTTCAGCTCCTATGTTCAAATTGCAGTTGTTATACACATTCAAACTGTGATGCCACTTTGAGCAATGTCCATTGGCCAAAGCCCCCTCTCATCAGCTCAGTTTTGGCTAGAATTTGGATGCAGAGGTCAGGTTGGCAAGGACACTCCTAGGAGAAGGATTTCAGTATATATCTTATATGGAACACTTGCCTCTGTGCATTGCTGAACAGGGATGGTTTTAAACATTGCCAATTTCTCTGCTGAATAGGTGTTAGCTAAGTGAGAATGAGTGCAGATAGATAACGTTAGTTGTGGACCTAAGGGAGAAAGAAAGGCACAGCTTTCTCCTTCTTAAAACCCCTGAACAGCTTCAGAACTATTCATTGAGATTACTTTTTTCCCATTTATCCTGCAGGAGTGCATATGGCATGACAAGTTAAGCCATAAAATACACCCCAGTTCATGCTCTCCAGCCACAGACTGATGGTGTCCATCCTGTCTTTGCAATACTTTTATTGCCGATTCTGTCTGTGGAAAGAAATAAGCAATCCAGTTTTGGGGGGAAGTGAGACATCTGTTTAGTCTCCATGCACGGTAGTGGGTGGCAGACAGGGAACATCATCATGGGGGTGTCCTGTGTGTTGCCATTTGCAGGCAGCCCCATCACCACTTTCAGTGTTCTCGCTGGAATTGGCAGCACCCTTTTTGGGACTGACCACAAGATATCCCCAATACTGAGGTGTTTCCAAAATACCAATGGCACCTGCCATTCAGAGACAGCAGGATGAGCAGCCTCATCTGTTGTGGATGGATAATGCATGCCTGCACAGATCTTTTTCCTCTACTCCAGCTCCTTCTTTGGTTCAGCCATGGGTCTTATTCAGGCAGGAAAGAAGCTCTGGTGATCTCCTTAGGGCCTTTGCTGTCTCCCAGAGGTGGAGAGGGGGAACTTCTGTGCTGAGGTTCCAGTCCCAATGCAATTCTCCTAAGAAGCGGCCATTTCTCCATCTGGAAGCATGATGAAACTCTGTGTGACTTTATGACTTGTGCATGAAAAAGTGTTTTGCGTCAGAAAGGCTCAACCCTGACTTAACGCATGAGAAAATGATTAGGGAGACAGGGGAAGCCAAATGTCTCAAGAATAAAGATGAAAAACTGTGGGATCTGGCTAATTCCAGAAGCTTGATGCCAGTAGTTACAAAAATAGTAACTATGCACCTCAGCCCACAGTGGTTCTCTCAAACTAGCTGCTAACAGCAACATCAGTGGCATCTAAATTGTTGCATGTGTCTGGAATAAAAACCCTACAAGGAATGCAAGAGATATCACAAGAAGGCCTCTACTCACCCATGTGCATGTCCCAGGGGATGCATGTGAGCTATTTGTGTTGATAAAGGTGAGACTGCCTTGCTGGGACAATACTCTGGCAAGCAGGAAAAGATCCAAGCACAAGACCACAGTTATCTTCAGGACTGATGTCGAGGCTGACTCAGCCTCATCTTAGAGGAGTGATAATGGCTTGCGATGGCTCATCTGCTCCCCGTTGGGAAGAAACAGTTGTCAGTGAGAAACGACCAAGGGAAATGCTTGAATGCTGAGCACTCCACTGCAGAATGAGGTGACACCTATGTAGGAACAGATTTATGTAGTCGAAGATCCTGGATTCCCATCACTAGGCTGTCAGGCAAGCAAAGACCAGTGCCAAGAATAGAGGATAACTGAGATCTGTGTCCAAGCTATGAAGCTGAACCCAATCCAAGATGCCCTACGGCTGTTTTAACTAACTAGGAAAATTTAAACATTCCCCCACTGTCAGACTCAATCTTTTGCACTCATGATACCTCAACAGTTCGTCTTGCCGTGATAAAGGCTGTCAAGAAACAAATCCATGGTATCTGCAAGGAAGTTTTTGAGCCAGTCAGTAATCATTTGTATCCATGCCTTCAAACTCAGCAAGAATGTGGGGTGGGAATACGTTGTTATATGCACATTCCAGCTGCAAAATATTAAAATCTTCTGCAAACATCATGACCTAACTCACAATTTTGGCAGCTACCACTCTCACAGGGATCATCTGCTTATGACACATTCCTTACTTCATTTGAGAGACATGTTTTCAAACAATTGTCATGTGCAATTTCCTCTGCACCTGATATTTTTCTTACAGGGATGAGACAACTGCAGCAGCTTGTTGGGGTGGGACTCTGACCCCCTGTGTGCCACTGTCACACAGTGCACATCCTTGAGCAGAGACAGTTCCTATGCCAGCAGCTGTGAGGAGAGCAGGGCTGAGAACATTTGTAGACCTGGATACTGCCTTAAGGGGCATTTCTAGACATTTCTGGCTGGCTTCTGATAATGTCGGTGGGTTGATTAGTGGGTTTTTTCTCTATTAGCGAGAATTACAATGTGAAAAGCAAAAACTGGGGAGGACTGAGAAGACCATGGTCACGTGCAAAAATAGAAAAATAAAAACTTTTCTATCCACCATATTATTAAAGGATGCTAGTCCAGGATGATTGCCACAAAAATTATCAGAGGGCTGGAGCAACTCTCTTACGAAGACAGGTTGAGAGAGTTGGGCTTGTTCAGCCTGAAGTAAAGGATATCTTAAGGAGCTCCAGGAGAGCTGCAGAGGGACTGGGGACAAGGGCCTGGAGGGACAGGACACAGGCAATGGCTTCCCAGAGCCAGAGGGCAGGGACAGATGGGATATTGGGAAGGAATTGCTGGCTGTGAGGGTGGGGATGCCCTGGCCCACAGTGCCCAGAGCAGCTGTGGCTGTCTCTGGATCCCTGGCAGTGTTCAAGGCCAGGCTGGACAGGGCTTGAAGCACCCTGGGATAGTGGAAGGTGTCCCTACCCATGACAGAGACTTTGGAACAAGATTATCCTTAAGTTCCCTTCCAACCCAAACCATTCTATGGTTCTATGCTGAGCCACTGGGGTCATTCCCCATTAATCACTCCTGCACAGTTTTTATCTGGAGGTCTCTAGCTCCTTCCTGGGAGCTACAAAATTTCTCTCAGAATAACCTTGGATAGGCTGATACAATCCATTGTAGACACCAAAATGAGAAAACCATTTCTTCAGTAAACTGAGAAAAAAATTCTTCCCAACAAAAAATAAACCACCAAAAAGCCCCACCAAATTCCATCTTACATATGCACAAACAGCCTTGTTTGTGCTAACAAGTCTAGTTTCATGCATCTCCCAGTCAAAAGTGATGTATATATAACAGCTATCACATGTAGCAATTAGAAACACCCTGACATCCTGTTCTTTCTACTCCTTCCCCCTCTCCAGTACTCAAAATACTTCAGCTCTTAAAAACACTCACCCTCATATCCCATTCCCCTTCATGTCAGCACCAACCAAGTTGCCCTCTTCCTTACCTTAAGTGTTCAAAGGTAATTTTAAAGAACACCTCATTTAGCTTTCATTTTACTGAGATTCAGCCTGCCCATAAATCAGAGCTGAAGGGGAATTGGAGAGGGTCTCAGCTAATCAAAGCTCCAATCTCTAAAATGTTTAAATATAAATCAAAATAGTTGAAGGCTCTCCAAAGCTTCAATTTTCTTTGAAAGCCTTAGTTCTTATTTTCCCTGTGCTTAGCTCTCAATTTCATCCTCATACCTTGAAGGTATTTTCTAAGTATTTTTTAGTCATTTTGTCCAAGACATTAAGCTTCCTGGTTCAAGAATAATATTAAATTTTGACCTGTGAGTGAGTTGCTACGCTCCCAAGTAGGACTGCTTTGTCCAAATTAAGGTTTTAGGGTTCAGCTCCTAAAATTGAAGTTTACTAATGACTTTAAGGCTAAAAATGTTCCTAGGATCTATTGAAAACATGACTTTGATCATCCATTCCATGTTGCAGTCAGAGCTACATGCTCCATATGTCAGAAATGATAAAATGTTTCTGCCTCCCTATTCTGCATCAGAAGTCTGGAAGTCTGCTAAATTAATCTGCTTACCTATCTTTATCACATCTTATAGCTCTGGAATGGAATATGGGTTAGGAAAGTTAAGAATATAAGCTTATTTCTCTCTCTTCCTCTGTCCTCCCTTCCTGTGTTAGTTATTGAAAGAAAGGAAAAAAATTACACATTGTAAAAGATATTTTAATCCTTGGGCTTAATCATTCAAGCATGTGAGTTTACCAAAAGAGTTCTCACTCAAAGGCAGATCCTTTCATTCTTCCCAATATGTGGGGTATTAGCATGTCATATCAGTGTGTTTCATTTTGCTAAAATATGAAATATGAAAATATGAAATATGTATTTCAGAAAACTCTCTTATTAGAAGAAAGAATGGGAAATGTGGGGCATAGGAATATTTGGACACTCTTCTGGGTGTCTGGTGCACATGCATAAACATCCACAGAGGAACTGTTAACAGAAGTTAACAGTTTTTTTGTATTTCCAATACACGTTTTTTTTGTATTTACAATAGATACAAAAAGGTTATGCAGTTATGCAAATCGGGATTTAAGAATATGTCTTGAAACATACAATTTTGATACTTCTCCCACCTAGGATAATTCTTCAGTTATTGAGTGACCTCTTCAGATCTCTTTTAGAGTTAGGGCAGATGAACTTCAATAAAAACACAGATATGTGCAAGGGTTGGAAGATTGTTGGGCAAAATTTTCCACACAACGCACGTTTTTGCTTACTTTAATTGCTAAACAGATTTCTTTAGATTAAACAGAATTTTGGAACCAGAGTGGCTTCAGCTGCTTCACACAACAAGAAATTTTGGGGGATTTTAATCATAGAGAGAGTGCACTTTCTGTCAATAAAATATCTGATGGAGCTTCAGCTGCATGTGTGCAAGGCTGACTGCTAACTCTGGTTTGCTCTCATATTAAATATATAGTCAAAATGAAAGTCCAGGACACTATCCCACTGAAGGCACTAGTGATCCCTGAAAGAAACAAATTCCATGGGAAAGGAAAAGGGAAAGGAGAAGGGAGGAAAAAATGGGGAAAGAGAAAGCGAGAAAATATTTCACTGCCATATCTATTATTATAATAGAATGGAAAATGTAGGATTGTTGGGCCGACTGAAAATCAGCTTTATCTTTAGATGATGCTCGTTACAAAGCTCTTTTTTATTTGGCCTGACCTCATAGGTGGCTCTCACTTTTCTCTTTCTACAGAAGAAAGTTGCAAAATGTTTAATTTCTCAGCAGCTATCTTCATTCTGTTTGGGAACAGCCTCACAGAAATAATGAAAAACCTGTTTCCTGGAAAATGAAGTGTTTTGCATCACATTCTCTTGGGCTTTTGCATTATTGTCATCCAACACATAACTAGAAAAATCAAAACAGGGAATAATCAAATAAATTAGTAAAGATTTCTTAGAACCTTGCTTCAGTACCCTTCTGAAACAAAACCTCATTAATATTAAGTAAGTTTTGCAAAGTTAGCACTTGAGCGAAGACACTTCCACAGGTGAGGCATCATTCAGCTAGACTTTTCTGAACAGGTTGAAATGCAAAGGAGAAAGAAAATGCATTTTCTAAACAGTTGGCACAAAATATGTACACAGACAATGTGTACATAAGCAAAAAAATGTTCCTTGAAAACATGGTATGAAACAGTTGTCCACATTTACAATAATTAGGTACACAGAAAAGCAATATAAAGGAAAGAAAAATATTGCCAAAAAAAGGAGAACTTTAAAATGTTACCCTCACCGACATTAACATTTCCAAGGCTGCATTCAGTCTGGAAGGGAGGACATCTTCCTATGCACACAGGATACCAGGTCCTAGGCTGTCCACCGTGGCAAAAGGAAGGTGAGGGGAGAAACTCAAACAACTTTTGGCATGATACCAAGTGAGTTTCTGAGCAGAGAGATGTGAATCTCGACCTGAGGTGTAGGGAATTGTGCTTGATGACTCTGTTTCTACTGCTCTAGTTTCCCCCAGGGCTGCAGAAAGCTGTGCCCATTCTAAACTGAACATGCAGGGAGCCATTTGAAATCCCTTCAGAAAACTGAGTGCTGAGGGAAAGGCAGCAAAAATGTTGTCCTTTCATTCAATAAGGAGGAAAAGTCATTTCTTTTCTTTCATGTTTTGAGCCTGGCTGACAGCTAACCAGACTGCAGGTGTCACTTGTCAGTGTGCAAATATTGTAATACATTNTTAGAATCAAGTGCAATTACAGTGTATTTAAATGAATATTAAAGTATTTGTATTGCCAGTTTGCAAATTCAGCATCTTGAGAAGCCCAAATGGATTTTCATGTAATTATTGTCATTAACTCAAAGAAGTAAATGCTCAGCAAAGAGTCTGCTCTAAAAAAGAAAAAAAAAAAAAAAAAAGCAAATGCATAAATGTATAATTAAATGGCATCTTCATGCTTAATTCCTTGCACGATCTTCTAAAATATACACCTCATAACTGCTGAGTACATTAGTGACATAGCCCAAGCTTCCTTTCTGCATAGCATTAGCATCAGGGTAAGCTATATTTGGGGTCTCAGAAGTTTCTCTTAGAAAGGTGACATTGAGAAATTTTCTTTCCCTGAAGCCTATTTATCTGCTTTTCATGCTAGGGGATCCTTGCCTGCCTTTTTCTACAAGGAACAAAAACTTTGCCAAACATTCTTACTCTCATGACTGCTATGCCATCCCTACTAGAAATCAGAGTTATTCTGTGTTTCACACCAATTCTCAATCAAAATGGCCCATAGTTATAAAATCATAGAATGACAGAACAGTTTGGAAGGGAACTTAAATCTCACCCTATTTTCCCCCCTGCCATANTATAAATATTACTAATGAATGACAGGTATCAAAACTGTAATTTTCTCAGGACTTTGTAGGATCTAGGTAAACCACAAATCAGACATGGATGTGCTGACAGACAGACAATACAGACCATTGTATTGCACTTACACAGGGACCTGTGGCATGGGAATATATTAATTTTTAATGGAAAATGCTATTCTTTATGGTCAGCTCTTTCAGCAGCATAATTTATCAANACCCTCACAGGGAAGAGTTTCTTTATAATAAATGAGGTCATCCAGTTCTTCACTTCTTGTAAATTTGAATATGCTTTGGCAAGGTGAGTTTTAGAAGCTGATAAATAGTAGAGACCAGGAATAGCTGGAAATTCCAGGCTGAAAAGTGGTGCTTCTGTATTTGACATCATCGACATGTGGCCTCAGTGAGCCCTTCAATCTCCATGATCCGTTAGCAAAATGGGCATGGAGTCCTTATGTTTGCAGAATGTTCTCATCATCCTTCAGTGACAGCTGATATGAAAGCTCAAATCACTGATCAGTTCCAGGAGTAGCATGTGATACTTTTATGAAAGAATACCCTCAACTTATCCTGTAGAGATCATGAGCCCATGAATGACACAGGAATGTCCTTAAGGCTAGCTGGCTTTTACAACGAGATAATTTAGAAGGATATAGGGAGAGCAGAGGTTTTTGGCACTGGCTGAAATAGAAAAAGCAAGAAAACAAAAGAAAACAAAGATTATGTTAGCCTAGCTTTAATGAGGATGCAATTATAGACAGGAAAGCCTATCAGGAATCTGGTGTCTATGTAGCAAAGCTCTGCCTCAAGGCAGACACTGAATAGTTACTGGTACCAAACAATATGAGATCCAGAGTGCTCAGCAGCCCTGAGAGCTGGACTTGTGTGAACCTGATGAAGTTCAACAAGGCCATGTGCAAGGGTCTGCACCTGGTTTGGGGCAATCCAAAACACAAACACAGGCTGGACAGAGAATGGATTGAGGGAATCTTGGAGATGAAGGACTTGGGAGTGTGGATGGATGAGAAGCTCAATATGATCCATCAATTGCACTGGCAGTCCATAAACCACACGAGAGAGGGAGATGGAGAAGGGCTTTGGAAAGTGCATGGAGTGGTGGTACAAGGGGAAATGACAAGAGGAAACACTCTCAGGGGACAGGGTTATATTGATTTTATTATATTGGGAAGAAATTCTTCCCTGTGAGGGTGGGGAGGCCCTGGCACAGGTTGTCCAGAGAAGCTGTGGCTGCCCCTGGATCCCTGGCAGTGTCCAAGGCCAGGCTGGGCAGGGCTTGGAGCACCTTGGGATAGTGGAAGGTGTCCCTGCCCATGGTAGAGGGCTTGGAACTGAATGACCTTTAAAGACCCCTTCCTCTTTTAAGATCCCTACCAGCCCAAATTATTCCATGACTCTATCATTTTATCATTCATCTCTCTTTTAGAGATTGACAATATTTTCTCAATATAAAAATAATTATTCATTCTTGTCAAGTAATGGTGACTTTATAAAATAGTCTGATCAAGGAACTGCTTTCACCAGGCTCAGATGCTTTCGCTCATAATCTCAGTGCTTGCCCTGTTGTCTGACAAGGAATATTTCTTTCTCTTGATTGTCCCAAGTAGGTCCTTGTTCCACCTAGATGTAGTACCTGCTCTCAGACTGATGCATGAACTTCTTTTCAACTGCTACAAGAGCAATTTCANAATAATAATAATAATAAATCATCTTAGCCTTATTCCTATATCAACAGAGTGAACATCTGCAGGTTAAGGCACTGGAACCCAAATTTCTGGGTCTTCATCCAACATGATGCTCTCTGCTACCTTTTGGCTGGAGCAAACCCACAGAGATAGGGAACAAGACCCAGACTGGTGGTCAGCTACTGGAGACCACCACTTTCACAGGACACTGAGGAAACTCTAATGATGCCATTAGCCAAAGGGAAACACCACTTTATGGTGTCTGTATTTCCCAAACCCTTCAAAAGCCTTTTTTCTTTCCTTATTGCCATCCACAAGCTGATTCCACCTGCTGCCTTTTAGAGACAGATTGCCATTTCAGGGAAAGGGGGCTGGAACTTCATGATGTGTTTCTACAGCATCCTGTGACATAGTGATGGGATCTCCAGGGATTTCTGAAGTACAGATAATTAATCTGACAGACTACTCCATGGAGGGGCTGTCAATCAAGAGCAAGCTATTCACATCCCCTCTGTCAGGCTCCCATCACTCCATGGAGCTGTTGCCAGGTCTTCAGCAGCTAGAGCAGAGGGGAGAGGAAACAGCCATGGCCAGCTGGTGCAGCCTGGGCCAGCTCCCTGCACAGGCTAAAAAGGCAGCTCCCCGGGGCAGGTTATTGCTGCAGGAGGACAGGAGGAAAATGAGAGTCAGGAAGTAAAAGCTGATATGGCCCTGCAGACTGTACACATTTGAACATTTCAGTGACAATCCACATTGTAATTCCTGCCTGCATCTCCCACGTTTCCCAGAGCTTTTCCACCCCAGCTTGTGTCCAGCTCTCCTGCCCCGCCTTTGTCACTCTCCTGAAATGAGTGGCCTGAGACAAACACTCACCCAGATTTAGAGGAGCTTAGGGATAGATGAAACTGATCCTCTGATTTTAGATTCAGAGCCTGAAGCCATTGAGGACATAGAGTGAGGCACCAGAGCTGTGGGTACCTACATCTCTCCCTGCTGCCGTGAGCTGCCCCACAGAACTGTTATGTAAAATCCATCATGAACCACAAAAACGATGGCAATGTGTGAATAGAAATAAAATAAGAAGTTAATGAAAGGTTGAGTGCACAGACAGCACAGGAAAATATGGGTGAGGAAGCCTGAGGACTAGCCCTGTGCACCACTGTCTCCATCAAAAAAACTGTGCTGATTGAACCAGCAATGTTCAAACTGGATAATGAAAAACTGTGAATCATGCAAAAATCCCAGTGCTTATTTCACTGCCCTGCAGTTGTAACACAAAGGCTTTCCAAGAGATAAATATTCCTATCGTGTTGAGTGACCTTTAAGTCTGCAGCTACGTCCCTCCCTTGAAAAAGGAAGTGATGGAGTGCTGTTAGCACTGCCTTGTGCCCCTTTGATTTCAGCACTATAAATATTTCCCTTGTCACTGGTACTGGCCACAACAAGGACTGGCTAAAAACATCCTCTCTGAAAATCAAAAGAGCAGAAATTATAAGGAGTGGGTTTGGGCTTTGCAGTCCACCCAAGACACACAGAGCTTTGAGGTCCAGCTCCTAAGAAGAATGGCCTGTTTAAAATCAAAACACTGACGTTTTTATCACTTAGTCTTGAATTAGTGAAGAAAGACAAGAAGAGAAAAATAAATCTAATTAGGCTTTGAGTGGACATTGTCTTGAGATGATATATTCAAAGCTTTATTATAGAATCACAGAATGGTTTGGGATGGAAGGGACCTTAAATATCACCCCATCCCACCCTCTGCCATGGGCAGGGACACCTTCCACTTGCCCAGGATGCTCCAAGCCCCATCCAGCCTGGCCTTGGACACTTCCAGAGATTGGGCATGCAAAGGTTTTCACCATCCCTTCAGGTAAGAAAGAGGACATGTGAGTGAGAAAATGAGCTTGCATCATTGATGATTCTTTCTTGTATAAAGATATAAAACTGATGGCTTTTTAAAAATATCTTATTTTCTATTTTTATTATGTCTAGTCTAAAGCACTGTCTGACAACAGATAGTCTTCCAAAATGTAAGATAAGAAAAAGTAAAGTATCTGAAAGGGGAACTTTTGTTGAGTGTTTATATAACACCAGTGCTTAACCTTTGGTCTTCAGAAAACCTGTCTTAAAATTTAAATACTGGCACTTGAATTGATTCACATGGTCTTTACGAAACAGCTCAAAGATTATTCACTGAAAGTCTCAGCAAGGACAAGCAGTGAAATAGTAGAATTGAAAATGTGAAAGCCTATTGTTGAGGTCCTGTTTCTTCAAAGGATACACAACAAGAACTTAGAAAACTTGTAAGAGGAAGGACAATTGCTGAAAAACCCTCGTAGGTTACCTCTATACACTGCTTCTCCTATATGTCATAAATAATACAGAGGAGAGAAGCCAAGTTGCATCCCTTTCTATCTTATCCCTTTCTAAGACAGAAAAGACTGTAAAGATTTCCATAAATAGCCATTTTCTCCATTAAAAGCTGCCTGTGGAGAATGTTTCTACCCTGTTTTCCAAAGAAAACAAGGAGTTACATAATCCAATTTATGTGTGTATCATCTCATCTCTTCGTGTCCCCCTGACAACTTTTGAACCTGTTTCAACAAAATTTGTTAGAATTGCACATGTTTCATGAAAATTTACTGCCTGGGGGAAGACAGGGACTTGATTAGTTGCACCAGACAGAGTAAGAGAGGCTCCAGTTACCCTTTATCAAAATGTGGAGAATCTGTGTTGGGCGGAGACCTTATTCATATCACAGCTATGGGAAAATCTCAAATTGGCACCCTAGTTTAACCAAAAAGTTCAAACCTGAGACACACATCCACAAGAAACATGGTTTTGTTAATTCTGCTGCTCATGGAACAGCTTGTTCCCACTTACATCTTTAGTTGAAGATATTAGCAAAGATGACACTTCTTCCATTAAAACTGTAGTTTCCAAAAGTCATCAGCTTTTGACAGCAAAAGGGAAAAAAAAAAGCCTTTTAAAGACTTTTTAAATGTCTTTAAAAGGTGACTCGTCTGGACCATCTATGCAAACAAATTCCTAACACAAGCATATGTCTGTTTCATTGTGCTAAAATATGAGTGGTGAGCGTTTGGGCCAGCAAACCACAGCTTCTCTGGGTGCAGGCTGGGTGTGTTGTACACAAAGAAAAGCACCAAGGTGTTTGTCTTTGTCTTGACTCTGAGAGAGTTTTTAAAGGCACAGCAGAAAGGAACTACTTTATGTTCACCACCTGCGGCTGGAGCTGCCAGACCATCACAGTAGTCCCAGCAACTGGGTCCTTTATCCCATGGGCCCTTGGTACTCCTCAAAGCTTTGTGCATCTGGACAAGTTGTAGGTGTGTTGCCCTACAAATACATTCACATTTTATTTACTGATCTCCCATAAAGCCTTTGACACCATCCCCCACAACATCTTTCTCTCTAAATTGAGATGGACTTAATGGAGAACTA
>VXBC01001339.1:253909-331338 GCA_013399945.1 Ploceus nigricollis | reverse complement strand
CTGGCTGTGAGGGTGGAGAGGCCCTGACACAGGTTCTTCCCCAAAAAACTGTGGCTTCTCCAACCCTGGCAGTGTCCAAGGCCAGGTTGGATGGGGCTTGGGCAACCTGGGCTAGAGGAAGGTGTCCCTGCCCATGACAGGGAGATTTGGAACTGGATGGTCTTTAAGGTCTGTCCAACCCAAACCATTCTGTGATGTTATTGTCCCACTGTTACTCTTGTTCTGTGGCTCTCCAGCATTTCAGACACCTGTATCTCTTTGCTTTAGGAAGACGTGACCAGGAGCCATCCCCAGTTACCAACACACTGCAGGCTGAACCAGACAGGCTCAACTGTGCAAGAGGACAAGATCATCCCACGTTTCCCTGGTGAGTTCAGGCTCCCTGAGTGTGTGTGGGTGTGTCTTCCTGTCCATGGAATTCTCTCATCTGAGTATGCTGTTCATCTCTCTGCTACGCCAGACCCTTTCATTTAGGCTAGAAACTCAGTTAATTTGCAGGGAAGGCAGTTTCTTCACAGCTGCCTTTCAAAGTGGTTTCTCAGCTGTTCAGGGAAGCACTACCAACCATATCCCTTCACTAGAGGACACCCTGGCAGACAGCACACCAAGTGGAGAATCCTTGTGACGTGTTTGCAGCACTATGAACACATGAGAAATGGGCATTTCCATCATCTCTGGTAAGAAGACCTTGACAACAGACTCTCCATGTCCTGGCACTTGTGGTTCCAGAAACTCAGGATGGAAATGAAAGGGGAGGGGGAGATTAGAGGTGCTTTGTTTCCCCCATATAGCAAGGCTATAGCAAGTCCACCCTATAGTTCTGACAACCTCAAGGTTCACTCTCAGGATGTTGTGGAAGCAACTATGCCTCCAAATTAAAACATATTTAGTTCATTGCAGGATATGGGGGAAAGGGGTGGTAAAAGAACTATGCCATAACTATAAAGCCACCACTTCCCACTACCATTACTACTCAGAGATGGGAGAGTTGTGTACACACATTGCCTGTAGTAGCAGAGCTTCTGCTTGAGACTCTCTCCTTAGAATCACCGAATGGTTTGGANGAATCCCCCCTGCCCTGCTGCCCACGCTGGGGGATCAGCCCAGGAGTTGGTTTTCAGGGCTCAAGTGCACATTGATGGGTCATGTTAAGCTTCTCTTGATATGGTTTAGTCTCTAAAAGGTAAAGCAGGGCATGAACATCGAGGTTATTCCCTTCAGTATGGACTGCACGAGGGTGTAACCCACAGACTTTCAGGAGAAATGGCTTCACCTTTTACAGTCAGTCCCTGAGGGATGCATATGGCCCCACTTAGAGGGCCCTGGCAGTGAGAGATCCAGTCTGTGAGTGGTGATGGTTACATCTGACTTGTGGATTTTTTTCAGGAAAGGCCATGCCTAGGGATGAATATAAATAGTAAAACACTGTAGCCTATCCCCCTCCCCCTCTATCAAATAACAAATTATCAACTCAGTAAGAGTCAAAAAGATTCCATTTAAATTACAAACTGCAAATACTGGCTTATTTTGAGCTAGTTGGTATGAATTAGCAATCACATTAAAAATTTCTTATTTTTTGGAAATACATTTCATCTGCCTTTGCATGATGGCAGCCAAGAAAATTTTGTTCAGATTTTCCAAGGTGATTCACTTCCTGGCTTCTAACAAACCTGGTAAATGTCAGGTGCCAAAAATTTCTTCAACAAGATTTTTGAGCTAGAATAAAAGTTCCATTCCAAAGATTAACTTTAATAATTGTTCATGCTACTGTTTTTCTATTTTTGGGTCTTCTTAAGAAGACCTCACAAGAAATAGATTATTTGGTTGATATCTTCAGTACATTTTCAGACTCCCAGGGGAAATGTCAGATGAAGTTTTGATTTTGAAGGTCATTTAGGGACATGAACCTCACAGTTGTTGATGTCCTGTTTTTTTCCTATTCATTCCTTCCAACACTGCAGCACAGAAGCAACACTTGCAAAGTTTCTAGTGTCTTTTTAACCCTTCTTAAGTGCCCTTTCTGAAAGCAATTTCACCAAAGGCCCACATTTTTGGAATATACTAACTATCTTCCTCCTGAAACAGATTTGCAAATTGGAAATCCAAACAGTGAGGTGCATAAAAACAACTCATGTCTTTTGTACCACTGATGAGTCTGAGAGGCAAAATCTTCTAAGTGTGGCAATAAAGCAGATGAATTGTGGTCTGCAGGTGAACACAGGTCACCTCACTCCAGAGAAAGGAGCAGTTTTGCCATTTCACTTCCCAGTAAGAGCTGCAAAGCTCTGTGGGCTCTCTTTACAGATTCCATTGCCATGTGCACTTGGCTTATTAATTAAAACATATTCTTTACTGTTTTCAATACATTAAATTGAATGTGTCTAATGAATATCCAGCTGCACTCTTCTTTCTTTATACAAAACAATTTAGAATCATAAATTGCACTCATTTCAACCCAGGAACATTTTTCCCATTATATGGCTGCTGGTGATAATGTATCAGACAGCAATAATGATGCTTGATTTTCATAAGCTGCACTAAATGGTAAGTGCTCAGAGCTACATGTTTTGATTAGCAGACTAAGCAAACCATGACATGAGAATCCTTATTTACACTGACTACTGAGGATTTTTTCACAAGGTGATTTATTTAGGCAAAAGGACAGTTTAAGTGCACCTGACCTGCCTTAACTGACTTCTAGATCATCTCAAGCTGGATATCTGTGGCACACAAAGCACTTGAGTGATTGTCTTATCTAAGCTAGATATGCAAAATCATATGCTAGAATGCATTCTGTGCAAGATTTACCAGGAAAAATAAAGTCTATTTTCATGCTGTATCTGTATAAATTGAATCAGATGCAGAATATACTCTGGAGAGGCCTGTAGACAAGAGACAATGTATTTTTCCCAGATGTAGGTTTCTATGCCCTCCATTCCTTTTCCATCTCTCCTCCACCATCCTCTGCAGCAGCCTTGCGCCCCTCACGCCCTCCCTTCACCACACAGCTACACTTCTTTCATTTCACAAGTGCAATCCCTTCCTGGCACACTAAAAAAAGCAAACACACCCATGTACGCCTTCCCTCGCACACTCTGCCTTGTTCCTTCAGCTCCATCTATCGACGTCCTGAAAAACGAGCGGCCGGGGCAGCAGCTCCCTTCCATCTGCCCCGCACATGCACAGAGGTGACCCCCACCCCTCTCACCACGCTGGTTTAGCAGTGTGAGGGGTACGGCTGATCTGTGCGTTCAGGACAGCTGGTCAGAAAAGCTGGACTCTGCCACGTTTAGCTGGATATTAATTCTTTGGGCTGTGACAGAGAGCTGTGCTTTAGTGAAGAGCAGGATACGAGCCAGCCAAAAGGAAGAATTATCGTCAGCATCATTACCAGACTGCTTGGTTTGAAGGGTGTCCCAAAGCCTATTTGCCTAAGAGGCAATCCGTGTAAACTACAGAGAGGTGAAGAAATGAAGATGAAAGAATGTGTAGCCACATGAAATCTGAGCTCTTACTTGGCTCAAATTTGCTGCTAATTTTTGACCTTGATTACCAAGTACTTTTTCACTTCAAGTATCTTTCCTATGCTCGTGTTTGAAGGAGTGTGTCAGAGCATCCCCATCTTACTTGGAATGGCACACACCCAAGTAATTGATGGCAAGTACGGTGACAATGGAGAGATTTCCTCTTCTTGCAGAGTAACATTGCTCCAGCAGTGACTGGGGAAGTCACCTCTGATTCTGTGGTCAGGCAGAGGTGGTGGTGGCAGTGGGTGACTTCAGGGGGTTGCTCTGAAACACTGAAATGATTCATACTTCTAACCAACTTCTTGATCCCTGGTTGGAAGCAAAATGTGAAGTGTTAAATATCATTTTGAAACAAGGACTGGGAAACTTTTCTCCAGCGATATATTTGGTTTAAATTTGGTTTGGTAAGTAGTCCAAACTGCTGGAAGTGCCCCTAAAAGCATTACTGGAGATGACTGTGAGTGCTGATTGCATTCAGAAACACACTCACAGCTCTGCAGGTCTCCAAGCATTATCTGAAGCCTCCCAGACTACAGACTGATGCTGGAAGTCACAGAGAAATGGGCATTTCCATCATCTCTGGTAAGAAGACCTTGACAACAGACTCTCCATGTCCTGGCACTTGTGGTTCCAGAAACTCAGGATGGAAATGAAAGGGGAGGGGGAGATTAGAGGAGCTTTGTTTCCTCCATTGTAATGAAAGATTTGGTCAGATACATCCAACACAGTCAGAGACTGAGCAACACATCCATCATGGGGTTCTGAAGGGCAACATTACAGCTTTTATCTTCTTCCCTACATATCTGAAGTTTATAAAGCAATTTGGCAAACCTTTCTGGAGATAACCTGTCACCTGGAAGGTTTACAGCCTCGCTTCTGCTCTGCACTACCTAAAGAGGAAAGGAGCTGTACAAATCCATCCCTGTGAACTCATCTGTGCTGAGGAGAGGTGGCACAGGGAATGAACTTGGCTTGCAGCTTGCTGTATCTGATATGAGCTATGAGAACTGATAGGATGTGATCCAGCTCAAGGCTCTGCAACAGCAGAGGCAAAAATTGCATACAGGCATTTTGGGAATGAAAGACAAAGCTGAGAGAGAGAGTCTTGTGGTGGATACCCTGGAGAACTGGATTTGCAGCTCCTCCTGCTGCCACAAAAATTTGGTACTGTTCCTATGAGAGCCTGACATCTCCTGTGAGGAGTTATAATCCCAGAAACCCCAGTCTCTCCCCAGCAGCAGTGTCAGCAGCCAGAGTCTGGCCAAAACCAAACAGACAGGTACCAATATCACACAGCCATCTGACCACTTGTTACCATGCCCACAGAGAGTGCTGCTTCTAGCCACCTATTTCCTTTATACCTGGGCCTGTGGTGCCTGCAGCTTGGAATTGTTGTCTTTCTCTTCACCACTTCCCTGCTCTGAATTGCTCCTTGAGCAGGTAGCTGTAGGAGCCACACTTTATGTCAAGATGCTGCAGTCGATAGAGACATGTCCCCACTGTGGGCACTTGGACAGAGATTTTTACTCACTCTTGCAGTATTTTTTTTTTAAAGATCAAGCAGAAAAGCAGTTCCAATGAAAAGGCTGGTGTGAGTAGGAAAAGAGGAAGGATATATCTTCCTGCTGGAGGAAGCATAGCCTGAGGACATGCAATGTCCTCTGTCTAGGAGAGATGTCCCAGGAGAGAGCAGCACTCCCGTGCCCTGCACTCAGGCTATAAGAATCACAGAATCATCATAGAATGGTTTGGGTTGGAAGGCACCTTAAAGCTGATCCAGTTCCACCCCCTGCCATGGGCAGGAACGCCTTCCACTATCCCAGGCTGCTCCAAACCTGTCCAGCCTGGCCATGAACACGTCCAGGGATGGGGGAGCCACAGCTGCTCTGGGCACCCTGTGCCAGAGCCTCACCATCTTCACAGCCAAGAAATCCTTCCCAATATCCCATCTAACCCAGACTTTTTTCAGGGTGAAGCCATTCCCCCTTGTCCAGGCCCTTGTCCAAAGTCCATTTCCAGCATTCCTGTTGTTCCTTTAGGTACTTGAATGCTGCANGGCAGAAATGGTTTAGTTTTCATGTACAAACAAGCTTATGGGGGTTTGGGGTTTGCTTTGGTAGTGGGGAACACAGTAAATATTCCAGGAAGCTTCTATCAGAAAGTTATACAAAACAACAACAATCATCTCACCAACTTCCAAACCTTATCCTTCCCCTTCCCCCATCATCTCCAAGTTATTATCTGTTAACCACATTTTTAAACTGTAACAAAGAAAACAGAATAAAATCAATAGCTCTCTTTGCAGCTAGGAGGACAGAAATATTCCGCTTCCCAGTGGGAAAACTGGNCTTCTCTTCTCCATGCTGAACAATAAGATATGGCTGTGGCCACATGAACAACCTGCCAAGCCAAGACTTGGATATCTGAAGGCAGAAACACCAGATAAGGCTTGTCCTTTTAAATAGGTACAGAGTCCTCAGGCACTCTCCAAGGCAAAAACTCCACAGCCCATGTGCTTGGTCGAAGTCCAAACCAAACTGCCTCTTTATACAAGTCATGAGGCTGTGGACTTGTTCTGCAGGCCCACACTATTTCTGCATTTCTTCACACACATTTAAGCAACCAGTGCATAATCCCCACAGCTGCACATTTCCACTATAAATTTACTGTCTGGTTCAATACCTCCTCCTTACACACACACACACACACACACACACATACATATAATCGTGCTCAGTCTGTGCCAAGGCTGCAAAACCAATCCATAAACCACCTAAAATTAACACAGAAAATTTTATCTTCGACCATCAAGTTTCTGAAGAGTGATAGTCTTGGTTCAGGTACAACACAGGGGCAGAAATGGTTTAGTTTTCATGTACAAACAAGCTTATGGGGGTTTGGGGTTTGCTTTGGTAGTGGGGAACACAGTAAATATTCCAGGAAGCTTCTATCAGAAAGTTATACAAAACAACAACAATCATCTCACCAACTTCCAAACCTTATCCTTCCCCTTCCCCCATCATCTCCAAGTTATTATCTGTTAACCACATTTTTAAACTGTAACAAAGAAAACAGAATAAAATCAATAGCTCTCTTTGCAGCTAGGAGGACAGAAATATTCCGCTTCCCAGTGGGAAAACTGGTTCTTTCTTTCTTCCTTTCCTTCTGATTTTAAACTTCACTTAAGGTTCAGTGATTGAACAAAAGCAGACAAAAAATATTGCAGTTATCTGACGTACAGAAGTGTAACATGAAGTCTGCTCATTATGGATAATATTTATGGCAGATCATAACGTTAAATTACAACTCAGCCGCCTCAGCCAGAAATTTGTAATGCCACACATGTGCTTCTAATTAAGGGCTTTTGAAGTTGCCCTGGATATTTATTTTCAAGGGATTTAGTGCACAGAACGATTAAAGTTTGCTCTTGTTAGGAGTTCTGCAATCAAAAAAAAAATTAAGAGAGATTGCAACTGGACCTCAAACTAATATATACATTCATTTTTGCATGAGTGTATACATGTACATCTGTTTATCTATTGCCATAAAAAAATAAAAACGTGTGTGTTAACATAGATAAAAAAATATATTAAAAGAGGGAGACAAAGGGCTCTTTGTTTCAAATGTGGTCCGAGTCCAAAATTTGTGACCGTAATTTTGTTTATAGGAAATCCTTTATAATGCTAGTTTAGTGTTTCCATATGGAATTCTCACAGGACTCTTTCTCCCTCCCCCTCAACCCCCCCATGTCCCTCTTTTATTTGGATAAGGCNTTTATTTGGATAAGGCAAGAGAAAAGTGAATGTACATTCCAAAGATGCATAGTCATTCCGGATCAAATTCAATGGATTCTGGCAAGAGTTGAAAAACACAGATGCAGTGTTTTAGGTCTCCTGCTGTGCAGCCTCCAGCCATGAGTGTCTGGTTGAAGCACTTTGTAAAATCATGAAAACCCTATTAAATTCATGAAATATGATATACTGCATTTTCAAGCTAACTTTCCATTGAACTGTCCATGAAGATGGAATTTGGTTGGCTTACTTATGGTGTTCACAGACACACACACACACACACACACACACACACGTATACACTCAGGGTTCCCTGTGTGCACACCAAGATACAGCCAGGAGCTGCTGCGGTCCTTTATCCTCTGCTTCTTCAACTGAATCTTCCTCTCCAAACTAGCAGAGCCTGGATCAAAGCTCAGGAGCTCCCAACAAGCCTGCTCTGTCTTTGCACCACACGACTCATACAATGACCCCTAACAATTAAAGAGGTCCTGATGTTTAGGCAAAGGGAAGCGAGTATCCAACACAGCTGCCCCTCTTCCAACTTAAAACAAAATCCCTTGCTAGGAAACTGAAAGCAGCCTGATATTCTTACTTCATTTCCTATTGGGTTTCACATAATAAAATCATCATATGTTTAGGATTGGGTTTCCTTTCTCCTCTTCTAAATGAAAAAGTGACAGCAGTCCCCTGAGGAGAAAGGTCTTGCTGTTAAAATTGTCCTCGAGACATGGGCAGTTGCGGCCCCTTGCATGACTGTCAGAGTGAGAAAAATATGTATTTTAGTAAAACTGGCCTGCTTGTTTATGTCTGGGCATCCACGTGGCTGAAGGTTTTAATAAGTTTAATGAGATGTGGCTGTACCTGAGCTCACCATGCAGCCACGTGAGGTTTTCCTTACCTCCGTGTGAAGCAGACGGAGCTCTCCCATAAAATACCTTGTACTTCCAACTGTGTCTTTTATTCAAGGATCTGTAGGTACTTTAGAAACACTGAGATTTATAAATGCTCAGGCCAGACAGGGCATTTGAGCAGTCAGCCCACATAATACTGACTGTAAACTTCATCCTGTAGCTGCTGTATTGAGCGCAGCAATGTTGACTTCCAGTTTTGAGATGAAGACTTCAAGAGAAGAGGGATCCACTGCCTTCCCTGGTAGTTTGCTCCAACACCTAATCAGTCCTTCTGTTAAAAACATTACCATGCAATAAATAAGCCGTGAGGTTTAGGAGGATTTAAGTTGTATGTCTGTGGTTAAGATTGTCTATGGGAGTCTTAACTCCAAAGTTTTTAAGCAAAAATAGTGATAATGTGCATCATTTTCTGTCCATGGTTTCTACCAAATTCTGTTCCACCAAATCCACAGATAGTTTTTAAGATTTTGTGTTGAAATGCTGATTATATTTGAATATCTCTTCATAATTTTGGTACAAGGTTTCCCATTTTTGTTGTGTATATTTGCTGTCAGTAGATAGAAAGATGTAGGTTGGATACTTGTTAATTAGGTTCACATTTTCTGGTGAACAGTTTTATTGCAAGCAGTAAATCAACTCAAGACTAGAAATTGCTTTGCAAGTCAAATATCCAGAAATTTGTCCGTGTAACTTTAAAATTCCAGATCCCTTTGGAATGGAAAAAAAGGCTTAAATTTCAGGACCACAGTGCAAGTTTGACACATTTGCTGGCCTCAGATATGCCAAAACAGAGACAACAGGATGTCTGCTATTTCCCATTCAAAGAAGAAGGTAAAAGGAATGGCTAAAGTCCCTTAAGTATTCACTTTTTTGGTATAAACAGTTTTGAACTTGAGCTTGTTTCAACATTATTGTTTGCATAAGGGTTAGATGTGAATTCTCTTAGGCTTTGATTAGATGATTTACCTTCTGTAGGTGCCTGTATATCTCTATTTACTAAAAAGGGTAGTCTAGAGTAACTTATTTGGACCTCCATGTCTTTTTAGACATTTGTTTTGGGTGAGAATCCCTTCTTCTTTCCTTACAAAAACAGATTGAAATAAAGACATTTGCCCAAGTCTTGCTACAGCAGTAATTGTCTAAGAACATAAACAAAAATGGGTGTATCAGAGATAATGACTTTTTTGTTGATGAGGTTAGATTGTGGTATAATTCTATATCACGTACCAGCTAAGCTATTTTACATGTCTTTAAATGTCATTGATATTATGATTCATAATACAGTGCTCTGTGGTCTTCCAATTTCCTTTAAAAAACTGAATCATACATTTGCAGACACTAAAGCAACATTAATTAGCAAGGTTTGTCTTAACAGACATCTTGAGAGGATTAATGTGCAAAAATTAGATAACCAAGTGCATACCATTAAGGCTTAAAGTGCTACTCCTGCTGTGTCATGTGAACATTTTATGAGGAAAAACACCTGTATTTTCCATCATGCAACAAAATAATGGGGGACTTAATAAGCTTTACTAATTCGATATATAAAGTGGCAGCCACAGGAAGCATGTATTTACTGGCAAGGAACGTTGTTTAAAAGAAACAGACAGAAACAGCCTGGGAATATTTTACGGGATATCCAGTGAGCAAGCTGAGTGAAAATAAAATTTGGTATGCTCTTGTCATTGTCCTAGCCCCCAACACTCCAACCCCAGCCCTTGCTGGTTACAGCCATCACCAAAGGGTGCACATCCCTTTTGATACATCTCTTGAAGGGCTACCTTTGGTGGCAGTAATCAGTGTCCATGCCTTGGAGTCCCTGTTATTCCAAAGCCTCCTGGCACAGGAGGGAACATGAACTAGATGTGACAACAGGATGCCTGGTGCCCTCATTACCATCTCTGATCAAGATGTCACATCCTGCCTTGCAGTGCCAGAGCTCCCAAATTCCCCAGTCATGTGAGCTAGCTCAGACCAGAGCCTCATGAGCATGGATTTACAGGTTGTTTCTAGAGATGTCATGGAGCTGAGGAGCACAATCCATAGAACTCACAAAGGTCTTTAACCCTCTTATTCTTTACTTACACAACAAAGCATACAAAAGGTCATGGGCCTGTTGGAGCAAGTCTGGAGGAGGGTGACAAAGATTCTCCAAGGTCTGGAGCCCCTCTGCTCTGGAGCCAGCTTGGCAGAGCTGGGGCTGTTCACCTGCACAAGAGAAGGCTCCAGGGAGAGCTCAGAGCCCCTGCCAGGGCCTCAAGGGGCTCCAGGAGAGCTGCAGAGGGACTGGGGACAAGAGCCTGGAGTGACAGGAAAAAAAGGTTGTAGACTTCACATTCCTGGAGATGTTCAAGGTCAGGCTGGATGGGGTTCTGAGTAACCTGGTCTAGTGAAAGGTGTCCCTGCCCAAGGCAGGGGTGGAACTGCACAGTCTCTAAGGTCCCTCCCAATCCAAACCATTCTGTGATTCCATGATTCAAAAATAAACACAAAGCCCCCCAAAAAAGAATGGATTACACACACTTTGGTAACTAAAGTCTCTCCCCGTTTCTGCATGATTTAAATTCGGATCAAAGTCTCTTTGAGGAACCAGGATGCTACTTACCTCTGGAAAGGCTATATCTTGGTTCTGCATTCATGCAGTGTACTTCAGTCCACCCAGCTCCATGACCAATATAGAAAATTTTACCACCATGCAAATAACAGTACCTGATAGAACATTATCATTAGGATTGGCAGCAATAGCTAATGGCTCCATAAATTCTCATTTCTATACCCACAGCTATTCATCAGTTCAAGTCCCATTTAAGAGGCTTTTGGATCACAATTTCTCTTCCCCCTCTCCAACAGCAATAAGACTTTGTAAAGAGAAACATTTTGCTTATTGCTTAAATGCTATTAAATGGTTTGTCCACTGCACAAGGCATCAGATCCCAAATCCTTCCCTGCTGCCCAAGGCAAATCTCCAACAAGAGAGTTCAAAACAACCATATCATTACGGGCAACAATATCATTACTATATATCAGAGGGGTGTTTGCCGTGGAGTAAAAGGGATGGCACAGTTCAACAGTTATTTCCTAAAATTTCCATTCAGAAAATTTATAAGGTAAAATGTTAGCTTTTCAAAATACAATTCCCCATCCACTTGCAATTCCCAGGAAACAAAACAAAACAAAACAAAACAAAAAAAAAAAAAAAAAAACCACCACTATTTGAACTCTCTTGCTGATGTTCTATTTTTAGATGTAGAACTTAGGTTAGCTGTTCTAACAAGCTTATATTCTTCAGTATTATTGACATTATTCTTACTATTCATATTTATTCATATTGGGTTCCTTTTAGAAGCCTTAATAATATATCCCACTAGGCCACGTGTTCCCAGTCCAAAAAGATGGCTCTGCTCCAAGATAGTTTGGGATAAAAACATGGAACAAAGGAAAAGTTTGATACACACAAACATGTAAAAACATGAGCACAACACAAGGCCAACCTGGTCAGCTGAGCAGGCAGGAGCTCAGCACACCAGAGCCTGACTGCTACCAAATATTATTGTTCACACCACTGGGCTGATTTCATTCAGTTCACTTATTCTTAACAAGGCAATTATTCTCACCACCACGGCTCCAATTTCCCAGTGAGCTGGGAAGAAGACTGGGAGAACAAGAGAAAATAGAAAGGAATTGATTAACATCAAATTCTTCAAAGCTCTAGAACAGACTTTACATGGAAATACCCAGGGAGAAACACAGCTGGTTCTTAGATGCAGAAAGGGTTTGTCTGTGGAGTTATAAATTGGATTTATGGGTGGCAACCAGGAGGAGAACTTGGTAGCGAAGGACTTGTTGTGTTTATACAGTGTAGATTTTAGCTTTAGAACCAAAGGAGAAAAATTGCATAGACATATGTTTCAGAACAGCAAAATTATAGGTAGAAAATAAAGGTTATTAAAAACAAAATCTACACACACAAAATTTTTTTTTACAGAAAACAAAGGCCACATAGTACTAAAAAGTACCAGTTAATTTTGTCACAGAATCATCACAGAGGTTGGAAGAGACATTCAAGACCAGATAGTCCTACCATCAACCAACACCACCATAATCACCCCTAAAATCCAGATGCCCCTTGAACAGTTCCAGAGACGGTGACTTCACCACCTCCTTGGGTAACTTATTGCAATGCCCGACCACTCTCGCAGTGAAAACTTTTTTTCTAATATGGATCTGAACTTCCTCTGGCAGGACTTAAAGCCATTTCCTCTTATCCTTTCACTTCAGACATGGCAGCCAACGCTGACCCTTACCTCAGTCCACCCTCCTGGCAGGGAGTTGTAGACAGGGAGAAGGTCCCCCCTGAGCCTCCTTTTCTCCAGACTAAACAACTCCAGCTCCCTCAGCTGGTCCTCATGAGACAGTTTTTCTAGACCCCCTCACCCACAAGATTATGAAGAGTAATTGCACTTGTACTGCAGATATACAAATTAAACTCCTATCTCCAGCTCCTGGAATGTGTTCAGGGCCAGGTTGTATGGGGCTTGGAGCAAGCTGAGATAGTGGAAGGTGTCCCTGGCAGGGGGTGGAATGAGATGATCTTTAAGGTCTCTTCCAACCCCACCATCATGTGATTCTGTGATTCTGAAACAGACACACTTCTGTTTGGTGCTTTGAAAGATTCCCAATAAGAACAAGCTACACCTACAGGTCTCACAATGTGTTTGGGAATATATATCAATTAAGATCCACAGTGATAATCAGTGGCTAAAGCTTGCTTAGCCCCCAAAAACACTATGAGGCAGAGACCCTCACGCAGAACCCCCTGAAGTCAAGAGAAAGTGTTCAAAATTACTTCAGTAGGGTTTGCACATAGCTCACAAGGATTTGATTTCTAGGGCTGTTGATCTGTTGCCTTCCATGAGCACTAATTTTGCTCACGTATCTTTCAATGTAGTTCAGTTATCTCTCGGATAATTTCAAATCTGCCAAGTCAGATGGATGTGCTGCATGCCCTGGTACATAAAAATGAAAGGCCAGCTATTAATTGGCTTTGCCTTCAGCTTAGTGACTTTGGAAAAGTCCCTCTTGCAGCCACAACATTTAATTTATTGAGAGATATATTTGGATCTATTTATTCCAAGAACGAAATTGTCTGGTTTGCTGCCATTTATTTTATAAAAGAGATAATAAAAATGTAATGAGTATGGAGATTCAAAAGTGGAAATGACACAAAGAAAGCAATAATCATTAAAATAAAAATATAAACAAGTCTATAAACCAAACCCTCAAGACATTTGCCATGTATAATGGAACTTTTACACTTCTTACTTCATAATGCATAACTTTGCAAGAAAATTAATTTAATGCTTTTGCTAACCTTACTCAACCCCAATCAAGTAATAGGTAGCAAGAAAAACAATTATATGCACACACAGTAAGCTTTCATTTAGTTCAAGTGGTGATTCAAGTATTTCAATAGCATAATAAAGACCTGAAATCTATTTAACCAATGGCAATACCCTGAAAATCAGTTTTTCACATGAGACTCCTTGGATATTTAAATCCACATAAACTTCTATGTCAGGGCTGTTGTGGGATACTTATCTGTGCCTACCCCTATAAATTTCATCAGGTACTTCAGCCATGATACAGAAATAAACTCTATAAATAGGAGGGACAGGGCTAATGGCCAAAACATGCTGTCAATAATGATGGAGAGGATCTTGGGTCCCAGTCTGAGAGGGCAAGAGGAAAAGACTGACACTCATCAGCCCACCCCTGGTAGGATCACCCACAGCAGAGGGTTTAGCATCTCACGGCATCTCACACCACCAGCCCAACCCTTCCCTGGAAGTGTTCAATGCCAGGTTGTACAGGGCTTGGAGTAACCTGGACTAGTAGAAGGTGTTCCTGCCCATGGCAAGAGGTGGAACAAGATGGTCTTTGAGGTCCCTTTCAGCCCAAACTATTCTGTGATACTGTGATCAGAGCTAAGGCCCACTTGGGCTGGCAAATCATCACCATGCCATCCATGTGACATTATGACACCTCCCATGGTGCTGGAAGGGGTTGTCAGAACAGAAGCAAAGGGCTGAAAAGTTCTTTAAACCCTCACCTCCCTCCCTGAGGTCCTGCCCCAAGCTCCCAGCAGCGTGATTCCCATTTCACTGCAGAGGGAAAGGCTGAATCGTAGAGGTATTGAAGTGGTAGGTTAAAATTGGGGCATTTAGTCCTTACATCTACTCAGAGATAATTGGCTTAATTTTCCCTGTTGTGAGGCCTTCCTGCCTCCTGCTGCCTTCAAAAGACATCAGACTGCACACATACAGATTAGAAAATAGCACTGACTGTTAAAATGTTTGATTACAGATATTTCCATAATCACAAACAAACATGTCAGACTTAAATGATTCTTAGGCTCCCCTGTAAAACATGAAACAAGGCACTTCATGCACTTTTCCAAAGCAAGGGCAGGGTCTTTCTAGAGCTGACTGAGGCCTTTGGAAATGGAAGAACCATGCTCAGAAAGCGTAGGGACAAGAAAGTATATGCTGCATAAAATATTTTAAGAGACTTTCAGAAGCAGAAAGAGTTTCTCTGTACTAATAAATCCCTGAAGGTTTTGCTGCCCTTGAGGTCAGTGACATGGCTGAGATATCCATGGTCATAAAAAGATTGCAATTCTCTAAGTAGCTTTGAGGATAGACAAAGGCAAGACCTACAAACCAGTCATTATCACAATTCATATCAATCACTTTTAAAACTGATGAAAAGACTAAAGCTTCAGCTCAGTAGGTGGCCTGTTCCAGACCTGATCCAGAGAGGACAACAGAGCAATCCATGTGTCCCCTGACTTCAGCAGGGCTTGAACAGGGACTTCATGTCTTTGAGTCACAAATGTTGGAGCTTTGGACAGATCCAACCAACCCCACTGGGGACAGAGAATTCAAACACTCATATTACTGCAGAAAAGCAAGAACTTAATGCAGATCTGATAAAACAATGATGTTTCCTTCAGCCGCCCTCATTTTCAGCTCAATCAACAAGCACAACATTCTTCCATGTTTGGCTGGAAGACTAGAAGCATTTTCTGATCAAGTCACATCCCAGGACAGGAGCAGCCAGGAGCCAGCTGCCAGCAGAGATGGAGCAGCTCATTGTGCCTGGGACAGGAGTCAGGGAGAGGCAGCTGTCAGGCTGGATGATATTTTGGCAGGCTGAATGCAGCCCACAGGTCACTTGTCCTCTGCCTCCTTGCGTGTCTATTTTCCAATGAGTCAAAATTCCCTTGCACCAAGTCAAGGCGCAAGGCAGGAAGAGCAGTGCCCAAGGTCCCCTCACACCATCCCATGTATCTAGCTCTGAATGCTGAACTTCAAAATTAGTTCCCTTTTCCAGGTTCTCAGCTTCTTAAACTTTTACAACTTAAAATACTTATCTGTCCCATTACCTCAACCGGCTTGTTGATACGTCAGTTGAGGAACATGTTGGGAAATTGGATGCAAATGTTTCTTCTCCTTTCCCTACCATGTCGAAACCATACAGTTACACCATCCTGAACTCACATAAACTCCCAACTCTGTTTATTTCAGAGCTGTAAAGCTGATTTGACTGTTCAAATTGATACAAGGAAATAGAAACAAATCACTTTACAGCCTCCAAGTTGGCTTCTGCTGCCCAAACATCCTTTTTTCTGCCTCAGGCTTCAACAATTCTCCACCAAATGGGTCTGAGTACAAGTCATGTAGATGAGTTATTCCTAGCACGTGTATTTTAGGGTTTTTTATACTCAGATTTTTTTTCTTCATTTAAATTCCAAATATCTGTTTTTTCTTTATCATTCATATCCTTATTAAGGACCTTGCCAATGTCCATCTAAAGCAAATGATGACTTCTTGAATGGGTCAGACCATCCAGAAAGCTACGACTTTTTCCTCTAGTAAAATCTATAATGAGAACTGTGTGAATAACCCTTTTTTGTTGTTGTTTAATGCTTGAATTGAAAAACTAAGAAAAAAATTAGTATAGAATGAGTCTTAAAACTGTTTCATTTTTCTCAAAGGAATGACAACAAGCACAAAAACACAATAAATGTTTTATTGCAGTACTTTTCTCCTTTGAAAAATTATCACTGAATTTAGCTAAACTAGGCTTTAATACATGCAGACTGTAACTTTTTTATTTTCCCTTTCTGCATTTGATCTTTTTTTATTTTCTTCTGACAAAGTACTCTGCTAAATACAGCTGTTACTTCTGGATGTAGAGTGACCTGAAACTGCTTTTTTAGCAATAAAAGGCATCTTTCTCTCTAAAATTATTCTTTTATATCCAAAGAGAGAAAGAGATCTAACCTTTTACACTCTTATAGAGCAAAACTAAGTATTTATTCATGGTGGGGCATAGGAATCAGCCATGAGATTTGGCTTGTGCTGTAGCCATGGAAAACATGACCATGGCACAGAGGTGACATATCTAATGTTAAGGACAAAATTACTTGAAGTGTGTTTCTTCAGTGACTGTGTAACCACAGCATTTCAGGTCTTCCTGGAAACACAGGAAATCCCAGAACAGCTTTGTGGAGAGGTATTTGGGTCCACAGCAAGAAGCCTGGGGCACACTCTCAGTCTAACCTCACCTCAGATGAGGTTTAGACTAAGGGATTCAAAGCAAGTGGAAGAAGCCCTTGGCTCTTCCCTTTGCATCAGGAAAGCTTCAGCCAAACCGCTGGCTTTCCAAATCAACTTTTCATGACCTCCAAACTAATCCCAACCTTTGCACTGGACTCAGTACAACTGGCAAATTTATACTGTAAGCCTCATTAAGCCTCCTTCGGTCTCATAAATCCTATATTACCCAAGAACTGGCTATGCAGAAAGCACTCAGGGTCACACAAGACTAACAGTGTGGCATTTAAATAACTCACACTAGTTAGATGTTTCCTCCACATAACTGGAAGCCTTCATTGAAACAAAATGTTGCATTTTGAGCATTACAATAGAACCCGGCTCTAAACCTAACCTTGGCTGCAGATAAGGTATATCCCTCAGGGTGAAAATTTACTGTGAGTAAAACAAGCTGATGCAAACTCTGTATTTTCCTTCACCACTGTGCCAAAGTTCAGCAGTGAGGTTCTGCAATGCATCTTTCAAATCCTGTAAAAATAACTCGTACTAATAATACAGAGAATGAAAAAGGCATAAAGCACATCAAGAGGCTAAAGCTTACAGTATTCAGAGTGATATCAATACTCTCCATCACAGGACTTGCAAATTTGAAAGTAACTGTAGCTCTGTAGTCACCAGTTTCACATAGGTTGCCCCTGATCTAAGGGCAGGAATACATACCAAGAAAAAATTCAGAATAAGGTGGCCAAATCTACCGAGAGCAGCATACAGCTTTTCTCTATGGGGTGAACAAAATTCAACCCTAACCATCATTCTGCAGTAAATCATTTCATATTCATAATTCCACCTGAACACTATCTTCTTACATGCTCCTACTGCTAAACAAAAAGTAGCAATACTTTTTTTTTAAAAGCCCAAACTGTACAAATCATGAACATATCTGACCTGAACCAACTCTACAATTCTGATACTTTTTTTAATTTAAAAAAATCTTCAACGAATAAATTTAAATTTTAAATTCCTAATACCTGCCTCCATGTTCTTCCAAATCACTTCTGCACCTGACTCCTAGCCCCAGGCAGTGTACTCTGCTCAGCCTAAAGGTTATCCCCAAATTCATTCAGCTACCCAGCTGTGAGAGTGAACCCAGTGTTATTCTCACACACAGGGTGAAATTGGGAGTACCTTACTCAGAGACACCAATACCAGAGTTCCACCTCTTTTCTACTTGAAGAACTAGGTATTAATTGCAGAAATTGGCTATGACTTTGTCTCCACTTCCCCATTTCACAGAGTCCAATCTGTCCCTATATCCCACTCCCTCCTTTCCTCTCCTCTGGAAGAGCCAAACCTTGACCTCCCTCTGGATCTCCAAGCTCACTTTGAACACATCTCCAAGCCTTGTCTGCAGAATTCACAGCACTCACACTTGCAAATGATACACAGAAGGAGGTCTGGCAAAACACTCTTCTTTTTTTTTTTTGTTTGCCTTCCCTTTCCTCAAGAACGTGGACATTTCACCTAAAATATATGATTTCATAGATTTTAGTCTCCTTCATCCCCTGTACAATGGGCACTAATTCCCATTCCCAACATTAGATGTGGACTGGGCATCCACTGGCCCCAGCTGCCACCACAGCCAAGAGAAACTGGTAAAAAATGTCCTCTGTACAAAAGAAAATAAATCAATACACTGGGATGTGCTGTGCTGAAGTTCACAAATCTTAACCCTCAGACTGTTTCTAAATCCATAACTCACGTCAGTCTCCAGAAGACAGAAAGCAGATTTTGGTCTGAGTTGAAGTTCTTTACCAGAAACATGTTTGGAAAGAGGAGACAGCACCACCTGCATCGGTGGGTAAAGGCTGAACCTTAGCCAACACTTGACACAACTCTAGATAGCCTCAGAATGAGCCAGCAATGTCCCCACTCACCTTGCAGCCACAGGGCACATTTACATGTGATATTGTAGATAAATGGTATTAGCTTCTAAAAAAAATATCGAAACAAAATTAAACACTTTGAAAGATGTAAATTTAAAATATATATATATTATAGCAATTTTAATTTTTTTTCTTGTTAGAAACTTCTGTAAAGAACCGGGGTTGCTTTGTACACCTCTTCAAAATCCTCAGCGAAAGGAAGAGCAAGAGAAACCTTGCTCCATCCTGCAGTAAACAAGTCCCCGCTTGCAAACAGTACCAGAAATATTTTTTATGTACAGCAACAAGGATCCAATGCAGCTCCACTGAGACTGATGGATATGACCCTTCAGTCATAAGTGATGTTTTATTAACTACAGAGGAAAAAAACCTGAGATAACAGCCAGACTCTATCACACAAGTTTTTATCTGCAGCCCTCACTCCTCTCCATCTCTCCTATCTTAGGTCTAATGAAAAGACCATTAACATTAGGGGAATCCCTTGCACTGCATTTCCAAAAGATGTAAAGCCATTTCTCCAGTGCACAAATGCCAATCCCATGGCACAGGAGCAGATAAGCTGCAACAGGGGCGTGGAGACAACACCCCAAATTAAAGAATCCTTGAAAAGTTTGATGTAGAAGGGACCTTAAAGGTCTTTTAGTTCCAAACCCCCTGCCATGGACAGGGGCACCTTCGGCTAGACCAAGTTGCTCCAAGCCCCATCCAGCCTGCTCCTGACTATCCTGCAACATGACACACTTTACCATTTTATTCCAGTAATTCTGGAGCCAGCAGCTTGGGAAATTTGTCCTGTCGTTTACAATCTTTGAAGTGCAAACTTCAGGCTCACGCAGAACAGAGAGCAGAAGTGATGTCTGTATTTTCAGGTGAGCAAAGCTGCAGACTTCAAAGGTTCCTCACTAGTCTGTGAAGCCTCTTAAAGATTGTCACCTGAGTTTATCAAAAGCTGGCAGAAAACACATCCATACATCCAGATAAATGCATTCTTTGATCTGAGTGATAAAAACAACTGTTTTTCTTCATGTAAACTCCTTTTTTGTAAAATGTTTATGAACTGTGGGAAATTATGTCTCTGCCAGAATTTAAAATAAAGTGATTCAATGGGTTTGCCTTACATTTACCATTCATTATGCTCACAAACATTGCAGGAATCCCAATGGAGTTTTCAAGGAATGTTCACGATGTTGTAGTTACCAGGGAAACACATGATAAATTGTTGTTATCTGAAAAAGAAAATCCCCATTAACTTTCTGTTAAGGAGCAAGCGATGTGAACTATATGGAGAAATGCCTTTATGGTTTCCATATTAAAATGAGTGCTTTGTCCCAAGATTAACCAAATAATGGCCATGCTCTGACATTTTGCTAGTGAATCATGCTAGGTGAACAGCACCTAGCACTTTACAGTCTGTGGTTTACCATGCATTCCTAAAGACAGCCCAGTATTCAGCTGGATCAGCCCAGGAACAGCAGGCACCATGTGATTGTGTTTGCAGTTAAAATATTTACAGGCAGAGCTTTGCAAAGCTAAGCTAGAAAAAAAAAGCAATGTATTTCACATCACATTGAAGGGGTTTTGCCAGCTCCCCAAGGCTTTTACAGGATATCCAACCCCCAATGAAGAGCTTAAGTTTTAACAACAAGGTAATTTTGCATAGAATAAACAAGGTTTCTCAGTGTATGTTAGCATCAGTCATTTGGTCCTGGAGCACAAGTGTTGCAGATCACCAATCACCTGTCTGCAGAGCACTGATGGAGTAATGGATGCTCCAACCCTGCCTTGCCCTTTGTGCTCCCTGGCATGACAAAAACCACATGGCACCACCTAAGCAGCCACACAGAAAACCAGAAAAACTTCGTTGTTCAAAGCCCTCTTTGAGCTCTTGCAGACTGGGTGGACAGCTGAAGCAGGAATCATCACCCTTAACCACCATCCCTCTGAAGGAGCTAATGTTCCTACCATTTTTGGTCACTCCCCAACTTTTGAGACTGACCACAAGACTGCCTCCAACCTTACTGCAGCATGAACAGGCTGCCTAAAATCACCTTCAGCAGAAGCTAAATTAAATCTGCCTTCTTCCATACTAAAATGTCCTAAGGCACATTTCCTTCCCTGCCTCTCTTTCACACCCATCAGTTATAGTATCTCAGCCTGGCAGAAGGTAGCCCTCAACAAAGAATAGTAATTTCTCTGGCAGCTCCAAACTGATTCACATTTGGCTGCCCATGTCTGTCACACTCAGGCATTACAGAGTAAGACCCTGAATCACTATAGTGAGGTAAAAAGATTTAATCTCATTTAAGAGGTCACCTCTGAATTGATGAGAGACATTCAGTAGCTGACTTACCCAAGTTTTCACTGTGAATTAATAAGAAAGCAGAGATATTATCCAGTTCCTTGGTGTATTATTCCCACCTCACTACTCTCTGGATTAAAGAAGGCATTAATTTAATTGGAGCTCGTGTTAGGATGCCTAAGCTTTGCACCACAAGAGAGGATCTTTAGAAATACTTCTGACAAGTAGAGGCAGTGTTATGGGATGTGGGAGTTAATTTTTCCCTCCTGATGAGATGGAGCAGTGACTAGTTCTGAAAATGAAGAGAGGCAGCTCATGGTCAGTGTGGAGGAGAAAGACAGGGAAAAGTCAAAGTGAAACTGGGGAAGATGCTGACACAACAAGGCAGGTGTGACCAGCAAGACAGATCCTGTGCTAAAGGAGAAGTGATATCACAGGACAAGAGGACACAGCAATTCTTCACGGAAAGGGTTGCTAAATATTGGAGTCCCCACTCCTGGGGGTGCCCAAGGAAAAACTGGATGTGGTACTCAGTGTTCTGGTCTGGGGGACAAGATGGGGATTGGTCAAAGTTTAAACTTGATGATCTTGGGGGTTTTTTCCAACCTTTATGATTCAATGAAAGAATCTGCAAGGTTTAGACACAACCCGAAAAAGAGGCTCTAGACCAAACTGAAAGAGCAACAGCAGAGAGAAACAGGAGAAAAGGTGGGAAAGAGAAGGCACAGTGAGCTCAGATCACTACTGGCCGGTCTTTTCCTTCACATATCTGGAGGTCCACTCCTGCTCCAGATCAGACAGGATATCTCACACTTCCTCGTCCCCTCTCTTGTAAGAAAAGGCTGATCCTGGTGATGGTCACATCTCTAAGGGCATAATGCTCTAGGGAAGGGAGGGATATTGGGTTCTCTATGAAGGCAGAACACACATCCAACCTCTCTTCCTAGCTGTCAGGTCACCTGGCTGGTTTCTCATAATATCCAGAGGCACAACTTTAGCTGAATGTTTGACATCACACAGCTTCACACCACAGATTTAGCCCTTGCTGTAAATCAGTGTCAGCAGGATGCAAAATAATGGAACAAAAGTCTCATTTTAGTCTGTTGACCTGTTTTCACTTTCCTTGCCTTATTTTTACTTTTACTGCTCTGCTTCTTAAATCCATTCCTAAAAGAAGCAAACCCTTTTTGTTTTCATTTGCAAAGGATTAAAAAAAAAAAAAGGAGTGAGAGAGATGCACAAACACAAAAAGCCAAAAAGAAACAGAAGAGAGGTATGTGTTATTGGACAAGTGTTTAATTTATGGAACTTGGCTGGCAGAACAAGAGTTTGAATTGTACTTCAATAAGTGGAGCTCTTAGAATAAATGTGGCTTGTAAAATTGTTTTACAGTCTGCTTTGCTGAACAGCCAACACCTCATGGAAACCTTTGAAAAACATTCTGTTTAGAAGCTACAGTTTTTATATTTCATATTTTCTCTATTTGTTTTCCCCTCTGGTTTTATAACTGGAACCATATGCAGGAAAACAGGATTTTTGTATCTTAAAATATCGACCTGACCTGACTACTTTTATTATTAAAAAACAGACAGTATTTTGAAAATTCTTCACGTATGAGGCACTTGGTTCAAACATGAAGGCGTACTTGTTTGATATCTCAGTGAGCTACAGATTTCCTGAATAACCTTAGGACAGTCATTTAGCTGAGACTCATCACGCCTCTCCCTGCGCACACGTGGTGCAGCTGTGTGCATCTGAGCTGTCTGTCTTTCCCATTATAGACAGAAAATGTGACAGCATTTGGGACATGATTCATCTGTGTAGGATGGGAGAGGATGAATCATGCTCAAGATCCATATACTGACCAGCCCTTCACTGGAAGTCAAGGCAAGATGCTCAGGTACAGACATTCACACTGCATACACCAACCCGCGTGGGTCCCATCTCAGTTTCTCTGTGTCACTGCAAGGATGAGGTAGCCACTTCTGGAAGTCAATCTAACCCATCCCAATGATGATGTCCCACGTACCTGGGTGATCTCCCTGGAGATGATACTGATCATTCCATGTCAGCCATGGAGAGGCGACATAATGATAAGCCTTTAAATGATTATAGGGAGTCAAGAGGAATAGAACTAGAGTTAGATAATACATTAAAATAAATTCTTCCCTGTGAGGGTGATGAGGCCCTGGCACCAGTTGCCCAGAGAAGCTGTGGCTGCCCAATCCCTGGAAGTGTCCAAGGCCTGGAAGGTGTCCCTGCCCATGGCAGGGGGTGGGACAGGATGAGCTTTAATGTCCCTTTCAACACAAACCATTTTATGAGTCCATGAATCCCTTTCTAGCAACACCATTCAGGAGATCTATGGTAAGGAAGCCAAAGCCTCCTCCTTCACAGTTATGCACATGTGCGTGTGTGTGTGTGACTGTGGCTGTACAGACAATCCAAACACAAATGGTGCCAGCACAGCTGCTACCACAGACACCAATAAAATCCATTAAACAAATTCTGTGCCTCCACTGGCAGAATGAAAGATACTGCTGCAGCAGAGGGGGAAAGAAGAAGTAGTAAACTTTCGCCTTGGAGCAAAGTATTGCTTTACACAGTACAGAGACTGGGAAAGGAAGACACAGAAAGACACCAAGACCACACTGTAAAAGCCAATTATCTAAATAAGGATGTAAGAATCATATTTAGCCCCATTAAACTACCCCAACTGCTAATTGTTGTAGTTGTGCTTGAAAAGATATGATAGAACTGCTGTGGGATGTGGCTACATTTAATGACTGTGATAGGAAAAAAGGTCACCTGAGCACCTTTTTTTCCTTTTGGGAGTTTTTTTTTGTTTGGTTGGTTGTTTATTTGGATTTTTGTTCTTTTTTTCTTATTTTAAAGGTCTCAGAAATTATTCTGAGAAACTGTGCTGCATGCATCCTCAGCAACTGTTCTGAAATGCCCTGATTTTTTCATTTGCTTTCAATATCACAGGTTGATCCCTGGTAGAGCCTCATTTGGCAAAGTCATTACGACTCAGCCAAGCGTTCTGTCACCATCCCAAAGTTTTACCCTCTAGCTGTACATGGTATTTCTTCTCCATTCTTTTATGGCTTCTTGTGAGAGAAATGTGCTTTTGCAAACTGTTTCTTTTCAAGGCCCTTGTGAGGCCACGTCCCTTGAAGTCAATGCGTTTCTGATGACTGTGCTTTCAGCACAGAAGTGGAAAGATAATTTATCCAGGCTTGGCTTCAGGTACCTTAACACATGGCCAAGCTCCCAACGCAAACAGCAGCCCTGTAGAACTTTTGGCTCAAGTGTTACTCGTCACCCATCACGCTGGTCATGCACCATCTCACTGATCGGACCAAAAAATTGGTGTTTTTTTTTTAATTTGCATGAGGCTGCCAGATCACTGAAAGCTTTCTGATATTGGTATGCTGGGAACGTTTTCTTTAGTAGCACAATCCAAAGAGAAACCCAGAGCTTGATGTGGAAGGCTTTAAAAATACACGTCTCTGTGCTGTCAGGCACCCTGTGCCTCACAAGCAGGCTGCAGCAGCTGTCTGCTGGGGGATGAACAGGCACAGGTAGGTCTGGAGGTGAGTCCCAACCACCTGGCACTACCCTGCAGTCTGGAAAATGTTCTTAACAAGCAGGACTGCTCATTACCACACTGATGAATTGGTGTTTGCTAACAAAAGGCCCTTTCTCAAGGAATTCCTCATCAGCCCTAGGTGTGCCATAAGTGATTCAGGCTCTCATTAGCCTTAATTAGATAATTGTTTGAAAGATTTCTCTGTTATTCATGCAGCCTGTACCACTGAGCACCAGCCCATCGATAGACTGACAGGTGTTCCCTGCAAAGAAATGGTGGGTTTTTTCCAGGGTGAAACGATCCTGCAGGGATCACTGTGCCCATCACAACCCTCCAGGGTCTTATCCAGCTGTTCCAGCTCCTTGGGCTGTTCTTATATAAAGCCCCACGATTCACCACTGCAGCACTGCAGAGGCTTTCAGCATCTCAGCATCCCCAAATCTTTTTTTGTTTGTTTGTTTGGTTGGTTGGTTTTTGGTTCTTGGTTTTGTTGTTGGTTTGTTTTTTTTTTTGCACTACTTCTTTCCCCCATAAATCTGGTAATTCTTCAGCTTTCTCCTCCAGCCATGTCCCAAGTTGCTTTGCCATCTGAAGAGGGTGAGTATGCTCCATTCAAGATGAGACTTAGTTCCCTTCCAATCCATAAGAAGAAAGCAAGCAAGAATCATAAAAAAGGGGGAGTTTTGGGGTGGTTTTCTTAGCCCCAGAACTTCAATGCCTGACCTGATGTAGATTACAGGCTTATTGCAGATGGTTAAGGATTTAAAAGTACTAGCCTGGGACTACAGATTCCATTTCCAAAATCTTCAAGGTTGATCTTGGCAAAGTCTCTTAGGCTGGAACTTTTCTTGCCTGCAAACAGACCTCTAAAAGCTCAGCCACCAGGCTCCCTCTGCAGCCAGTGGAAAAAGAGAGGCAGAACACCCTTGGTTTTTTTTTTCCCTTTCCACAACTCAGCTAGGTACATTAGGAAAAAGAGATACTAATCACTCTCTGGAGATATTAATTTCTCGCTACAGAGAGAGTTGACTGCAAAGGGGTCTCATATGATGACATTGCCCTTAACCTCTGAAAATTAAATGATGGGAGCAAGACAAGAATTTTAAAAATATACAGGTCCCACATCTCCATTTCAGAGGGAGTTGAGCTGTGCAGCCTTGTAAGGAGCTCTGAAGTCATATTTCTGCTTTGTAAAACCCTCAAGTAATTTTTCCTGGTGGGGTTTAAAATGAGCATAGCTTTTCATGTGCTGTGATGACTTAGACACAACCCCTTGGCATTTATTCTCCCTGCTGATAACAGCTGTACTGCACAGCTCGTGGTCACAGCAAAGGGACCACTCATCTGTCTTTCTTGATGCATCCCTAAAATTTCAAGACTGTAAGACATGTTCCTGTCTCCTTTACCTGGATCCAGAGCAGCTCTCTGAGCCCACCTCAGCCCTTGAAATCCTTTGGAAAACAGTTCAGGGAGAACATGAGCAAATAAAAAAAGCAGACAAAATGGAATAGGATCACAGAAGCATAGAATTGTTTAAGTTGGAAAAGTGTTCTAACATCATCAAGTCCAACAATAACCAAGCACTGCCAAGGCCAACCCATGTCCCCAAGTGCCACATTCACACAGCTTTTGATCACTTTTAGGGATGATGATTCCACCACTGCCCTGGGCAGACTGTTCCAGTGTTCACCAGAGAATTATCTCTGTTAGCAGATCAGTTGCTAAATATGGCTATGAACCTCTGTAGGGAAAGCAACCTCACTGACACCCAGGTGCTGGCCTGGCATTGCTCTTGAATTTCTTCTCTGCTTTTGCTGTTGACTTCAGACCCTGTGTCCCTCCCAAAAATAATTGGGTGCCTCACTAGAGCATCCAGGTTGAGCTGTCTATGGGAATAGCAGGAACTTTCTGTTGGCAGCTGTGGGCTCAGATGACCTGACTTCCACCTGAAGGCACCCAGAGCTACACCGAAGGAAATAATGCATTTTACAAAGCCCCAGTGTTCATGGGATGTAACCAGGAACAAATATCTGGTTTTCCAGTAGGATGTGGTCTCTTTCTACTTCAGAGGGATGTAAATTTCCACTATCTAACCACTGCAAATTCCCTCAGCCTAGAAGACACATGGCAGGAGAAGGGGAACTCCAGCTCAGTGTTCCCTACATCAAAGTCTGCCTGGCTAGCCACAAGGAATAGCCAAAAATGGCAGCCACCAAGGATGCCTTAAACTGAAACCAGGAACTGAACTCAGCTTCTGGACAGAATGAGATTACAGGTCAGAAAACAAAGCTGGATAATAAAACTACCCCCTCTCTCTTCTTTTGCTCCTTGTTTGCTCCTGCACTGAGCACAGCTTTGCAGAACCTCAAAACCTCCCTCTTATCAACCCCATGAAACACCTCTGGGCAAAGGCTGGAGCCCCTCTGCTCTGGAGCCAGCCTGGCAGAGCTGGGGCTGTTCACCTGCACAAGAGAAGGCTCCAGGGAGAGCTCAGAGCCCCTGCCAGGGCCTCAAGGGGCTCCAGGAGAGCTGCAGAGGGACTGGGGACAAGGCATGGAGGGACAGGACAAGGGGGAATGATTTTAAACTAAAACAGGGGAGATTTAGGTTAGATGTAAGGAAAAAAGTCTTGGCTGTGAGACTGTGGCACAGGGTGCCCACAGCAGCTGTGACTGCCCCATCCCTGGCAGTGCCCAAGGCCAGTATGGACAGGGCTTGGAGCAACCTGGGATAGTGGAAGGTGTCCCTGCCTTCAGGGGCAGGGAGTGGAATAGGATGGGCTTTTAGGTTCCTTCCCACCTCGATCAATCCCCAATTATCTGATTCAAGGTTTGCAGGCGTCTATTCCTTGCACAACCACAGTATTTTTTTTTTTTTTAGACCATTTAATACCTTCAATAATCCTCCCCCGTTAGGCTCAAACAAACCGAGTGATGCTCAGGTATTGTAAATACGGTTCCACACAACAGCCTCTCTTGCCGGTGCAGCCCTCGGCAGGCTGACGCCGACGGTGAAGGTCACCCCAAAAACTGCCGTGGGGAAAAGCTGCCGGCAGAGAGAGCCAGAGTACTGGGGAACAGCACCGCGCAAGGCGTGCGCAGGGCTGCACTCAGCAACGTGCTGCCAGGGGCACAGGGAAAGCAGCTTTTGTTGCTCAAGGACCTTCTTCTGAGGGCATTTAGAGCCACAGGTATTTTTGCCACCTTCCCGTCAGTGCTCCTCTCTGCAAAGCAGCCTGTCCTACAGCCGAGCATCCCTCCCTGCTGCTGCCACAGGCTGCCACGCTGACAAGCCTCTCTGAGCCACCCACAAAAAAGCTCCCACCGGAAGATGGTGCCCATATTCCACAAAACAGGGGGCAAGCCCTTCACAGCACAGTCCGCTTTGGGGCAGCACCTAGAAGAAACCCAGCCATACTATATCAAAATCACCAGAGCAAATCCTACAGCTGATGCCAGGCTCCCTCAGGTAGCAAGGATGCAATTTTGAGGGTGTGACCTGCAGTGTAGCTCACCAGGCTGCAGTGCAGTGTATTTGTTTGTGTATTTTTTTCTCTAATGTTCATATTGTAATAGACTTTTTAATGAGCAAAGCCCCACAACTGTAATTGGAAAATTAATAAACCCCTACTCCTGCTGAATATTCACCTGCTGACCAAGGAGAACACAGCGTGAGCCAGTGCTCTTGTCCTTGTCAAAACCCACACATGGATGCTGATTTCTATGCAGTGCTTTGATGCTACCCCAGGTTGCTCCTGCTGGTCTATCAAAGGCAGATGTGGAATGAGGAACATCACAGATTCCTGGTGATATACAAAAACACCAACTCACATCATCAAAAAGGACACACACTTTAGCCTCTCCTCTTGTATTTTCTTGTCCCCTACTCTCTGCTGCTGTCCTGGTAATTTGCATTGCTTGCCTCCAGCTCACTGCTGGACAAACTTCAGCAGGCTCCCTTCTCAGCACCTGCCACAGTAGCTGCACTCAGCCAAGTATGGTCAGCACACAGGTCCTATGCAGTTTTTTGGCAGATGTCATGTCTCATGTCCAACCAGCAGTTTGTCACAGGCTGCACCAGGAGCTGGAGTGAGGGTGGGATGCTGCAAGGCACCCATGTCATGTCTCTCTTTCTCCTTGCAGCTCTGTGTCTGTGCCACATCCCCGTGACAGCAGCAGGGCACTGCTTGGTCCCCATTCCTGAGAGGAGACACCACTGCAGCGCATACCACTCCCAGCTATGGATCCGGCAGATCCCTTCTCCATAAACATCCCATCTTTGATAAAAGATATCGCCACGGGGTTCTGGAGGTTGTCAGAGCCCAACCCAAAAGGTTTTTCTAACACACTGTCTCTGTGATTTACAGTTACCCTTTACCATCACCCAAAAGAGGATGGAGCTCGGTGAGATTGTTGTGACTGAACATCCCAATGAGAGGGAGCTGTACAAGAAGGAGATACCAAGAGCCCAGGATCTGCTGTGGAGAAGTGGAAACTGGATCCACCATAGTTTTGGGTATCTCACAGGAGAAATGAACGAATATGGAGAGTGGATGAAAAGTAAGCAGAAGGATGTGTTTGGGGATATCCCCATTGCCATCAGTACTTCCAGTGAAGTGTGTTTCACCCCCTGAGGCAGAGCAGAGGCAGCATGGTCCAAGCTCGTTGGAAACTTTGGCCTTTTAATTATCTCACTCTCAGGAAGACAATCTCACTGCATCCTCTGGCTATCACTATGGCAGCAGGCAAAATTCGGCACAGTCCTAAGATGTCTTTCGCACTCAATCAGTTACATGTCATTAGCATCACGTCTCACAGAGCAGCACCCAGAATCACATGGTAGAGTTGGGGGTTGAGTCTCCTTTGTAACTGTCTTGGATCAGCCACTGTCTCTCATCCATCTGTGGGCTGATGATGGGGAATTGCCTCCTGACAGAGGCAGAGGCTCTTGAGTTCCCAGCCTTGGGGGAGCAGTAAGCACTGTTACAATGCCATAAGATAAAAGCCAGGACTGATCTCAAAGGTTCGCTGTCCAGACAGGAGCAATGCATGAGCAGACAGTCCAAGCCACTCATAATTACTGGGGACAAGGGTTTGAGAGGTTGTGTAAGTCCAAGCTACCCATAATTACTGGGGACAAGGGTTTGAGAGGTTGTGTAAGACTGTGGATCCTCTGCCAAGGCTAAGGTTGTTAGCAGTACACCTCCAGCAATGGGAGAGAAATAGGAGGCATCCATTTACAGCCAGGCCAGTGTTATCCTCAGACACAGTGGATCTCCTGCTTTCTCTTTACTCCAGTGGTCCATGCTTTGTTGACAGCTTTTTTTACTCAGTGTTCTGGAAAGCTTTGAAGCCAAAGCTTCTTTGGCCATCGTCCTCTGGTTATATTTGAATTTTTACAGATAATACTTGTGCCTCAAACTAAGTGTATTGCTGATACCTGTTGCATAGTTCAACACCAAATGCTAATTAAAATTAGTTCAGACAAGCCTGGTTATTTTCCTCTAAGGAACCCCTTCCTCCTCCTCCTCCTCCTTTTTCTGCCTCTTTAACCCTGCCTGGAAGGAATTCTTAGGAATAAGTCATTGCCCATATTCAGAAAATACCCTGGCACCTTAAAATGCATCTAATGAACAATCAAATTAAGATTATTAATTTCAAATCTTGAAGAAGATAAAAGCTGAAAATGCACATTGTATGAACATCTGAACATCTTGTACATGGAAGCAGCTCCCCTTTCCCATCCATTCTCCTTGCATCATCCTTTAATAACACACAGCAGCTCAAAAATGGTTGCAGTTTTCCCAGAGAGAGGCAGAAGAAAAACTCAAGTCAATTTGCAGTAGGAGAACAAGCAGCAAAATGTTATTGAAGTGCCTTCATCCCACTTTCCCCCTGCACTCACCTGAGGTATCTGTGCTTGGCGTCTGTTTACTCTGTCCGGGTTCAATAACCTTCTCCAAAGAGTAATAACTCTTTGTCCTCTGGAAATGCCTCTTTGCCCTGAATACTGTCAAAGCTGTAATTACTGCTTTCTAATTTAGGTTCTTCAGCTCTCAAAATATTTTTTAGAAACCTTTGATCCCCATCTCCTATATACACCGTACCTCCATGTTCAGGGTTGCTGATTTTCTTCCTAAAACAGCAAAATCACTTCCCTTTCATATTTCCCTATATACATACAAAGTACTTTCAGAATCCTCCTCTGCATTTGAATTATACACCAGAAAGAGTCTGTCTCCTTATTGATTTTATAGCAGAATCTAAAGTGATCTACCATGCAAATAATCCTTTGACTATTCTCTGACCAACAACAATCAGTCAGAGACCTGTTTTACAGAACTGTTAATATTTCACCTCTGTTCTGTGCCCAGAAAGGGGCTGCAGAGATTGTGCTTTGCTAAAATGATGCCTTTTCAACAGTGTTTTGCCTTGATCTCCTGCAGACAAGCCCTTAATTGTTCAGCTGGTGGACTGGATCTTGCGAGGGACCTCTCAGGTGATGTTTGTCAACAACCCTCTCAGTGGGCTGATCATTTTAGTGGGGCTTTTCATCCAGAGCCCCTGGTGGATGCTCACAGGCTGCATTGGAACCACTGTGTCCACATTAAGTGCGCTGGCCCTCAGCCAGGACAGGTAGGTGTCACCTCAGGTCCTCATGCACTTAATAAAAATTGATGGTTGTGATATTAGTTGGAGCTCACTGATGGGTCACTGTGCCTTGTTAGAGACAGAAGACTCAGGCGAAGACAGAGTTGTGGCCCAAGAAGAGCTAGCCTGTCCCTGTGGCTGTCTGTCTTCCTGAAAACACACAGTTGTTTCTCCCTGATAGCTATCCTCACAGCCATGTAGATCCTTTGAGTCACGAGGATCCCCCTCCACCATCCAGCAGTCCCCATACTTTCCTCTTCCACACAGCAGTGCCAGGCGGCACATCAGTAATCTCACTGCTTTTTCACCCCTTCAACAGGGGCAGGACACTTACAAATTGCATTTCTGTGCGTCCCAGTGATGGGCCACGTTCAGCAAAGCTTTCTGCCTCACAGTTGTTTCCATCACAGGTCGTCCATCGCAGCTGGGCTGCATGGCTACAACGGGATCCTGGTGGGCCTGCTCATGGCCGTCTACTCTGACAAAGGGGATTACTACTGGTGGCTTCTGCCCCCTGTGGCAGTGATTTCGATGGCCTGGTAAGTGCCACTGCTCCTGATGCCCTGTGAAGGCTGACCTAGAACAGAGGCTAGGCAGAGTTAAAGAATAAAGTACGGATTTATTAAAAGGCCTCCACAGATACACCTTGGGCAGCACAAGAGCCCAGCCAGGGCTACATCCAAGATGAACCAAAATGGTCACAAAATGGATGACTGGTCACGGGGTCTCTCACTTTTATAAGTTCTGGTCCATTTGCATATTGGAGTTCATTGTCCAAGTCCCATCTTTCTTGTTTTTCTCTCTTCAGTCCACGTTGCTTATGCTCTTGGGCCTGAAATTTGGATCATTTGTCCTTGGTCCCCAGCTAGAGAAGGAATTGTTTTGTCTCCCTACTCTGTGAAGAGAGGTTATTATCCCCTAATATGAAACTCAGAAGTACATACTAAAGCAGTACAGAATCTGAATATAAAAGCTAAAACCTGAGGCATTATCCCTCCTATGGACAATTCCCAAAGGATGGGTCTGGCTACAAACAGCTCAGCCACACTGAGGCCCCCTCTGCCCTGCACCAGTGACTCCAGACTTGATGGCACTGGAGGGTTGTGTTTGTCACCACACAGAGCTCGTCGGGGACATGGGGTAGGAGTTGAGGGCACAGAAACACTGATTATAGCACACAGGCAAAGCAGCCTCTCAATCCTCTGAAAATGGCCCTCAGCAGCAGGACAGGCACAGGTTGGAGGTCATTGCACCCAACACCACAACGCTTCTTCCTCATCCAGGCCCTGAATCAGCCCTGTGCTCATCCTGGGGTTGAATTCAATATTCTCCTTCTCAGATGTGCAACCAGTCATGAGCAAAATTAATTCCTCCAAGTAGCTCCAAAGGACAGGCTATGTCCGTCCAGGATTAAATTTTGCCATTTTTAAATATGGATCTGAACAGTACTGCAGAATCTGTTTAACAGCCTCAACTGAAATTAATTTAATAGTCACATTTTATCACTGTAAGCAGTAAGATGCAAGCCATTATTGGATTTTCACTGCTTTTAAGATCAGATTTGTTTTATATTTCATTTCTTTAGTCATTCTCAGCAAAGGTCATTTTATAACAATCGCTCAAAACCCAGGACATGTTGCAAGAATGTCTTTTTGTTTGTCTTATCTGCCAGAATTCCTTGAGGCCTTTTGTTCAAAATTTTCTTCATTGTTTAGTTCACAAGTCTTGAGGGTAGAGCTCAAATATTTTAAAATCAGACACTTCAGTGATTTTTTTAACCGATACTTTGACTTTCAGCCTTAGAAGTCAGCATTTATTTAACTGTTTCCTTTTTTCCTGACAAGATGTGTAAGTGACAGAAGCTTTGTATTTCAGCACAGAAATTAGGACACCATTTTCACTGAAGTACTGGGGTTTTTTTCCCCTACAGCTGCAAGCAAGGAAATCGGTAAACTCCTTTGGGAACCAAACTTGTCAAAAAAAGAATAGGCTTCATCTGAGATTACACAGGGAGAACAAAGCATTTTCCCCACTGATAGTATCTGTACAGCAGGACACAAGATGTTGCTATTGAAATGTCAAATAACTTGGAGTTGTTTTTTATTATAACCAGCTTAATGACCTTCTAGTGCTCAAATCCAGTTCCCTGAAAAACTTAAAGTCTCTAAATTGATTTTTTTATAAACTGTAATGTTCACTGCTACTTGGAGTAGACCATAAGAGCTATTCAACTCACCTGTAGCAGAAGAGCTCAGCTGGAAGGAGAACACTGGCCATTTGCACAAAGGACTGGCCATTTCTTCTCTTCCTTGAGCTTTCTGGGGCCCATAAAAATCAGATATTACCTTGCCAATATGTTCCCATAAAGTCCTTCACATAGGACACGCACTTCAAGTGGAAATCAGGGAGTCTGGAAATGTCCTGAGGAAAGCAGATCAAACAAAGATTATATCCCAGGTTCTACAGACAAGAACTTTGGGAAATGCCACGGTATTTCAAGGTTTACGTGGTTTTTGTGTTTTGACTCTAGGCTGAGACTCACCCCAAATACTTTACATGCTAAAAATATTCAATCAATCTATTTAAAAACAAGTCTCAGTTTTCAGTAAACTCTGTATGATTTCAGATGGTACCTGAGCAGCACAAAATGACATCAGTCAAGGTCTGAGTGAAGTCTGGTACCAACAGCTTGCCCAGCTCTGCTACAGTGGTGATTTCATCTTACACTCAGTTGGGCCTCATAGTCCCCAAAAACAGTGTCCAACACAGTAAATATTTTTATCTTTCTTAATGGAAGATTTTCCACTGGCTTTGGTCACTTCTTCTGCTTTATTTCTCTTCCAGACCCATGTCCTGATACCCTTCAAACTGTTTAAATAAGAACAAAACAAAACAAAAGGCCCAAAAAAGAGCAAACTGAGTAATTTCCAACTCCCTCCTGCCTCCTCAAGACAGCAGCTTTTTTAGACCATCTAAAGTTCTCCCCAGTTCTTCATGTGACATTCCCAAAATTTCCTTTTCTGCTTTTTGTTCAAATTTTAAACTGAACAGTAAGTCAGATTGCCTGTCTTTGTCCATGCCCAAATGCTGTATTGGATGTATACATGGATGTAACATTATTTTTTTCAGAAAGATGAACAGCTTTTGACAACTCTTTGTTTGATGCAGATTAAGATATTAAGGTATTCACCACCTGGTGTTGTTACAAGGAACTGTATTGGCCTTTATTTGCCAAAATTGTCATTTTGTGACCAAAGAGGCAGGCTGTCTCACCGCTAGAAACTGTGATGAACAAGTTATAATTCTATTTCTTCTCCTGTTCTCAGCCCAGTACTGTCCAGTGCTTTGGGATCCATCTTCAGCAAATGGGACCTTCCTGTTTTCACTCTGCCCTTCAACATTGTGGTGACCCTGTACCTGGCAGCCACAGGACACTACAACCCCTTCTTCCCCACAACCCTGATCAAACCCGTAGCTGCAGTGCCCAATATCACCTGGTCTGACATCAATGTGCCACTGGTAAGCTTTGCACTAACAGGTTTATGGTATTTCACTGAAAAGGTGAGCATGAAGGCATTCACCTCTGGGTGACACTTTTACATGGGTCAGAATTCACAGTACGTGGATTGGTTCAGTGCCACAGAATCCCCAGGGACAGTCCTGGTTGATCCAGCAGAAAGGCTGGTGGAGCCTGAGGGAGCAGAGAACCTGAGCCTCTCATTCCCCTCAAACGTGGGTTGTCCTAAAACTAGTCTGGAGTGTACACCCAGCACACATCTGGATATGACCTCCTCCTGTCCAGGTTATAAAAACATCAGCAACACTGTCAGTGACAATATGAAAATTCAGAGGAAACATCAGGATTTCAAAGTGACAGAAACTCATTTATACCCAGTCCCCTCATGTCTACCTCTAGCTCTGGGGGGTCACCTTCCCAAAGGAGAACAGGGTAACTGATCCAGAGGGTTGTGGTCAATGGCTCATGGCTCCAGTGGACATCAGGGACAGGTGGTGTCCCTCAGGGGTCCCTATGGGCNTAAGAAAAGGCTTGGTAATCTGGGTTTATTCAGCCTGGAAAAGAAGAAGGCTTTGGGGTGACCTAACTAAGGCCTTCCAATACCAGGAGAGATTGTGTAGGGAAGATGGAAGGAGACTACTTACAAGAGCCTGGCGGGACATTAGAAGATATTCCCCCCCACAAGGAGAAATGGCTTCAATTTGAAAGAGAGTGAGTTTAGATTAGATATTGGGAAAATAACTCTTCTTCTTGTGAGGGTGGGGAGGCCCTGTGACAAGGTGCCCAGAGCAGCTGTGGCTGCCCCTGGATCTCTGGAAGTGCCCAAGGCCAGGCTGGACGGGGCTTGAGCAGCCTGGGATAGTGGAAGGTGTCCCTGCCCATGGCAGGGGGTGGAACGAGGTGATCTAAGGTCCCTTCCAATTCAAACCGTTCTGGGATTCTGTGAGGTGCTCAGACTCCAGCTCAGAGCCAGGGTTTATTCCTTCTCTTTTCAGCCAATAGCTTGGACAAAACATCTGCTGTGTCCCTCAGGGCACAGACAGACAATAAATAACAAGCCCTTCTCTGCCATCTGCTGCAGCTCTTACAATCCATCCCAGTTGGGATTGGTCAAGTGTACGGTTGTGGAAACCCCTGGACTGGAGGCATTTTCCTTGTGGCTCTGGTCATCTCCTCCCCACTGATTTGTTTACATGCTGCAATTGGATCAGCCGTGGGGATGTTTGCAGGTAAGACATACTGACCAAATTATTTTTGCAACCAAGGCATCTTGATCCAAGCCAGATTCTGTCCCGACTTTAAAGATGCATTGGCTTGGTGGTAGTTGGGACAACACTTTCATTTTTCAAACTGTCTCTAAATTTATAGCTCTTAGTAAAGTCACACAACATACTGCAGGCAAGAACAGAAGCAGGTTTTCTTTAAATTTCACATTTTTTGTTAGATATGTAACTCAGCCAGGTGGTTCCTGGCTTACTTAGTTCCACCTTACTTAACCCTCTAGCCACTGGATGTGATAAATCCCATGGAGATCATGAGGAAACCTGGAGAAAATCTTTTAGAACTGATTTCTTGCCACCACAATTGCTTTAAATGATGACCACAAGCAAAGGTCTGCCCCAGAGCTAATCAGCTAAGGAAGAGAAACAGACTTTTCTGGGATGCAGTTTGCTCGGTCCTGCTGTGGATTTGTCAAAATACCAAAATGAATGCCACTAAAAATGTCCTGTCTCTCCACTAACCACAGAAACAACATTGAGAGATGTGAAGCAGACCCTAGAGGTTAGACAACATTAATGCCACTTAACAGACAAATTTGAATAAACACAGATGATGGAATAAGTGTAGTCTGATTCCTTGGAAAAGGCAGTGATCCATCAAGCTCTCTGTGCTCTGAAGCACTTTGTACAAGATGTAGCTGTCTTATATTCATGTTTTTAAACAAAACTCTCCACAATTTGTATGGCTGAGAGCATATGGCAGGTCTTGTAGAGGTGTGACATTCAATATAGAAGGGAAAGGTCAGGGGAAAGTTTCTGGGGACAAACATAAGGTGATAAAACAGAGGATAGATGAGGACAATATAGAAAGATATGTATTAATATTACAAGTGTCAGGAAAGTGGTTTGTGCACTACATATTGAGCTCTCCTTTTCACTGATACTCCTGAAGCCTGTGAGAAATCCTGCAGAAGTTTCTGAGAGGTCAGATTTGGGGCAGACCCCCAGCTCCCAACCCCGTGGAGAATTTCCACTGCACAGGTGAAGTGACCACCTCTAGTAATTAGACCATATCTCACAAAGGTCACTACGAAAGAATGGAAAACTCTGCTTGCTTCCACAAAAGACATGCAGTTGTGCCTCTGATATTCAAAATTAGGGTATATATGAAGTTTAAACTGTGTGTGTGAGCACAGCTTTCTGCAAGGAGGACATCCAGGTTCTCCCACACTCTGGCTGGATCCTCCACCTGTGTGTGTGGATACAACATACTCAGTGAATACACAGGAAGTTTTGTCTGAAATAAACCTTTGAGACTGGACCAAATTCCACTGCAGGGACATTATCAGAGCTTCAAAATAATGAGTCTCCTTTGACATCCTCCTTTTTCTGCATGTGCATGAGTGAGAACAGACAAACCCATCTTGATGTTATTGAGGAAGAAATGACAGATTCCTCCTGCAGGTTCCTCTCATAGCTGACCTCACAGCTTTGCCTTTGTCCTGCAGCTCTGAGCATTGCATCCCCGTTTGACAGCATCTACCTTGGCTTGCACAACTACAACTGTGCCCTGGCCTGCATTGCCATCGGGGGCATGTTCTACGCCCTGACCTGGCAGACACATTTGCTCTCACTTGCCTGTGGTGAGTATCTTTTACATAAAGGGAAGGCAAGAATTTGTGCAGGTGGGCAGCTTATGAGGAGCTGTCTTGGTTTGAAAAGACAGGTATCCTCTAAGGAAGGCAGGAGCCTCCCTTCAAATGGAAAATGCAAACCTCCTCCCTCCAAATTATTTTAATTTTGAAATTAAAGGGCTCTCAGACAAAGATATGGGAGTAGGAATAACAGTTCTTTATTACGAAAAAATTAAAATTAAAAGAAAAAGTAAAAATGCAGTAATTCAAAACAACACTGACAGAGTCAGAATAGGACCTGACACCCTGTGGGTCAGGGTGTTGGCAGCAGTGCCATTCAATGGTGGCTGCAGCCCTCCTGCAGTGCCAGCTGTGGTTCTGTTGGAGCAGTGAGCCTGTAGAAGGGTGTAGGTTTCCTCTGAAGCTCCAGGGGTGCTGTAGATGGGCCTGGCCTTCCTCTGGGAATCCAGTGGAGAAGAAAAGCTGCTCCTCTGGGAATGCAGTGGGAAAAGGCTGCCTGTGGTGTTCCATAGGTCAGATTACATCCAGGTAGGAATGCTTGGCTCCTCCCCCTGGGCAAAGCCTCTCCCAGTGGGATGATGTCATTTTTTCAGCCATGCAGTGACACTCACTGGCCCATTAACAGAAGATATTTGCCAGAGGGAGGACTGGTTGTGGGAGAGACAAAAAATCCTGCCCCACCTGGCTTTAACAGGTGGCCCAATTAACAGAAGATAACAGCCCCACCTCTAACAGATGTCAATAGAATACCCACCCCCAGCCACATCTTGCATTTCCAGGAGACATGAAAGACAGGAACACAGGTTTAGAGCCAGCCATCACTGTGTCTGTCCCAAAAGTAGGCACCTTTTGGTGGGAAGAGCTGTTTCTCTGGTGGCATCAGCATTGGGCTTGATTGTGCGAGTATAGAGAAAATAGTGTTAGACCCTGATAACATGGAAACATCTAGAAAGGGTGGAAGCACTGCTTGTGGAATGAGCACAAGTTAATCCATGAGCGTGTTTAACCAATTAGCAACTCAACAGACTCACAGAAGCAGCCTTTTCATGATTATATGTATCACTGGGGGAAATGCGTCATAAGGAGGGAGCTGTTTAACCAGGTCAGCTTAAAATCCATCCACCCAAAGATCCCACATCCAACAGCGGCCAAAACCAGGCACTATGGGAACAGTTAAAGAAATTTCCCAGTTAAGACATTCCTGTGAAGATATGCCCAGGATCCAATTATCTTTATCTCAGTGTCCTGAGCACAGTTTCTGGATTTCTCAGTAGCTTTTCCTTCCTTGATTTAACCCTTAGGTGCCTGACCTTGCCTCCTGTTCTGCCATCCCTGGCAAACTGGGGCAAAGAGACCCCTTGGCAAATGGTTGTGGTATGAAGCCACGGGGGAGAGAATGTCTGAAGTCCAGCCCTGCTGGGGAATTTCTGCATTTCCCACTGCATGCAGATCAGGTCATGCCAAATAAAAAGAAATTAAGGATAAAAGAAATGCCACCATCACTTCATCTTGACAAAACCATGTTCTTCACTCACCATCCATCTCTACAGAGCAGATAGGACAAAATGTAGTCACAGAATCATTTGTGTTGGAAAATACCTCCAACTGTGCCCCCAGCACTGCCAAGGCCACCACTGACCCATGTCCCCAAGTTCCACATCCACACAGGTGCTAATCCCTCCAGGGATGAGGACTCCACCACTGCCCTGGGCAGCTGTGCCAGGGCTGGACAACCCTTTCTGTGAAGAAATTTTTTCCTAATATTCAATCTAAATCTCCCCTGGTGCAACTCGAGGCCATTTTCTCTTGGGACATTTCAACTAACTTGAATTCAAGCAGTGATCCTCACATTAGGTAGCTGGGAGGATATTTTGCTGGAGAATTCCTATTTTTGGATTTATATTTTTGGAGAATTGAAAAATATTTTCTTCATCTTGAGCTCTCTGTGGTCTTCTCTTCTCAGCATTATTTTGTGCCTACTCCGGAGCAGCTCTTGCTAATGCCCTCTCTGTGGTAAGTGTGGGGTTTTGTGTTTTACCTGAGTTTTTTGGTTTAGTTTTTATTTTGTTTGTTGGTTTGTCTGTTTGTTTGTTTTGTTTTTTGGGTTTGTTTTTTTTTTAACCGTATCTTGATTTGTTCAGATATAATGTTAAGGAAATGCCTCAAAATTCCCCATGTCAGCTTTGACAACATTGAAATGAGAATGTTGCAGCCAGTTGGCAGGGTTTGTACAAAGCCTGTGTCAGCTGAATTGTGTCTCTGAAGATTTTATATCTGATAATAAGATTTCAAAGACTTTTGGCGCATGTTATCCACAACAGGGTTGTGCACGTATATGTGAGTTACAGCAACAGCATATGGTTTGAGATTAAATACTTAGTTGAACATTATCCTTCAGCAATTCCAAATTATCTAAATTTTCATTTTCTTCCCTCAAGGTCTTTCTCCAACCCTGCCCACAGATATTATTGAAGTTTGAACTGAGTATGAGAACTAAAATGAGGGGGAGACTGTTCTCTTAAGTACAAAATTATTATATTTGGTCAAATCAAGAAAGGAGTGAAGACAGAAATGTCTGTTTCTTCTTTAAGATCTGAGAGATTAAAGCAAAACCATATTTTAATTAAATTGATTTACTAACTTAAAAGAAAAAATATTAGAACTAGCAGCTTCATGCACTGAACATTTTCATCTGTCACATTTTCATTTTCATTTTCATCTTCTCAGTACTATGTAGGTCCCTGTATATGGGCTGCTTTAAGTACACCTGCTTTTGGGGGGCATCAGGAAAAAGGACATCCACTTTTTCTCCCTGTGATCTTGCTTTTGGAAGACCCCAGTTCAGGCCCAGAGCAGGGGAACAGAGAGGGCTGAGGGTTAGATGTGATGCTAGTGTCATATAGTCATGGGGGAGAGTGAGTATGCATGAATAATACTCTCCTTACATGATATTTTACAGAGCAGAGAGAATCTGGCTCTTCTATTAGAGAATTCAGGTGTCCACGTGTGAGCTGGGTGTCTTGGCTTTCGTTGCAGTCACCAGAGCTCTGGAGCCTGATTCAGTTGCTTCAGTGCTGGTGCCAGGTTCCATCCAGCAGCAGTATTGAAGCTGTGCCTCTGACAGGACTGAGGTCTGCAGTGTCAGATGCTTTGTGCAGCCCCACGCACTCCAGCTGAAAAGCAGACCTCTGTGTGGCCAGCTGAATCGGCATTTGGTAGCCACTGTGCCTTCAGGGAAACCAAGGCCCTCCCAGCTTCCCAAATGCAAAATGTATCAAGCACAGGCAGACATAAGCAGAGACCAAAAAGCGGTACCAAAGTGTCTGTTCTGTCCCCTGCCAGCTCGGGCTGCCGGTGTGCACCTGGCCTTTCTGCCTCTCCGCGCTCCTCTTCCTGCTGGTAACCTCAGAAAACCCAGCCATCTACAAAATGCCCCTCTGCAAAGTCACCCACCCAGAAGCCAACCGGATCTACTACCTGAGAATGAGGAGAAGGGCCTCAGAGTGCAGGAGGGAAGAGCAGAAGAGAAAGGAGCAGAAACCCTCTGAGAGCTCAAAATTTAACACCGGCGGCACCCCACTGTGCACCCCCAAGAGCCGCCACGCTCACTGATTGCAGGTACACACAACTCCGCAGCCTGGGGGCAGTTTGGGGGCAGCTTTTCAGACATCACTCAGGCACAGCACTGCCACAAACTCTACTTTTGCCGGCAGTCTGCAGGCTGGGGATTCAGCATTCCACACTGGAGAAATCACGGTTTGCCCTTGAGCTAAGCTTTCCAAAAAGCACTCAGGTAACATAATAACAGCTGCCTTATCAATCCACTGGTTGTTAACTTGAAAGTCACCTCTTATCAATAATAATTATAAGAATAGGCAGAAGAACATTAAAGCTGACAAGAGGCTGCATTTAATTTCAGAGGTGTAATTTAACAAAATAAATATGCTGAGAAGGCATTGGTGTCTAATAATAATAAATAATGTAGGAACTAAGTCAAGAGCTGCACTTCAAATTAAGAGCATGTATATTTGAAAGTGAAATAAACAGACTGTTCTCTTCCCTTCTTGTGTGCCATCAGTGTCTAACCCATTTAATACCTCTTAACAGCTACAACACACACAGGTAAATATTCTTATAGAGCACATCCTGTAGCACTTTTGGTGCCATCTCCTGGCTCCTCATTAAGTGCCAAGGCAATGAATATAAATGCTTTAATCAGACTAGAAGAGCGACTAGCTAGCAGTGATCAAACATTCTTCTTTTCCTTGAATATTTTTTTGCCTTGCAAATTCAAGATCTCTCTCTCCTGCTGATTGCATGATAGCAAGTTTGAATCCCTACCCACATCCAGTGGGAAATAAAAGAACTTCATGTAAAGAATGGGATAAACATTTACTGCTGGTGGCAGTTCTTCCTATCCCTTTCATAGAGGAGCAGATCCTTTCCATTAGACCATAAGAAATTAACAAGTCAAAGGTTACCACTGCCACTCTATGCCACCTCAAAGTCCTTACAACAGGGAAGCTCCAACTGCCCTAAGGAGGATTTTCTCAGGACCATTTTCCAAAACCTCTGTGAAGAAAGCCTGACAGAAAGGCTTCCTCACTCTAGAGTTGTTTTACAAGGTCAGTTTAAAATCACAGACCCAAGGGATGTGAAGATTTAAAATCCAAAGGGACTATGCAACCACAAACACTCAGATCAGATGCTGTCCTCTCTGCCTCACGATGTAGGGCTGTTTTGCAGATCCGTGTGAGTATTTTTGAACCGGTGGGATCCCAGCTCCAAAAACCACTTTTTAAAAAGGTGAGCGTGGGTGGTGTTCATGGGATTATTTGTGCCTTAATCACCAAAAATCCAGCAGCACCAGTGTCTGCCACCCCTCTAAATGTCCCCTAGAAACAGCATCCAAGAATGAATTCATCCTGGGAGACAAAAGCATGGTGTTGTTTGTGTTCAGATGTTTTTTTTTTTTAAACAGGGGAGGCCATTGCAGCAATTCTGGTAAAATTTAGGTCCTACTTCCTCCCCTCTTTGCCAAGACATCCTTTGAGCCCTGATATCAGCAAACTAATGCTAGCACCCAAACAGTCTCCCGTGGTCACTGCAAACTGCAAGATCAGGGACATCCCCCCATTGCTGCTGTTGTAGAGAGACAAAAAGAGGCAGAATAATACAAGAAGTGACACACAAATATCTGAAGACCTTCTCTCTACAGCAGTCAATGAAATATGAAGCACACAGAAACTAGGAGAGCTTATTCATGAACAGTTTAATTTAGCTCATGCAAATATTTGAATAGTAGAAATGCAAAGTTACTGGAAAAAGTACTACAAAATAATTCTAGTACCATATATGTGAAGAAAAAACACAACTTCAGTTAGTTATGCCCAACATATTGTTTGTTTTCCTAAAAATAACAGTGAAGCCCAGGCACAATATGGCTATTGGAAAGGATTTGTCATGTAAGTGCCACTGCAGGCATTAATTCCTCAGCCACAAGAAAATCCATCCTGAAATCAATTAGTAAAGCAATTTCTAGAGTTGAAGCCTTCCATAAAAAATAGAGTATAAACAGCTTTTTTAAGTCTCTAGCTAATCAAAAGATTTGAGTAACTATAGCCAGTACTAATAACTCTTGAAAACAGGCAAGACAAATCAAGTGTCTCCTGCAAGGGAACAGCAGACAATAAAAGCACTAACTGAAGCTATCAGTGGTAGCCCAGCAGTCTGATACCTAGAGAGTTCTATAAAAATTTTCATTAAGAGAGAAAAAATGTACAGTTTTCAGTGGGACTAATAATTTTGTGACAGCTCCCAGAGATCTAATATAAAACAAGTATGACCATTAAAGGAGAAAAAAAAAGTCTCTTCTACAGTTAAGAGTCATCACTCCACCCAACTCGCCTCCACCTTAAATAGCATTAAATAAATGTTCCTGTACAAACCAGCACCTGGCCTAGCCATAGCACATGAAAAAACCAACCTCCTAAAAATTTGCCTTAAAAAATTAAAAATCAGAACAGACTTAGCAAAGTGAAGGAATTGCAAGAGAGCCAGTGAATTAAGACAATCCTGTTATAAGTGCAACTCAATGTAAAAAATAGTATATACACTATGCAGTTCCATTTATTGCTTCAAATATTATTTTCTTACTCTTGCATTTGCTCCATACCCCCTAAAAGAAAAATAAAAAGGCAACTTTGCTCTTTGAGAAGAGGTTCTCAACTCTTCTCCCATAGACATTGGTGCCTCTGTTGATAAGATCAGTCACAGAACTCATACAGAAAAAGCTGGGGCAAGCCCTTTAGATGTCTTGGCTTGGGTATTGGTGGTACCAGGATGACTTACCTGGTAATGACTCCCCATGGATAATTAGCAAAGCTGAGGGAATGTGGAGGGAAGGGATTTGCTTTCCCAGTGGGCATTTGTAGCAGAGGTCAGAGCCATGCTGCCACCTGCACTGGAGCATCCTCATTGCTGGAGCACAGAGTTTCCCTCCTGATTCACAGAAGCACAGAATCCTTTAGACTGGAGAAGCCCTCTAAGATCCTCAAGTCCAACCATTCCCCCAGCACTGCTAAACGTGCCACTAGCCCATGTCCCCAAGTGCCACAACCACACAGCATTTAAATCCTTCCAGGAATGGGGGCTCCATCACTGCCTTGAGCAGCCTGTCAGTATTTGACAGCCCTTTCCATAATGAAATTTTTCCTGATCTCCACTGTAAAACTGGTTTCCATCATCTGATCTTCTTTGAGATCTAATCACCTCCTCACAGGGATCAAGAGCTGATAGGAAGAGCAGCAAAGAGGGAGATCACAACAGGAGGTGGTGACAGCAGGGAGGTACAGACCTGGAAATCCCAGTGCTGTGCTTCTAAACAGTGATGGGGAGAAGTGGCTGCAGCACTGCATGGCACTCACAGGCCAGACAAAGCACGGTGGCTTAAAGCCTGATGAAGAGGTTTCCCTGTTGGACCCTACTCTCAAGCAACCAGAGCTGCTTTGCAGCAGACCCTGGGCCCTACTCCCTGTTCCATTCAACACTGCTGTGAACTTAAAATAAATATTGTCCTTTTTTTCAGCCCTTCTGCAGTGTGACACCTCTTCTTCCCATACCTGCAAGCAATCAGTGCGGACCTGCACTGATTCAGAAGCCTGAAATCATCAGATGCAGGGAGAGTAGGCATCTCTCCCCAGCACCTAGGCTGCTGGCACAGGGAGCCAGGCAGCATCCCAGCAGGCACCAGAAAATACCAGGAAGGGCTCTATGTTCCAGAGGGGCAGTCGAGCAACATGGGGCCTTCCTACAAGCTGAAAAACCCAAAACTTCAAAACTTGTCAGAATAAGATAATTCCTAAAAATATCCAGCTGCTGAGGAGTTGCTCTGTGCTCTGTCCATGCCAGACATCTCCAGTCTGCAACGACAGACATATTGCCCAACACTGCAGAATTATTTAGGTTTTCTGTAGATCACATTTGCCAGGGTTGCAGAAATAGCACCTCTCTGAGGGGGAAACCTGTTTGCTGAATGCTGTTCCCTCACTCCCTCTTCCTCTACATCAGTTTAAATTTGGGAGATGAAAGTAGCTCAAACAGGAAACATGCCCTTGATTGCAATTGATTTTACAGTTCTCGGGGGGTCTTTTACAAACTCCTACAGCTGTTGCCACAGCTGGAATTCACACATCCCAGTGGTGGGATAAGATGTGGGATGGCTCTGTGGGAAGCAAAGGTTTCACCCACCATGTTCTGTCTGGCAATGAGTTTGGGTATCTCTGACTTCTCAGTAACCTCTGTGCATTCAAGAGCTTAAAGTCTCATGGAACTGCATCCTCACATCCACCTCCAGGGGTAGCTTTTTGCATGGACAGTTGAGGCAGACACAAATCCATGCTCCCAAAATGTGCATCTTCACACAGCACAGCAGGGTTGAAGCACCAAGTATGTGCAGAAGCCCTTCCAAAAACATCCAACTGTACCACCACACAAAATGCACAGTTGTTGGAGCTGTTTAACACATCCCAGCCCCTGCATATTAAACTGTGCTGTGCACTGAATTGCAAAAGGCAAAGGCAGAGAGGCAGAGGCATCCTTGGCCTGTGCAGCTTAGGACGGAATCTTTTTCCCCCGGCACACCTTGTCCTGTACCTGACACTGCTTTTCCACGCTTCCCTCATTTCAACCAAGTGATGACAGGTCTGTTGCTCTGTCTTCCAAAAATCTCTGCTCTGCAGAACCACTCAGCCAGAAATCAGGTAGAGACTTCCTGTCTTTGGGGAAAACAAAAAAGTCAGAGGTGATGACAAACTGTCAGCCAGCAATGGTTTCTTGCTGTTGCCAAGTGAGATCAATTCACTTGTGCAAATTAAATCACATTTAGGACATTTTGCCTTCACAGAAACTGAGTTATCCAATAGATATGACTTTTTTTTTTTCTTTTGCCTACCCCAAAATGTGCACTTTTTTCACAAATGGATTTATACCTGTTGGTGCTTGTACATGAAAATGTCACTCTGCAGCACTGCTTGCAAAATCCTGTAACCACCCAAAGCCAGAGTAACTCTCCCTCTATCCATTGCACTGACATTTCTACTGTCTGATGGTTCATTTCTGGATGCTACCAGTCCTCTTTCTCTTGTTGATCAGTAACCCATGATATGTATAGCATCTTCCACTTCTAGTAAGAACTACTTGGCAAGAAAGTAGTAATCACTGGGATTTATAGGCTGAAAGAGTTTCTTGCTGGAAAAAGTATAGTATTCTGCTCTATGTTAAGGCCTAACATATACATCTCCTAAAACATACAGGTTTGCGAGAATGAATTATTTCCTTGGAAGCAGCCATATCCTGGGTGAGACTCACAGCCCTACCATGAGGGCAAGGGAAGCAGAAAGGGCAGGGAAGATTATTTAGCTGAGAGTGGATGCAGGGAAGTGAATTGACTCTCAAATTGCTAAAGGAAATGAAGAAGCAGAGAAGCACTTTACCTTGTGTCATAAAAAGAGGCAAGTCTGGCCAGCTTTGTTATTTCTAACAGGATCCTGCTGCCTTGAGGTAGGTTTAGAAAAAGAGCCTTTTTGAATTTGGGCTTTTCCTCAGAGCCAGGAGAACAGGAGAGGGGTTTGAAGCTGAAACTTAGAATTATTTGAGTTTCAATTTCCCATCTTTAGTGAAATACAGCAATACAGTCAACCTGAGGCTTCCAAATCCCTCTAGTATTTCAGACTGTTTCAATACAATGGTTGGACTCAATCATCTCAAAGGTCTTCTCTGAGCAGCTATTCTATAATGCTGTGATTCTAATGTGGATGATCCAGTCTGCCATACTAGAGATGACCAGAAAAACAAACGGTCTCAAGGTTCAGACTAAGGCATGAACCAGAGAGCTTTTCTCCTTCTCAGCTCCTGGACTTGCTCCTGGACAAGTCCCAGGACTTGCTACTCAAACTCATCACCACAGCCAGCCACACCAGCCTGGAGAAATGTCCATTGCTCCAGGAAAAATGATCCAGCTGACTGGAAAAAGGGAAGGGGACACAAAACCAAACAAAGGGAACCAGCCAGAACACCACACTGGGCTTTTTTTTGACCTGTATTTCACTGAGTTTCATGACACACATGACTGTCTGGTCCTTCCTGGAGCCTCAGACACATTTCCTGAGCTGGACACCATGGGCATCTTGACACTGGTGAATGGGATGGTTCCGGGGACAGCTCCTCATCACCAACCTGCTGAACCACCACTGCAGTCTTTGGCATGTGTTGGTCTTGGCTAACTAGTACCTTTCCAAACAATTCCCCCCTCACACTAGCAGCAATGTTTTGAACAAACACCTTGGAAAGCTTGCAGCTGAATAGAGGAGTTGTTTTCTACCCCAGCACTCAGAGCACCAGCATGCAGGAGGAGAGGCTGCACCTCTCTCTAAAGGTGCCACTTACTTTGCCACAACAGAGCAGAGCTTTGTTACACACTACTGTAGCTGTAGGACAACTACAACCTGCTCTTCACACGTTCCTGCCCCACTCCTATCCCAGGATACAGAGACCGCCACTCCTAATCTATAAGCTGGTTTCCAGGTGTCACTTATGCACTCTTGGAGCTGCCCCATGGACTGAGAAGGTGAGTCATGAGAGCATGTCAAGGTAGACAGAAAGGACAGTGAGTTTCCAGAGCAGTTAGGAAGAGGAGAGAAGTGATGTGTATGCATTAGCAGAACTGGTAATTTTGGGAGCATACGTCATTAAGGGCAGTGCACATAGCGGCAGAGAGAGCACAAAGAGTTTGGACTGCGCCAGGGTAAGGGAACTGCTGTTTGTGAGGCCTCTGAAACTGGAGATCTGAATATTTGTGGCGATTCCCACAGCTGCACATGTGGCTGTGCTGGAGACACACCACGAGAGGGAGACGGACACTGGAGCAGAGCACGGTCTGTACCCAGCCCCATCCCACTGCCACAGAGGGGAATGTCAAACAGCAGCTTTCTCTAGAGAATTTTTACAGGCCAAAATGCAAGGATAGAAGCTTCCCATACCAGCTCAGCTGTTGGGCCGTTCTGTATAAACCCTAAACTATTGCTCTTAGCAAACAAGTCCAAGATTGTGACAGACCCTGTGGTGCTCTGTGCTGAAACAGATTTTTCCACTCTTCACTCACTCATAAAAACAAGATGATGAAAAAGCAAAGTGGTCACAGATGTTGATGGGGGCTGACCTGCTCCTCCAGGAACCCTGCCTGTGGGACAGGACAGACCATAGCTGGCCAGAGGAGCTGTGTCTTCAGCCGGGACATGGGCTCTCTCTCACTCCTGCCATACTTCCATTACCGCTGCCAGCTCTCCACACACCTCCAGAAGAACCACAGACTGGCAGTACTTCTGGGAGTGAAACATTAGGTTTAGTCACAGTCAGCCCAGGTGAGCTGCAAAAGTCCCTCACCTCACTGTAGCAAATTTGGAGCATCACCTCATTTCGACATTCTGTCCCATAACATCTTCACAGACAAGTTAATGAAGTATGGGCTAAAAAAATGTGAAGCTAATTGGATTGAAAATTGGCTGAAAGGTTGGGCTCAAAGCGTTGTAATCAGTGGCACAAATTACACGTAGAGGCCAGTCATTAGTAGTGTTAGCCCAGCATAATAAGTTTAACTCCTTAATTAAAGACCCAGATATTGGAGCAGGGTGCATGCTCAGCAAATCTGGGGAAGGCAGAAAACTGGGAGTAGTGTTGGGTATACCAGAGGGTTGTGTTGGCATCCAGAGTGTCCTCAGCAGGCTGGAAGAAATGAGCTGACAAGAATCCCTTGAAGTTCCAGAAGAAGTGCAGAGTCCTGCATCTGGGGAGGAGCAATTCCATCCCTACATGCTGGTGGCACTCCAGCTGTAAAGCAGCATGGCAGAAGAGGCCTGGAGGTCCTGGTGGTCACCAAGGTGACCACAGTGCAGCGAGGTGTCCTTGCAGCAAGAAAGCCAACATCTCTGTGGGCTGCATTAGGAGGAATGCTGTCAGCACTTCCAGGAAGGGATCCCTTTCTCTCACAAACATGGGTCACGTATCACATAGCCACACCCCGGTCAAGCAAAAGCAGACCAGGACTTGGGGTTTAGCCACCTGCAAAACTCCATACTTAGATTTACACCATTTTAAAGCACTTGTTGAAGTCCAAGAGCTGATGCAGCTCCCTGAGCAGATTTATTCCCATTGGTAAAACCTGAGTCAAGGAGCATAGCCAAAAACAGCAGTAAAAGCCAATCTGCTACCAAGTGGTTTTAAGGCACCTCTTCAAGGCCACTTAGGCTTGAGAAAGGAGTGAAGCCAAAGTGTGTGAAGCTGAATTAGGGCCATTAGAATCTTTCCTGGCACAGCTGACCAGTTCAAGCTTTGTACCCAGCTGATGCAGCCAGACAGCTCCTGCCTGGCGAGCTAAACCAGTCACAGATCATTCAGCATTTTTCTGGTGCTGCGTCTGGTTGAGATCCAATGACCAACCCCTGTTCTGACCACGTCAAGCACTGGGCTTGGTCCAAGGGATCTTCTCAGAGACACCTTCCCAGGGAGCACAGAAGAAGAAACATCAAGCATCTTCGCCAGCAGAGATCTGATGAGGTAAGTCCCAGATTTAGACCTCCTAAATCACACAGAGCTCAGCTGACAGACACCAACTCTAGCTGCCTTGTCCTCAGCACCAAGCAGTCTTCACACATGCCTAAAATCAAGAGGCAACTCCAGTCCCCTGTGTCACCTGCGTGATCAATTTGCACACATTTACCTGGTTGCCCAGAGCTGGTGGCCCACTCCCAGGCAGGTGGTACGTGACAGCTACCTGACAAACACATGGTACATCTCAATCCTTTTGCCTAGGAATGGCCATTGCAAGTTCAATTGTTCCACCTTGAACCCCTAAAGACACCTACATCACTAAGTGGCCAGCACTGGAGGTTAGCACTGGGCACCAGAACTGGCACTGAGTTACGCCTGGGAGGTTTTCTATCATTCCCACCTTTCTACACCAATCCTATACAGGGGGAATCTCAGTCCTCAGGCAACCAGGGAGGCTTTACCTAGGGCACACAGCTGCAGGCAGGCATTCCTGCGTCCGCCTCTCCAATAACTGCACCTGGGATGCAGTGATCTGTCACATGGCACTGGAGGTCTTCCCTGCTCTGCCTCCATCCCAGAGCAGGCTGCTGCCAGGGACCTTATTCCCACACGGGCATCAGCAGGCAGTGATCCTGTTACTTATTAACCAGCTCTGATAATCCAAACAATGCACCACTCCAAGATATCCATCACTGACCTGCCAGCCACTGGCTTTTTTGTGTGTCGCTCCAACCTGTCAAATACCTCATTAAGGCACCAGAATCAGACAGAGCAGTCCTGAATCTGGTTCCTTTGTACAAGGACATGTGGCAACAGGACAGGTGGGAGTGGCTTCATGCTGACAGAGAGCAGTCAAGAAGAGATTGCTCCCTGTGAGGGTGGGCAGCCCCTGGCACAGTCCCTGCCTGTGGCTGCCCCATCCCTGGAAGTGTTCCAGGCTGGGTTGGGCAGGGCTTGAAACAATCTGGGATAGTGGAAGGTGTCCCTGCGCAAGGCAGGTGGTGGAATGAGATGGGCTCTAAAGTCTGTTCCAACCCAAAACATTCTGGGATTCTGTGACCCTGACATTAGCTCAGTTGGTCAGAGCATGGTGCTAATATCGCCAAGGATGTGAGTTCGTTCTCTGNAACAATCTGGGATAGTGGAAGGTGTCCCTGCGCAAGGCAGGTGGTGGAATGAGATGGGCTCTAAAGTCTGTTCCAACCCAAAACATTCTGGGATTCTGTGACCCTGACATTAGCTCAGTTGGTCAGAGCATGGTGCTAATATCGCCAAGGATGTGAGTTCGTTCTCTGTATGGGCCACTTACTTAAGATCTGGACTCAGTGATTCTTGTGGGTCCCTTCCATCTCAGAACATTCTGTGAATCTGTGATTCCCTGGAGGAAATAAATACCCTACAGCACAACCCAACAGTGAGCCCTGCCTGCCCCGTGTGCTGCACCCCTTTGAGGGAGAGCCGAAAAGATGTTGCTTGAAATAAGTTGAAGTCAGGCCTGGGCATCCCTGAAATATGAGAGGTGTGAAGATCAAAACTCAGTCTGAGCAGACTCCCTGTGAGGCCCTCCCATTCAAATCACCCAATGCATTTCCCTTCTTTGGACATGCAAGGATTCATTTCACCAGTCAGAAAGCAAATGCAGCCCGAGGAAAAATTAACGGTAAAGGGAAAATATGTTAACTGCACTAGAGTGAAGCAGCTTCCCCTGCAAAATTTCGTGTTCTACTGGGTGCAAAGGAGTAGGACGACAGTGTCTGTCTCACTCACAAGGGCTGCTGCCTATTTGATCAGAGGAAGACTAGCTCTTGCAGCGATGCTAAGCTGACAGCTTATATCAGATGCCCTCCTCTTAGGGGAGGAAAAAAATCCAGTCTGCTGTTAAAAACATCTCCATCAAAAGAGGTGCACCCTGGGAATGAGTGCAGTGAGAAGAACATCCCTCCAGCTCATGTGCATGCTGAGGCTGTTTCCATAGGGCTGGGGGAAGCAAAGTCATAAAGCTAGATGGGTTCTGGTTTAACAATAAACCATTCTCTCCAGCACCCAGATCAATTTGCAAGGTTGCTTCTCTCAGCCATCACTATGAAAGGGTCCTAAAGAGAATTCTACTGTGGCTTAAATTAGCCTATAAGGTCTCTTAAGTTCACAATCCTCTTCTCTGCCCTTTCTCCTGCATTACTATTCAAGACTTCCCTCTCCAGCCTCTTCTCTGTCATTTGCAGCACTTTCACAGCCTTATAAACCTCTCAAATATGCCACACTTCTGATATTTCAGATTCCTCCAGTGAGATGGGGGGATAGGTTAAAAAAAATTTTTAAAAAGGGAAAGAAAGAAAGAAAAATACCCCTTGAATTTCTCAAATAATTGATAAAAAGCAATTAAACATTGGAAGGTCACCAGGTCTTCCACTGCATTTCATTAACAGAACAGTGCTTCTGAAAACTACCCAGAAACAGGAAAACTTGATAGGCTGCTGAACACAAAATGCTGTGTTGCACATTCCCAGGTCAGAATTTTGATAGGGGAGGATGCTAAGTTGTATTGGATAAGGAGGATAGTGCTGGAGAGGTCAAGCTCAGGTACACTGAGAGTCCATTTTAAAATCTTCTGTTCTTTTAAGTGGTNTTAATTTAAAAAAGGAAAAAGTAAAAATAAAAAAAAAATTAAAAAAAACCAGCAGGAAAGAGGACATTTGGATAGATTGTTGGCAAGAGACCCAGGACAGAGCAAGAGGAAAGGTGGAGAATTCAAAGGGGAACTTTCTTAACATTCACTTGGATCTCACTAAGTGGGAGGAGAAACAAATCAGTAATATCAGGACAGGAGCCATGCTAGCCTATATAAGCTGGTGGGACATTCTCCTTTTCCCTACTTTCCTTCTGGCCTCACCAGCAAACCTACAGCTACTCCCAAGCTCGTCTGAGAGGTAAGAGCACGCTGTTCTTTCCTTTTAATGCACCTTGTTACTGACTTACCTGGGTTTTTCCTCTCCCTCAAAACACCTGGCAAACAGCATTTGAGCAGTCCTGCCGAAGGAGAGCAGCTGAGGCTCAGGAGGAGCACTAGAATATCAGTTATCAAGAATCTCCTAGCAGGGTGAGGATTTATTAGTACTGCTTAGCCCAGGTGGCCAAGCCTTGGAGGAAACAGAGAAAAGAAATAAATTTAAAAAAGAAATAACTAGAACTCTTTAACATTTCCTTTTTCTGCCTTTCCATTCTGCCAAATGAAAATGCCCAGATAGTAATAATACACAGCTGATGAGATAGTGTCTCTGTATTTTTCTGTCCCTGAGAGACAGGTCTCTGAACACTGAATTGCATGTGAGCTTAATGAATATTTGAATCTGAGGGGTAAGCTTTTTTTTGGACTAATACTTTGAAATATATCTTCTGTGGGAGAACCTGAATTATTTTCTTCCAGTGAGGGTCAAGTGCATTATAACCTGTTTCAAGGATTGTGCTTGTGCTTGCATGTGTTCCTATGCCTCACATAATATTAATCCAGCTTTACTACACCCCTGGTAACATTACATGGGCTGTGCTGGAATTAGAGCTGCTGGGAGTCTGGCCCTTTCCTCCTATTGTGCTTGGATGCAGGAATTCCTCTAAAAACAGGCTGCTCACAGAGCTTGGCTGCCCGCAGACTTCACAGCAACAATTCAGAGAATGCAAGATACAACGGCTGCAATTGTGCGGTAGCAGGTCCTCGGGTCCTTGCACAAACAAATACCTCACCATAAATTAAACCCTCAGAGAAACCTGGATTTTGGCAGGGAGAGAGGAAAATTCCAGAAAGAAGAGAAAGCACTAGATAACTTTGCTGCATTTCCACAGGTAAAAGCCCCATGTCCAAGCTCGGAAGCACCCATTACCTGGAGTATTAAGCAGCCAAACTAAAGAGTCTGTCCCTCTCCCAGCTGCAAGCACAACACTGCTCTTGGCATGCACAACACAAAACCAACCTGTGGCCAGGCTTGTCTCCTCCTCAGCAGGTGAATAAAGGAGTATTTGCAGGGCCAGATGCTGCAGGAGTGCAGCCCCAGCACAGGGCCAGCTTTAACAAGGCATGACTGAGATGCCGTGGGTATGGCATGACAGGGAGGAAGTGTACACAAGTGGAAGGAAAATTGATTTAGGGAGACACGGGGTTGCATAACGTCAGTGCTTTGCTACAGGACATTTATTAACTCTGAAAGGATGATTAAAAAAACATGGTAGATTAACATCTCGGTCCTGAGATTATTTCATCTTCATGAAAGAGAAACATCTATGTTTTCTGCTTTGTTTCATGGGAAGCTCTCAGTTCCCATGAAAATGGTTTCCAATAGTTTCTCTGCACTTACAGCACACTACAAACCACTTGCACTTGCAGCACTGAGATGAAAAGTGCGTTCAGACTGGCTCTGCCTGGGTTCTGCTGCACCTCCTGTATCTCACCAGTTGCACACCAGTACTGAGAGTTTGTACTGCAGGGCTGGAACACCTCTTGAGAGTTTATGTGAGACGAGGCAGTGTGCTCCAAGCTGTCTGTCTGAGAACAGGACTAAGTCTTTAAAAAACTTTCTTCTCGGACTAATAAAAATCACGAATAAAAAAAAAATTACCAAACCTACCCCCCTGTAGAAGCAAAACAGTCTGTTCCAGCAGAACACTCCTTTTGCAATTATTTCCATTTCCTTCCTTTGTGCACTAAGAAAAAATAACACTTTCAGTGAAAACCATGTGTTTGCATAACTTCAGCTGCAGGTCTTCAAAAGACCTGCTGCAGACCAGCATACATGAAATCCCCATCAGTACATTTCAGTTCTGCATTATTATTCAGACATCACTGTGTTAAAATTCTCTGAGCATATCCACAATTCTGAGATAAGACACCTTTTGTATTCTCTCCTTTCTTAAATACCTGCTATCACCTACTCCCTGAAGCAACATAATGTGTTAACAAATCATTAATCTGTGCATATATATGGTAGGTACTGCTTTGTAACATTACTAAAAATGCCTAAAAAATGTTATGCTGATGCCAGTTTCCAAGTGTTTCACTACCTCTTTATGCTCTTATTGGACAACTAAGTAGAAGTAGTGCAAGTACTCCATACTTGGTGTTTCTGAATAGATGGGACAAGCCTCAGGGCTGTGGTGACAGCAAAACCCCCTTAGACAGGACGCAGCCCCCACACAGTGCCTGGGATGGGATTCAGGGAATGGGGCTGGATCTGGGTCTTTACTGTGTCATGAAGATCCCATCCTAAACCAAAGGTTTTCTTGGTCTACACCCACTTCCCAGCTGGCTGCTCTGCAGGTGAGGAGGCTGTTCAATAATGGTTTTATTCTGCCTTAGCATAAATAACCACAGAATGGTTGGGGTTGGAAGGGTTCTTTAAAGCTCATCCAGTCCCACCCCGTGCCATGGGCAGGGACACTTTCCACTAGCCCGGGTTTCTCCAAGACCTGTCCAGCCTGGCCTTGAACATTTCCAGGGATGGTTCAACTACAGCTTCTCTGGGCAATCTCTGACAGGACCTTGCCAGCCTGACGTGGAACAATTTCTTCCTAATGTCTAATCTAACCCTGTGCTCTCTCAGTTTGAAGCCACTGCCCCTTGCCTTGTCTGTCACCACATGCTCTACTGAATGGATGAAGTTCCTTTGATCCCTCCAGAGAGACCCATCCCTAGATCAAATGGGAGTGCCTGAGGGGTTGGAATAGATGAGCTTTAAAGGTCCCTTCCAGCACAAAGTATTCTGTGATTCTGTGACATAATGAGCACGAGTTTGAGCAGCACTGCAGGACAGAAGGTAACCACGATCACCCCGCAGCCTCTGTGACTCTGAGTGCTCCGGAACACGCGGGGCATTCATTGCGTGTGAAGTTGGAGACAGGTTAGTGCAAGTGACTCACCAGGTCACCTGGTCTTTTTGCTGTGCCAGCTGCACTGAGCTGGCTTCATTTCTGCCTGTGGAAACCCAGGGCAGAGGAGCACTGCCAGCTCACACATGACTTTATATGGCAAAGCAATACATCAATTTTTTTGTGAATTCAGGCTCTCAGCCTCCTCCATTTTTATCTCCACTGTACAAGTGGACTGGACAGTGACTCCAGCACTTCACATGCACATTGCACCCCGTTCTGCAGACTCCTGAGTGCAAACAGCTCCTCACTCAGCTTGTAGGGGAACACCCAGCATGAGTCTCACAGCATTGCTCTGCACTGCAGCAGCACTTCATTTTACGGGTTAGCAACAGGGAAAACTCAAGCTGCATAAAGAGGGAGATCCTTTAAAAGGAAAATGTAAACACACTTTCACCAAACTGAGACCATTTATCTTGGCTGGAAATTTTGATTTAACTGACAGTACATTCAGTTCACTTATTCCAGAATAAAGTATAAAAAAAGTGAAGGCTAATGAATTAATGTAATGAATTATAACAGACCCAAAAAAAGCCTTCCTGTATCAAGACACCATCCCTAGCACCATTCTTTCCTCCTCTTCTTTTCTTCTTAGCCTTTTTATTCCAGGCCCTTACCTTCATGCACACAAAGCCAAACTCAATACTTTTCTGTATATACTGGTCCTGTAATCAGCTTCTCATATGGAACCTATCCTTTTATTAGCTGGGCTCTTCTAGAAGGCAGAAAAATGTCCATTTATTATTTGTGCAAACATTTACTGCTTCCTGAAATGTCACCACCAGCCCTCCAGTACCACAAGAATAAGAAAATGGCCAGGATTAACCAATGGTGCATTAAACAGAGTTTCCTTACACAGACTCAGAGCTGGTTAACCACACTGGATGGTCTGGAAGTGCAATGCCCAGGCGTGAAGCAGCTTAAGTACTCAGCACCTGTGTTTCTGAGCTATGGGTTCTCTCACCTCGCTGTTCACAAGGCCTTTAATAAAGTTGTGAGCGAGTCAAGGACTAACACTAGACCTATGTGTCTGTATCATCCTATTTAGACTATCAGCTCCCAATATAAATTCATTATTTCTTGCACAAGCTGGCACTCACCAGTAAGACCTGAAGCACCACTGGTTCTGTATTCACACAACAGCACACTTTGTCTGGTAGTTGCTTGATAATTACCAAGAATTAGTTTAGGAAACAGAGTATGCTCCAGAAACAGGGTTTTTTATTTATTTGATGACTTCATATTCAGAATTGGCTCTTAGACAAACAATGAATTGGCTGTAGGCACTGGTTTTTATTGTTAGGTGTAAGCCTCTGATCCATGTGCCTGAATAATGCTGTCTAGGCTGTATGAAGTGCCAAAGGTTATTCCAGCAACCCCTTATGCAAAGGGTGTGTGTTCCAAAAGGGACCCCATCTCCCAGTCCTGCACCCCAAACACCTTATTTAGGCCTAAACACCTTTGCTGGGCCTATAACAGTCCCCTACCTTATTTAAACTTTTTATAGCACCTGATAAATTTAATAAGTGTATTTTCATTAGTCTCTGAGGGTTTCTTACTACAGCTTCCAACATGCAGTCCCAAACATTGTCTCAGCAGAGAAGAAAGCATTATGACTAAGCAACATGACTAAGGCAACATGACTAAGGCAGAGTGGAAAGCAACAACTGTGAATTTGGGCATCAAACTCTTGAATCAATGCTGGGTACTTCTAAAGATTGGTCAGCTTAAAGTGCAGCTCAAATGAGAAAAAGGAATGTATGAATGCATGTGAGTAATGGAATAAGGCACCATGGACCACCCCAGGCTAAGCCTGTGCTCATGAGAAAGGTTGAACTGATCCCAATAGGTGATTATAAAACTGAATTTAGGTGCCTATTAGTGATGACTGATGGATAAATTCAAACTAGAAATATGGCTTAAGCAGCAGAGAAGCTTAATAAATGAGACATATTCTTATAAGTGCGTGGAAGTCTGGGAGGACAGGGAACGTGAAGAGGGAATGTGCTCATGGACACAAAAGAATCAGGTGTTCAGAGTAAGGATTTTCCTCCTTCTGATTCCAAAGTAACATGTGGTGAGCAGTTATGTAAAGAGAATAAACAGGGATCAGAAAGAGACATTGTAATGAACTCCTTTTTTTTCTTTTCCCTTGAATTTTACCAAAGGTTCAGAATATCAACATGGAAAACTGTGTTGATGTCAAGATAGAAACCAATGGGGAAAGAATGCCAATGAAGCAAAATCCACTGAGCACAGGAGGGAAGAGTTTCTGCAGAGCTGTGGGTTACCTCACTGGAGACATGAAGGATTTTGGAACCTGGCTGAAAGGTAAATCTACTTCATCATGACTAATGACAGTGGATTCCAAAAAAAAATGTACATCAAAGGAGTAATAACTAACTTCTTAGTGATGTGATTCAAGTTAGAGCAGTATAGAAACTACCTCTACCCTGATTTATGTCCATTTTGTAGGGGAAAAATTCAGCTTTGTGCAGAGATCCACATAGTGCTTAAATCTTGAGGATGTCTGAGATGACATTTACCTCCCAGCATGCCATGTACAAAGTGAATTTGGTCCCACAGAACATAGCCCTGGATGGTTATTCTGTACTCAGCCATTCTTCTTAACACTCTATGTCCTTTCAGCTGAGCAGTTTCTGTCAAGCCTAATGCCACTGTGAAGTTAAATTGCACATAGGTAGGTGTGTTTGGTCCCTGTAATAAATCAGCAGTGGGATACACACAAGATTTGCCATCTGAGCCACAGACATCATAAATTAGTTGGTTCATATGAATCTGGTCCAGGGTACTTTATAACACAGGGTTCTGGCAACCTCACTGTTCATCTCAGTTTTCCAGCTGTAAACCTTCACTGTAGACCGTAATAAATCCCTGTCAGGTTTTACAGTCTTGTTGATTCATTGCTTCAGTCATGATGCCAAGTCCCACTGCCAAAACTTTTCCTGAGTTTCAAAAATACATCCCAAATCAGTACCATCTGCAGACTTTAGGGGGCTTGTTTTATTACTGAATTTGATCTTTTCCAGACAAACCTCTCATGATCCAGCTCCTTGACTGGGTGCTGCGTGGGATATCCCAGGTGATGTTTGTCAACAATCCCCTCAGTGGGCTGGTCATTCTGGCTGGCCTCCTGATGCAGAACCCGTGGTGGACACTCACAGGATGTGTGGGAACAGTTGTCTCAACTTTAACAGCACTTATTCTGGGTCAGGACAGGTAAGTCCATCCTTTTCCCCACCAGGTGGCCACTTCCGTGCTGACTTATGTGTTAGATGTTAGATGTGGATGAGAAGCCTGAATTTAGTGGGAGGTGTCCCTGCCCATGGCATAGGGTTGGAACAAGGTGGTCTCTAATGTTCTTTCCAACCCAAACCTTATATGATTATGTGATCCAGCCTTGACTGGGCATGTATCTGGTCTGGTAGGACCAGGCAGATCCTCCCAGCAGCTGCACCTGGTGCAGAGGGACACTGGACAAACCTGCAGGAGGCGTAGGTGGTGACCCAAGTGTGTAAAATCGAATTTCGGTGGACAAGTTCCAGCAGGTCATCCCCCAACAGAACCACAGCTGGGTGGGGAGGGAGGGCTGATGTGAAAAAAGCATCCTCAGGGGAGAAGACTTCAGGACAGCTGTTCCCTCCACACAGATCAGCCATAGCAGCAGGCCTGTATGGATACAACGGGGTCTTGGTGGGATTGCTGATGGCTGTCTTCTCTGCTGATGGAGACTACAACTGGTGGCTCCTCCTGCCTGTGGCACTGGTGTCCATGACCTGGTAAGACAGATGGTTCCTCTGCTTCTCCTTCCAGCCCCAGAGTCCCACGTGAGACTGAGCTGTTGCATTTCTATGCAGCCAGCAGTGGAAAGGGAACACAATATATGTTCTGTTAGATCTGCATTGTTATTTACACTTTTAAACTCAGATGTAATCCAGAAACAAATAAAAATACCCACACAATCACAAGTAATCCCAGTGGGGAAAACAAAAATCAGTGGCTGATCATGTGTAATTCAATGTTCTGAATGTGAGTCATATTGCTGTGATGCATCAATTCGTTTCTGTTTCAAGAGGAACATTATTTTCACTATTTCCTACCATCATCAGCCACAAGTGTTTCATCTATTTAAGTCACCATATAAAAATGTCACGAAAATTTACTTCTCCAGGCACAGAAGCTGTTCAGTGGTCCCACGACATGATGGTTGACGCTAATCAAAACAAACAACTAGTAATGTTTTACTTGTATATATGACACCATAATCCGCTAGGTATTTGGCCAGCAAAAAATTTTGAAACCTGGTCTTTGACCCAAAATGTCTAGTTGCAGACTGCTAAAACCACACATGTAATTTGTCTGCCTGAATTTCATGTGGTGTTACAGTCACTTTTATGTCAGTTTTTACTGCTGATCCACAAGCTTGAGCAAGGGCACACAGCCACATTCACAGTTCACAGTTCACTAAGACCCAGCATGGGTATCGTAGTCTCAGTCCATCTCAGGTGCTAAAAAGAAAAGGTAACCACTGAGGTAGAGCTGGTGAATAACTCCATTAAAGCACTAGATCCTGTCTTCTTCACGTTTACCAAATTCACCATACATACTAACATAACATGACATGAATCTGTATGTTGATAATTGCCTTTGGAGGGGTGGGAAATTTATGGAGTGACCCTTTCTGTCTCTGATTTGATTGAGGAAATTAAACAGATAGAAGGAGAAGAAGGTTTTTCTTGTTTGGTTTAGTTTGGTTTTTTAATTTGTTTTAAATAAACCAAATTTTCTGCAGCTGGGTTTATAGTTGGATGTGGTTCTCGTGTGATTTTTGCCCATCTGACAAGCTTCTAGTGAGACCATTTTGTCTTTCTTTCAGCCCTGTTTTCACCAGTGCATTAAGTGCAGTTTTCTCTAAGTGGGACCTGCCTGTTCTCACCTTGCCTTTCAACTTGGCCTTGACCCTGTACCTGGCTGCTTCAGGACCGCACAACCTCTTCTTCCCTACAACTGTCATTCATCCTGCAAGAGCAACACCGAATATCACCTGGGCAGATGCTGAAATCACAATGGTAGGATGTCTTAAGGGTGACAGTCCCCTTTATTTACAATTAAAAACACTACAAAAATGAATTATTTTCCTTTATAAATTCCTATGGATTGGGTTGGATGGGACCTTAAATGACCATCCAGTCCCACCCCCTGCAATAGGCAAGAACACCTTCCACTATCCCAGGCTGCTCAAGCCCCATCCAGCCTGTCCTTGGACACTTCCAGGGATCCAGGGGCAGCCACAGCTGCTCTGGGCACCCTGGGCCAGGGCCTCCCCACCCTCACAGCCAGCAATTCCTTCCCAATATCCCATCTGTCCCTGCCCTCTGGCCCTGGGAAGCCATTGCCTGTGTCCTGTCCCTCCATGCCTTGTCCCCAGTCCCTCTGCAGCTCTCCTGGAGCCCCTTGAGGCCCTGGCAGGGGCTCTGAGCTCTCCCTGGAGCCTTCTCTTGTGCAGGTGAACAGCCCCAGCTCTGCCAGGCTGGCTCCAGAGCAGAGGGGCTCCAGCCCTGGCAGCAGCTCCATGGCCTCCTCTGGACTGGCTCCAATAGGTTCACTTCCTTTGTCACTGCATTATGGCCTGGCAGTACAAAATTTGATTTATAAGAGAACTATTATCCAAAATATAAGTGTTTAGTCTAGGAATGTACATTTTTGAGAGCTTGAAAACGTGAACCTTTTCATGTGCAGTTGGATCCAAGTGTATAGATTATAATCTTCAAATACTCTTTTGAATCTAATTACCCATTTCTATTTCTATGCATATACTGATCATCTCCCCATAGCTAAGGTTGTGCTGAGAATTCCAGTTAACTCACAGTATAATTTTAATTTTTCAGATACAGGCTGTTTATAAAATTACATCTTTCTGATTAGACATGAGCAAGCAGATATTATTGTGTTAGAATGGTTAAAAACTTGGGCTCAGGTACACATTCACATATTTTTAATTTATATTCAAGTGGGACCTTTCCAAAGGAACATTTTATTTTCCTGGATTACACCATAAACATTACAGATACCAGAGTAACTATTTTCTCCTAAGGCTCAGCAGACTATTTTAAGGGGTTCCCAGGGAATGATTAAGAAAAGGAAGTTAATTGACACTAAATAGAAACCCACAAGTGACATTTCTCAAAGAACATTCACCGTGGCATATAGTTTTATGGGGACTGTATACAGAAAAGTGCCTCAAAACTATCTCTAAGCTGTGACCAGGCTGGGCTCTGTCCCACCAGCCCAGCAACTCTTGCTCATATTTCTAGTGGATCCCAACCATCCCCTAAGTTCACTCTCATGGTCCCTATGGATACGCAAAAATGGTCCAGTCAGCAGCACATGCAAAGATGGTGATTAAACCCTTTCACAAAATCTTTACCTTTGATCTTAGAGCAAAAACCTGCCAGAGGAACTCAGGGCAAGGGAACAAGCCATGACTCATTTTCATTGAAGGGGAAACCCTGTGGAAATGCCCTGCTGTCTCCTGAGACCTGTCCAAATGTTCCACTTAAAAAGAAAGACTGCATTCAACAAATGCCAAACGTGAGCCTGGCCAAGAAAAATAGGTTTAAAAACAAACAAAAAAAAAAGTTACAAAGTTGATAACAAATTGTCTTGTTTGGTTTGTTAATTTCTACAGCTTCTGCAATCCATCCCAGTTGGTGTGGGCCAGGTTTATGGTTGTGACAATCCCTGGACTGGGGGAATGTTCCTGATTGGTTTATTTATCTCCTCTCCACTCATTTGTGTCCACACAGTGATCGGCTCAGCAGTGGGGATGCTGGCAGGTAATGATTTGGCTTGTGCCACAGATTTATATAAAAGCATGGAGAATAAAACAGGAACTACAATAAGTGGAGCAATTAAAGCCACAAGTATTTCACCCAATGGAGAATGGCTGCTTGGAAACAAAATATACTTGAACTTCTGTTTTAAGAATTCTTTTGATTGACTTCCCCATTCTCTTACCTTGTTTTATGACGGTGGAAACCTTCAGAAGAAAAAAGTGTCTGTTGTGCTGAGATTAATTTTTACCACAAAATACTTAATTTCTGGGTGTATCCTCGTGGGTTTAGGGGCAGATCAATGAAAGTCATAGCCATTAGCCTGAACGTGCAGGCATCAGGGATTCATTTAAGGTTCACATGTAGGCTCATTCACTCATGTGTGTTCTGTTGAAATCAAATCACCAAAGTCAGCTCAGCAGCAACAGGAAAATTCTGCCACAATTCCCTTAGACCCTTAGACCCCAGCAACATGACTACAAACAGCTCCATGTACAAATGCTGGCTAGAACCTTTGAAAATCTGGATTCATGCCACTTCTCCACTGCTTTTATCTCTTTGGCCAAGGAATGACACATTTCTCTGACTTTATTTTCCAGGGCTGAGCTTAGCAACGCCATTTAACCAAATCTACTCAGGGCTGTGGGGCTACAACAGCTCCCTGTCCTGCGCTGCCATCGGAGGCATGTTCTTGGCTCTCACCTGGCAGACACACCTCCTGGCCATGGCCTGTGGTAGGTACCTGGCAGGTTTTCACCTCCCCTTGAAGTGAGACAGGATGCCTTTGCAGCAGAGCTGGGCTGGAGCCAGATGGGTGCTCCAGGCAGGCAGATGGATGTAGGTGAGGCTGACAAGTGGTGGAGCTGGGTGTTGGAGCCACGGCTTTAAGGCACTCTGTGCTTTCATTTCTGGCCAAGAGTTGTGTTTAAAGAAAGAGCTGTGATCAGTGGACACGTGTTAACTGAGGTCTTTGAAATCAGATGCTTTGTTTTGAGTCATTAATTGTGTTTGTTCGCTTATTGCTGGATGAATCATGGGGTTTTTTCCCAGCCATAGATACCAGCTCAAATTCCTTCTTTGAAGAAGGACATGGCTAATCTTTGAGAAGAGTGGAGCTGTACTCTAGTTAGACAGTACACATTCCCCATTCTCCTGAAATGGATCAAAGGCATGAGCTGGGCAACACAGCAGGATTGAAGAATTATTTATAAGGCAATTCCATATGAAATTTCAATATCAGAGCAAGCTGGGAGTGAAACTATTGCTCATTCAGTGCTCATACAAGAAAGATTTAGCTCTGTATGTCATTGACCCACCTTCAAGCCCTGAAGGCAGGACAGATGAGAGAGGGAAGGTTATTTTCATATTTAACCCCATCCATCAAGCTACATACTTTCCATGTCAGTGCATTTTTCAAAAGCCCATGATACCATAGCACATTTTTCATCACTCCAGGTTTGTTTGTTTGTTTGTTTGTTTGTTTTGGCCCTCCCATAAACTCCAGGTTGGAGAGGACACGGGAAGGGGTTTAGCAGGGTACTGCCCAGACAGGGTCATAATCATTGGTTGAGCTACCCAAGGCAGAAGGAGAGATGTTTGTCATTGCTGTTCTACTCCATGAGCAACTGAACTCAGCAGGAACTGCCTTCCTTTTCCACAGCACTCTTCAGTGCCTACCTGGGAGCAGCAGTGACCCACATGTTGTCTGTGGTAAGTAGTGTATCAGCTAAGGGCTGATTTCCAACACTGAATTTCCCTGGCTTGTCAGACAAAACAACAAGATGTGGAGAAAAATTCAGCCAAAGGCAAAAATGGTCTGGGAGAGGGGTTACTATCTGCCCAGGTGGTTGGTGTGATTCCCACTGGAGCAGGTGACTTGGAATCACCACTTGCCACTTTCCATCCTCAAAATTTGCATGAACTTCCACAGCCCAGCTCTAGACACTTATGAGATCACAGAATTATGGAATGGTTTGGGTTGAAAGGCACCTTAAAACTCACTGAATTCCCCCCCCTGCCATGGGCAGGGACACCTTCCACTGTCCCAGGTTGCTCCAAGCCCCATCTATCCTTGAACACTTCCAAGAATGGGGCAGCCACAGCTTCTCTGGGCACAGCTTCTCACCACCCTCACAGGGAAGAATTTCTTCCCCATATCCAATCTAACCCTGCCCTCTGTCAGAGGAAAGCCATTCCCCCTTATTCTGTCTAGGCCCTTGCCCAAAGTCCCTCTCCAGCTCTCTTGGACCTGCTTTAGGTACTGGCAGGCTGCTAGAACATCTCCCCTCTTTCAGATATTTACTTCATGCCTGAAGCAATTGGAAAAAGGGCCCTGCACGTGTGGAAAGAAACATTAAATTCAGGTTAACTTCTTTCTCAGTTGCCAAAAGTAGGTCGGTACCACAGCCCAGGGAAAAGCTGAATGTTTCTGGTATCTGCTCCCCTGTCTCACTGTCACCCTCTCCTACCTCATGTCCACCCAAGAAGCCTTTCCCATGGCAGATGAGGTAGCCCTCTCACCAGAGCTGGTAGATGTTGCAGGCTGATGCACAATGTCAAGATGTCATAAAGAAACCCAGCCTCCCTCCGGAAAGACTCAATGCAAAACCGAGTCTAGACTTCCTCCAGAAACCTTGTTCCAAGGTGGCTGGCTCTGAGTGTTTAATACAAGAAAGACACATAGTAAATAGGTGGTTTGTTATTATTTTTTGCAGTTTGGGGTGCCATCTGGAACCTGGCCTTTTTGCTTGTCCGCACTGACCTTCCTGCTAATGACCACAAACCACTCTGCGATCTGCAGGCTGCCACTCTCCAAAGTCACCTACCCAGAAGCCAACCGTGCTTATTATCTGATGATGAAGAAACACGAGAGGTCTTGCTGTGAGGCATAGAGACCCAAGAAGAGAGGATCTCAGCAGATTTTAAGGCAAGAGCACGAGGTGTTTGCCCAGCAGACTGTGATTTGTGTGCTACAATGTCCAACACCACCCTTTGCGTGGAGAGACTTTTACCACCACATTTGTTTGTTCTATTAAGAAGATTTCTATTAGGTAGGACTGGGCTATGCTGGAAGGACCTTTCCCAAGATCAACCTGTTATGATTTTAAAGCACACATGTCTGAAAAGACACTTGAATTATAAGCAATGAGAAAATGACTTTTAAGCTGAAAAGAAAAATCTCTCTATGAAATTAGACGCCGAAATCAGACGTAAAGAAATAAAGAGCATCTTTCAGCATATGAGGGGACTTCAAATTAATGGCTAAACATCTTATGACAGCAAGAGGAGGCATCTTAGAGAGTTTCATTGTAGCAGAGAAATGGAATAAAGAGCACTCCTTGCCAAGTAGAAAATAGGTTGTGAAGAATTCTACCTGGAGGACCTCTCAAACCCCATGGAGAGAGATGTTCATTAGCAATCAAAAAACATAAGACAGACTTGATTTTTGTGATTTCTGTGTTAATCTCATGATTTCTTTTAATACTTGAATTTGGTGGTGGGTTAGCAAAGGAGGGGACAGCAAGAAAGTCATTGCTGTCCCTTCCCTATGCAATAAAACAGTTCTGTTCAGTCAATGCACAAAAATAGAACTAATTTGAACTGATCTTCTGGACTTCTCTCCCTACACTGTTCCACTCAGCCCAGGAATATCAAACAGCAAAATGTTGCACTGTCCCAGCCTACTGCTGAAGCTCAGGAGGCTCAGAGGGGACCTTCGGGCTCTGCACTACTCCTGACAGGAGGGGACAGCCAGGGGACAGCTCCAAGGGAACAGGGACAGGAGGAGAGGAAATACCCTCAAATTGTGCCAGGGGAGGTTTAAATTGGATTGGATTATTGGAGATAATATCTCATGGAAATGGTTATCAAGCCTAGGAACAGGCTGTTTGGGGCAGCAGTGGCGTCCCCGTCCCTGGAGGGTTTTAAAGGCCTTGTGGGTGTGGCAGATGGGGACATGGGTCAGTGGTTGCCTAGGCAACAATTCTATGATTCTGTGAAGCTGCTGCTCTGCCATTTCTCTCTGCCCCACAGTGGGAAGGGGACATTTGAGGACCAGTCCAGCAGAGCTCTGCAGGATACCAGCCATGAGCTACCTCTGCCCAGGCTCCCAGGGTGTGCAAGCACAGAAGAGGGAAGCTGTCCTTGCACCCAGCAGTGTGGGTCACCTCAACAGGCATTGACTCAACCACCTTTCTGCCTGGCTCACTGACATATTCTGTCTCATGTTGAAACTCATATCTTCACCAGAAATATTCCATGTGCTCAGGTCCTTCAGCGGACAGGAGCCTGCATGTATTAACATCACACGAGGAAAAGCAAATCAAAACCTGTTTTCTTTGTAGCAGATGAAATATAAAATCTAGCATAATTTTTGAGTTTTGGAAGGGGGAAAAAAAAAACCCAAACTAGGTATTTTTGCAAACATCACAAAGACCTGAGTGTAAAACATTTGTGACAAACTGTTGGCAGTATCTTCTGGTGAAGTTTTAGGTTTTGAGATGTTCAACAGTATTTCTGTATGACTCACACTCTCTTGTAAAATGTAGCATTTCCATGATTTACTTAATAAATATCTACATCATGTTCTGTGGAGTTAATTTCTAAAATAAACATTCATACATATTTGAGTTTGCTATAAGTTTCTCTCTCTTTATTATCATTAAGTTCTTCCAAAGGTAGGTTACCTCTTAAACAAGTAGCGTAGAAGACACTGGAAAATAAAATTTTTAAATCAGTGTGTGTGGGATACATAGGTAACTTTTAAATTCCACTCTTTGTGCTTATTACAGAATCATAGAATCAAAAAATTCTTTGGGTTAAAGGATCTTTNACAGAGGGCCATGGAGATGCCCTGAGTTTTGGCCTTCCTCTGCTTTGGAGCCAGGTTGGGAGAGCTGGAGGTGTTCACCTGGAGAAGAGAAGGCTCTGGGGAGATCTTTTTGTGGCCTCTCAGTACTTGTAGATCTCTTTAAGAAAAATGTGGACAAACTTTTTATCAGGGCCCGTTGCGATGGGAAAAGGGTNTCCTTCCCAATATCCCATCTGTCCTATCCCTGCTCTCTGGCAGCATAAACTCATTCCCCCTGCCACCCAAGACTTAGCCAAAATCCTCCTCCAGCTCTTCTGGAGCCATTTTAGATACACAGGTGAGCTCTAAGTCCTCCTCAGAGCCTTCTCCAGGATGAACAGCCCCAGCTCTCTCAGTCCTTTGGCGTCAAACCTTCTTAAACCCGCAAGTGTAAAGCCTGGTTCTATACAGGAGGCACAATCAGCCCAAGGCACAGCACTGGGTCAACAGAGCTGTAGAGCTGCAGAAACCTCCTCAAGACCAGGCAGTGATTCATTCCTAGGGGAGATGCTGGAAAGGCCCCCAGACTGGGGATAAATGAAGTCATGCTTTGTCTAGAATATTCCTGGAGCAGGCACAGAGGGCCATGGAGATGCCCTGAGTTTTGGCCTTCCTCTGCTTTGGAGCCAGGTTGGGAGAGCTGGAGGTGTTCACCTGGAGAAGAGAAGGCTCTGGGGAGATCTTTTTGTGGCCTGTCAGTACTTGTAGATCTCTTTAAGAAAAATGTGGACAAACTTTTTATCAGGGCCCGTTGCGATGGGAAAAGGGGTGATGGTTTTAAACTAAAAGTGGATTTATTCTGACCAAATAAAAAGAAGAAATCTTTTAATGGGTAGGGTGGTGAGGCACTGGCTCACTGCCCAGAGATATAGTAGATGCTCCATCCCTGGAAAAAGTCAAGGTCCAGTTGGACAGGTCTCTGAGCCACTGGGTGCAGTGGAAGATGTCCCTGCCCATTGCAGAGGGTTAGTCTGATGACATTCAGGTGTCCAACACAACCCAAGCCCTTCTCTGGTTCTGTGATTTATCAAACTGTAGTGTGAAAGGGTATTTTAATGTCTGAACTGAGATCTCCCCACCCAGGACCATGAGTGCCCCAGAGAGGCAAACCAACAGAGGCTGCTTTCACCCTTGTGTCAAAATATGCACTCGAGCAAGAGAACACAATTTATGTCCAGTGTAAATCAGCACATTTCCTCTGACTGGTGCTATTCCAGCCTGCTGTTGCTGAGCAACAGGGACATTTTGGCAGTACCATAAAGAAATCATACACACAGAACTGAAAAACAACAAAAGATGAAGGCTATGTCCCAGTCATTTAGAAAGATTTTGCACATCATTCAGAGTTAATTCTACATTTTACACTATCCAGCAAATTTATTCTTCCCATCACCTCTCAGAAAATAACAGCTATTTGGAAATTTGACATGTAAGTAAGTCAGAACATGCATATTATGCTTTTTCCTATTATGGTTCAAAACACTGTCTTTGCTAACAGAACTAATTTGTCTTATTACTGAAACTGGGGTTTTTGGTTGTGGTTTTTTTTTTGTCTTTACATCAGATAAATACTATTCAGATCACCCTTCTTTTTCAAGCATTCCTTTTTAGTGTTGTTTCTGATACACAGGTGATACCAGATTCTTAAGAAACGCACTGGGCAGAAATGTTGGGGTATTTTCCTGGACTACCTCCCCCCCAGTGCCAGCAAAGAGATGTCATTGTGTTTGCAGTTCTGAAAAGAAATATAAATAAAATAAGTAAATACTATTAAAAGTAATTCATGGGGAGGAAATTAATAAAAACAAATAAACAAACAAAAACATAAATAAAAAAGCAAAGTTTAAAAAAACACTAACTACTGGGAAACATCTGCTGGGAGTCACATTTTATCCAAAAGTCTAACTCAAATGAACTGCCTGACTGTCACTTCCTAAGCTGCTCTCATTGATGATGTCTCATGTGCATAATTCTCCCCAAGACTCCCAGTTTCATGTCAAGTGCTCAAATCTGGGGAAATGCAACAATGCAATGTCCTTTAGCTGATCCTCCAGGACTGCTGCAGGTTCTGTTTGGTTTTCTGTGCTGCCCGTGAAACATAAACAGTATAAAGAATGCTGGTGTTGATAATTATCTAATCTTTTGAATCTTGACACTAAGTGAGAAGGAATTGACACAGAATTTGGCCATAGCTGGGCATAATTCACCTGCTAAGAAAGATGCTACCCACGAGGAAGCAGGACTGTGCATTGAAAAGATTATTCTTGATTATTTCTTGATTGTTTCCCTCTCCCTCATTCACTCCATGACAGGTGAATTGTTAGGCACAAATTAACACCTTTCTGAAGTTTCTCTTTGTCTTGCCATGGAAAACTGCCTTCAGGTAGTAAGGCCTATTTTGTTACCAGCAGCTGAGCTTTTTCCAGATTTGGAATGAGATGAGGAAACTGTACAACTCTCAAAGCAAATACACCTCAATGACTTAGGGCTCTCACTCTCCATGTTCTCAGAGGCACAGATAGACCATGGCAATTAATTTCACATATATTGAAAGAGAAACTGTTTAAACAGGATTTGGAGGCCTTAATATTTCAGGGATGTGGGTCAGAAAGATCATTTTAGGTCCCCAAAGGTGCTTTACTTGCAAAGGGGCTGTGAAGGTTAAATTACTTACCTTGAGGCTGAGGCCCCCTGACTTGCTATTACACTCCATTGCATAGCAGAATCATAGAACAGAATCACAGAACATTAAGGTTGGAAAATATCATTAAGTTCCTCCCAGCACTGCCAAGGCCACCACTGGCCCATGTCCCCAAGTTCCACATCCACACAGCTTTTAAATCCCTCCAGAGATGGGGTCTCCACCACTGTTCTGGGCAGGACCAGCCAGGGCTGGACAACCCTTTGAGTGGAGAAATTTTTCCTTAATATTCAACCTAAACCTCCCTTTGTACATCTTGAGGCTCTTTCCTCAAAGCAAAATTAAAAAAAAAAAACAAAACCTCATAATATTCACCACTTAGGTTGGAATATACCTCTAAGATCACTGGCCTGAGGATTTCCCACAACAAATTCAAACTCTTGGAAGGGAGCAACAAAATCAATCCTGTGAACAAACAGAACCACCTGTGAGGGAAAATACAGTGCCGTTGTACCTGGAACACTGGAGCAATTGCTTTTATTTTTAGGACCAGTGACATCATCAACAGTAATTTTTTGAGTAAAATAAAACTACATATGCGCAGCTGCAAAAATTGAAGTTCAAACACAAACACTTTGTAGAAAGTCTATATTTTTTTTCCTTTCATTACTCATGAAAACATATAGATTAGAAGAAAATTAATAGAAGCCATGGTCTTAGGAAACTAACTACAAATCCCTTCACTTTAGATTAATCATTCTTGGATTGGTCATCAGTTTAATCGGATAAGGCTGGGATCAGTGGGAGGTTAAGGATCAGATTTGCTAACGAGAACACTTAGAGAAATAATTCTAGGAAAACCGTGCCCCTGGAATGGCGCACTGGGAAGGAAAAGAACACATTTTTTCAAGTGGAATTTTCCAGGAAACAGTCCTGGTGCCTCAGTCACAAAGCAGCTACAAAACTCATTGTAGTGTATAGTTTTGGGGGAGGAGAGTGTGACACTGTAGGAAAGTGCAAGTCCAGAGGAGGCCACGGAGCTGCTGCCAGGGCTGGAGCCCCTCTGCTCTGGAGCCAGCCTGGCAGAGCTGGGGCTGTTCACCTGCACAAGAGAAGGCTCCAGGGAGAGCTCAGAGCCCCTGCCAGGGCCTCAAGGGGCTCCAGGAGAGCTGCAGAGGGACTGGGGACAAGGCATGGAGGGACAGGACACAGGCAATGGCTTCCCAGGGCCAGAGGGCAGGGACAGATGGGATATTGGGAAGGAATTGCTGGCTGTGAGGGTGGGGAGGCCCTGGCACAGGGTGCCCAGAAAAGCTGTGGATGCCCCAGCCTTGGAAGTGTTCAGGCCATATGAGGATCCAGGATGGTATCTCCCATTGGATTCACTCCAGCATAACCCAACACTTATCTCCAGCTCACCTTTATCTAAACTGTGTGGGTGACTCAGCTCTGCCCACATACAAAATACCCTAAAACACAAACCCTCCCTCCCCAGAGAGAGAAATACCACTCAACAGCAGGCATCCTGTGGTGGTGGCCTAGCAACAAGAGGCACCTCTGTGCAGCTTTTCTGCCAGGCACTTTGAGCAGTGAGCAAGCTTGCTACACAAACAAAACCAGTTTGTCCATGGAACAAACAAATCCCCTGAGGGATATTGAATTTCTGTTCTTTGCCCCAAGATACACCTCTTGGTTTTGGCTGTCCCATCGTGAACGGCTCTTTGAGCCATCAATGCCTTCTCCATATCCCCAGTCCTGGTTTGCTCACAATGCATTGGTGGTGCTGCACATGGTCACCAACCCCTCTGGTAAGAATTCTGACTTCTCTATCCCACTAAACATTTCAAATCCACTAATCCTTGACATTCTTTAGCCACAACACCTCCAGTTTTTACCAGAGGTAAAAAGACAGCTTATTCAGTGTCTCCTTGCACCCACGTTCCTTCACTGTCCATCTGCAGTCATCCATGAGCAGGATCCTCACTGGAGTTCACCCCACCCCAGCTGCCCACAGCAGCTTATTAGAAAGTACATACCATCCATTTCTCTCCTGAAAAAAAACCCTAAAGACACAGAATTCCATTTCTATGGAATGGAGAATGATAAAAAACATGTAACCTGACAAAAGGCTCCACAGCTCCACAGAGTTACTCCATCCAGGTGCAGGATCAACACCAAAGATCTGGGAAATCAACAAAACCATCACTGAGGCATTCAGAAAGGGCAGATTACATGTAATTTGACCACCTTCCAAACTCATGATAGAAAAGACACTTTTAGATTACACTAATTTAACTGGAAAATAAAAAAAAAAAAATTAAAAAAAAAAATATTCCAGAAAGAAAGGGTCCACACTGCAGTGCAACAAAAGACCAAAACATAATGGGGTTTTAAATAAGAGAGCACAAGATTACACATAGCCAAAACATGAGTGAGATAGCTTTGGGATTAATTTGCCATGTTATAGTTTTTTTATTTTACTAAGACAAGGGTGAATGCTGATTCAAGGAAGAGAGAGGAGATAGAATAGTTTTCAAAGGGCAAATTCCCCTAATAAACCAAATGAGAGATGTTTGACACGGCCTCAAATTGTGCCAGGGGAGGTTTAGCCTGGATATTGTGAACATTTTCTTCATAGAAAGGATGGTTAGGCACTGGAACAGGGTACTCAGGGCAGTGGTGGAATCTGCATCCCTGAAGTGTTCAAAAGGCATGTGGCACATGGGGACATGGCTGAGTGGTGAATTCAGTGCTTATTTCAGGTTAAGGGCTGAATTCTATGATCTCAGAGTTCTTTTCCAACCTTAATGAGCCTGTGATTTTATGTTGTGAACTGCAAGTCCTGCTGGGGAATACGAGCAGAGTAGTGAGAGCAGAGCAGAAAAGGAGATCTGTGCTTATCCCTGAGGTGTTTGCAGATGTGCTGAGAGGCAGTGAAGGGGGTGCCACAGAAACGGGTGACACCTAACATCTAATGTGCTGCTTCAGACACAGGCTGAGTGAGACTGAGACATCCAGGCTTTACCCACTGAATATCAAAGGCTTTTTCCATTATCACAGAAGATTTCATTTTTTCATATTTTGCCTGCAATGGAAACTCCAGAAGAACATTTTCCCCCTGACTAGTGCCTGCTGAAAGCAGAACTTGTCTCTCATCCTCAGCACCAGCAGGTGCCAAAAGAGGAATTACACATGAGGGATGAAATCTGCACAGCTCCAGCCTAAACTCTGCTGAGACTTTGTGGGATGGTCCTTCATAGTTGATCAAGCCATCCATCAGGTCCTTTCCAGTGCTGGAAATCTCAGCTGTAAGCACGTCACTGCCTCCCAGGGTGGGAATTCTACAGGGAACCAGGCTTACACACACCATCCAGGAAAAACCAGTGCCACCCTTCAAGCTAGAGCAAGTGGCAGGCTAGAGCAGGGGACTTTGAAGCCCAAATAGCTGAGGAGGAATGTCCACAAGAATGCCATGCAGGAAAGTCACATTGTCCATACAACAATGCTTCTCCCAAAGGAGCCTGCTAACTTGTATGCTGCAGGTTTAGGTAATAAATCTAAGGAGGCAACAGAAGCCCCATTTGTGATGTGACTGATAATCATGCCAGCAATTTTTGCACATTCCTTTGTTCCATTTTCCTCCCAAGCATGATGGCTGTTTGTAAGACTTGCAGAAATATGTGATTTTAGATGAAGCTGTGAGAAAGCAACAAAAGAACGGCGCCCAAACAGTCTGACTTAGACACATGGGGCTGTTCCAGTGCTCTTCATGTACACATAACCAGATTTTCCACTGGTCACAGGAGGGGTAACAACAAACCGGGACTGGAGAAGACAGTTGCCTACAGGCATGTTACAAATCCATCCAAGATTTAAGTTCTCCTGGGAACTTATCCAAAAGCATTCAGAAGATAACTCAGAATTGTTTATATACTCAAAGAAAAAGGGCAAAACCCTGACTATTCAAAATAACTGAACCTGACAGATAAATGAGTGATTGTACCTCAGAGGATGCAAATGTCTGCTCTTCCTCATTGCTAAATCATGGGCTAATCTTTCCACAGTGTGATTATCTGTAACAAAACAATGCTCTTTGTCAACAAGAAATTGGCTCTGTTTCATCAACATGGGCTTAATCAGAAATTCTCTCTATGACAAAATGGCACAGGTTGCCCAGAGCAGCTGTGGCTGCCCCATCCCTGGAAGTGCCCAAGGCCAGGTTGGACAGGTCTTGGAGCAATCTGGGACAGTGGAAGGTGTCCCTGCCCATGGCAGGGTGTGGAACTGGTTGAGCTTTAAAGGTCCTTTCTAACGCAAACTATTTTATGATGCTATGACCTGCATTCCACTCCTTCCAAGCCTGCCTGTGGATGGCCTCAGTCACCCAGGTCCCCAACAGAAAGAGAAACCTCCTTCCCATCTTACATGCTGGGAACTACAACATGGGCAATCCAGGGCCACATATTTTTAACCCTTTGCATGCTTAAGGACATGCTACAAACACGGCAGAGAGAATTTCAAACACCCCGTTGTAAGCCCAGACCCAGCCCAGTGGATTGTGGAAAGCCCAGGAAGAGCCTGCCTGCAGGGACTGCTGAGCCTCTCTGGTTAACTGCAATGAGGTCTCTGAGGATGTCACATGAGAAGCAGAGCTTTGTGTGAAACCTGCCTGCCCTGTCTGCCAAGATGTGCCATTAACTGTTCTCTCCATCCATCATGTCCACTCCTAACCAGCACAGTCCCTTCACCACCTGCTTTACCTGATCTCAGCTGTAGTCCACCAGTGTTTTATCTACCCTGCAGCCTGACCAAGTTTCATCGTGCTGATGCCCTGGCTCCATCCCATCCCACTGTGCTTCAAGGCAGCCTCTTCACAAAGGTCACAATCTATAAAGGGGGCTCAGGACTGGAGACAAATGATTGTATGGAAATGGCAGGCAGCAATCTCTGCTGTCTGTGAGCAGGGACAGGACCCAAGGAATGGCTGGAGCTCTGCCAGGAGAGGGTTGGATATCAGGAAAAAGTTCTTCCCCCAGAGGGTGCTGGCACTGCCCAGGCTCCCCAGGGAATGGGCACAGCCCCGAGGCTGCCAGAGCTCCAAGAGCGTTTGGACAGCGCTGCCAGGGATGCACAGGGTGGTGGAATTGTTGGGGTGTCTGTGCAGGGCTGTGGACTGGACTCCATGATCCTGTGGGTCCCTCCCAACACAGGATATTCTGTGAAGTATCCTCATGCAAGGGCCCTTCCTGCCCTCAGCTCTGTGACTCTGCTGTTCTCTGACACTGCAGCATCACCTCTGCCCAACCCCAGGCTGCACCTCTTCTCCACCCCACCTTGCCACCACACTTCCTCAGCTTCTCTCACTCTGCCACCCCTGTGTCAAGCATCTTCCCTCTTCTGGGGAAGCTTTTCTTTCCAGTCCTGCCTGGACAGGAACGCTGGGCTTCCAGCAAGGCCCTGCCAGTGAGCCAACAGCAACGTGCACACACGGTTGTGAGCAGGGAGTATTGAGGAATGTAAATTATCTATTGTTTGCTCCAACCCACATGAGGCGAGAGTTGATATGAACAATGCACTCCCCATAGCACCTCTCCTCCACCTTATCAGCCTCTGATCTTAATCCCAGGAGTCAATGCCATCATCAATCACTGTTAATGAGAGCCAGCTCCCCTAGGCAGGGGCCTTATCTCACTCTGTATCTCGAGAGCCACATGAGGTTATGTCAGTCTTGCAATTAAGTAAAGGTTACACTGGCCTGAAAGGGTTAGCACTGGCTTTTTTGGAAATACTTCTGTGCTATCAGAGATCACTGGAAGCAAAAGTAAAAAAGGAAAGTTGTCTTCAAACTGCAAGAGAGTAGGTTTAGATAAGATATTAGGAAAAAATTCTCCCTTGTGAGGGTGGTGAGGTACTGTCTGACACAGGTTGCCCAGTGAAGCTGTGGCCATCCCATCCCTGGAAGTGTTCAAGGCCAGGCTGGACAGGGCTTGGAACAACCTGGGATAGTGGAATATGTCCCTGTCCATGGCAGGGAGGTTGAAACTAGGTGATATTTAAGGTCTCTTCTAATCCAACCCACTCTGTGATTCTATACATTCCTTTACATGCTACAATTCACATGATACTTCCATCTTTGGTACTTTCTGATCCAGCAGACCTCAGTACCAGCAGCACAGAAACAGCAGGTTTTGGACACTTACACATATTTTGCCACCTATTGCCACTAAAGGTTCCACTCTCTACCAGAAATGTTTCCTGAGGTTAAGGTAAAGAGTAAACACACGGGCAGTAACTGTGATTCTGTGACCCTGCATTTCTGTGATTTTGATTTAGTAAGTCCTCTGTAAGCCCTGCTGCCTGCATCAGTCAAAAAATCACATCCACTGAGAAAACCAAACTCTTAAGAACAACCCCAATGAAAGTTAAACTGCAAGAAAAGCCCAGCACCAAACTGCTTTCTGGGGAGCCCCTGCCAAAAGGCAAAAATTACTTCTCTTGGCTCTGCCAGAGGCAGATCACTCCATCAGGGCAAGGGAAGTTGCTGCCTTCATCTCTCTCATCTAATTCCTGTCCCAGCTAGAAAGGAGCTGATGTTGCACTGACAGGCTCTGCCAAGAATTCAAGTCAAGGTCTCCTGTTCTAACAGCAGTTCAGAACACTGCCTGCTCTTCACCCAGGTCATGTGCTACCTACAAAAATTATTTGTTGTGGTCGCCTTAAAGGCACAAGTATCTACAATGCCATTAAAACACTCTTGCCTCTGCCTATAACTCAGCTGCAGATTTAACTGCAGCATAGACAATCCTGCGACAATCAGGTCAAGGCTGTCAGTGAATATTGCCTCCGGACACAGTTCGTGGGGAAGAGTGATCACCCAGCCCTGCCTCATTTATTATCTCAACAGCTTGGCTTCAGATCTGCAGCTCTCCTCCCTCACTGGCCCAGTGCAGGGGCTGTGGGACCTGTGTCTTCCCCCACTCCTTCCTGCCACACATGGTAACTCAGCACCCAGGTCAAATCCAAGGTTTGGAATTCAGTTCAGGAGAAAATGGATGAAAACCCTCTATGCTATGCTAGAAATTACACAACAGAACAGATTAGCAGATGCAGTGGTATCCTCTGGCCTTTATTAGTTTCAAATTCATGCTGGCCCACATTTTAGAGATGGTAGTGAGGTACCCTTGCAAGGTGAGAAACGTGTGGATGATGCTTACAGATGCTGAGGAGCAGTCAAAGCACTTCTGGAGCCACACAGTAACAGGTAATGCCAAGTGGAGAAATTCAGCTGAAGTTCACCAGCAAGGGGAAATGGCTAAATAGTCCAGGTTTAACCACCAAGGT
>VXBC01001339.1:226709-249696 GCA_013399945.1 Ploceus nigricollis | reverse complement strand
ACAAGGGGTAAAGCACAGTTGGTTTGAAGGTTCCAGGTTCAAGAGAAGGAGCTGCCTTAAACTAGGACAGTCAGAGTCTTGCTTGTCACAACCTCAGGCAGACTGCAAGGATTTCCTCTAAGCTGGTGAGTGGGTAGCAAAAGCCATCCCCTCTTGCCCCATCACAGACATGGCATGGGTGTTTGCAGCTCCAGTCTGCAATTCCCTCCCTTTAGCTGGAAAATGGTTAATACTGTGATTCCTTCTGGTGTAATTTTCATATGACTGACCGCAGAACTCTTAATACCTGAACCCAGAGCTTGTTCAGCTAAACAACTCATTCCCTCCAAGGAGAAGAAAACCACAACTTCTCCTACCCCTGGAAAAACCTTTTGTCACTGCAAGACCAGCAGCTCAGATGTAACGAGATGGTTCTGGCTTGCTGATGCCCCTCAGGGGAGAACATCAAGCAGCATGAGAGAGCTCGGCTTGGTTCTCCTGTGCCTCCTCCGCATCTCCAGGAAGGGTGAGTTCTGAGCTTGCTGTCAGCCCCTGTCTGATCACAGCTTCTCCTCTCACCCTAGTCCAAGTGCCAGGGAGCTGCCTGCTACGACAAACTCTCCAAAAATTGCACTCTCCATCACATTGCTTAGAAGTATCCTGAAATTCCAAGTGCATGTGACAACACTGGGAAAACTCAGGCTTAGCAATTGTCAGAGAGGTCATCAGTTTGTGGGGGTTTTTGCATTTTTCTGTTTTCCTAAAACTTGAGCAGAAAGTTCATCTGACTTTTCCCCAGCTTTGTTGGGTGGATGCAGCATTTTCATCACCGCTTTACTTCATATTCCTTAGGAGTTATTATGCAACAGACACAATCTTTTCCAGTTCCACTGAGCACTTAAGCTCACATTACTTCAAATATGTGCTTACATTCCATTAAACTCCATAGGATTTGCGTAGCTTCACTGCTGAACAGCATTTGCCAGAGCAAGGGTAGTTGTGAGCTGGTCCCCAGCTCTTGCTGTTGTCCTCATGACCTTTCCCACTGAACACCAGCAGTAACACTGACCTGACAACTCCTTTTGGGAGCTACCTCCTGTAAGGTGTGCAGGCTATTTGCCTCTCTCTTTCTTGTGAGAGCTTCAGTTCCATTAGCAAATGGAGGCTGGATGTTAACAAAAGGAATATGAAAGACCTGCCACACTGAGGCTTTAGAGTTAAGGGTAAATTATACAGAGAAAGTTGACAGCTCCCTGCACTCATAACTAGGCAAACTGTGTTTCCATGGAAATGGGAGGAGATGCTAACATTAAAAGCACTTATTTTTAACATTATTTTTCATCTGGAAGGCAAGGGGGGCTTATGTGCTAAAAAAAAAAATGTTCTTTGCTTAAGATTGAAAACAAAAAAAAAAATCAAAGGGATGGCAGAGAGAAGCAAATCATACTCAAAAGCACACAATCCACAGTTCTCCTAAAGTAAAGGTTACAGTGACATGCTGCAAAATAACTAAAACAAGAGCAAATAAGCTAGAAAGCAATAGCAATTACTGTTTTCAGTGCCAGATCTTTGTGCTCAAAGCCCATGAACTTCATGAAGCTCCTGCAGTGCTGCAGCATTGTTTATTAGGTTACCTGGGCTGGAAAAGGTGCCCATACCATTATTGTGTATGACAGGGCAGCACGACTCCAGATCTCAGTAATCAAAATACTGGCTTGCAGCTGACTCTTTGTAAATATCTGAACAGAGAACTGGCCCTAGGATGGCCTTTGTCCATTGTGTAACACACAATAGGTTAATACGAGCTGCACTGCCAAGTAGGTGTTTGTCAAGTGTTATGGGCCACAGATACAGGAACAAAAAACAAATCTTATCTTTGAGTCTACAGGAGTAATCTGACAGCTGAATGCTCATATGGTGAAGCCAACAAGACCAGAGATGGGTGGAAATTCTTACAGGATGCTTTTACATTTTACAGGTATTCTCAGCTACTGAGAGCCCCTGATATAATAGAGTTTCATAAGACAGGAATGTAGGCACAGATGTGTTTCTGAAGCCACAATCTGCTGCTACAGCTGTTGATAGCAGCAGAACAGTAGGTAGATAGACACGTCTATATATTAAACTGAAAGAGGGGAGATTTAGATTAGATATTAGGAAGAAATTCTTGGCTGTGAGGGTGGGGAGGCCCTGGCACAGGTTGCCCAAAGAAGCTGTGGCTGCCTCTGGATCCTTGGAAGTGTCCAAGGCCAGGCTGGATGGGGGCTTGGAGCAACCTGGGCTAGGGGAAGGTGTCCCTGCCCATGGCAGGGAGGTGGAATGAAACAAATTTTAAGGCCCCTTCCAGCCAACCATTCTGCAATTCTGTGATCCCTTCTTGCTTGTAGGTGTGCAGTGCAATGGCTGGTCTGTCCACGTCCCATCTGACGTTACTGGAGAGCTTGGGAAGATGGTTATCCTGCCCTGCACCTTCACACACCCCTACAAAACATTTGACCGGGCCCTCACGGCCATCTGGAGGATCAAGGAGCCTTACAACGGCACGGTGATCTTCAAGTGTGTGAGCCAGAGCAGCAGCGAGCTCTGCAAGACTGCCATCAGCCACAAGAACAAGTACAAACTGCTGGGCAACCCCCGGCACAAGGACCTGTCCATCAGGGTGGACAACCTGACCTGGAGCGACAGCGAGAGGTACTTCTGTCGGGTGGAGCTGGCTGGAGATATCCAGGACAAGTATGAGAGCAGGAATGGGATAAAGCTGCATGTGATTGGTAAGAGGGCCTGAGAGGCAAAGGAGGCAAAGCCACCCTCTAGGGAAGAGCCACAGGGTGTGGGAAATGACAAATGGCAGCAGAATCTTACCTGAGGTGGTTTTCCAAAGGGTTGGGTTTTCTTTCTCCATTATAATGGGGAAAATTCATTGTCCTCCTCAGTTTTGGTTTTCCAAAGGGTTGGGTTTTCTTTCTCCATTATAACAGGAAAAATTCATTGTCCTCCTCAGTTTTGGTTTTCCAAAGGGTTGGGTTATCTTTTTCCATTATAACAGGAAAAATTCATTGTCCTCCTCAGTCTTCCAACATGAGACAGTGAGCACAAGGGAAGGGAATGGCGAGGCTCTAGCAGTTGGGGTGAGAGCCCACCAAAAGCTGTGCATCCCACTCTGTCCCTGCAGCACAGGATCAGGGCAGGCAGCAGAGGGAAACTGGGGTTAGCTAAGCTGGGGTTAAAGACATCCTCTCCATCAGACCCTGAACTGGACAGCCCAGGTGCTGAGCACAAGTTCACAGGTGTTAGCACTACAAGGCATGGGTGGTAACAGGGGATTGGAAAGACAAGATACCTGGTACCCAGGTGCCATAAATCCAAAATCCTCTGGAGCATGAAACACAAACCTGGAAACCTTTTTTTTCCTGGAAAACCAGCTCAGAGCAACAAATGTCAAATGCTAATCTCACTTCCCAGGGCAAGCTCACAGATCAAGGGGGAGCTAGGAGACACAGGAGGCCTCAGAAGCAGACTCAGATCTTAGCCAGCCCATGAGGTTGAATGATTTTCCTTTTGAGAGCTTTTTTTATGCCTGCTGTGCAGTGTGGGTGTCCAGATGGGACCTGAGGATGAGCTTGGCTGTTTCTTGAGAAGTTCTGCACAGATGAGGCTCTCCTTCAGTTGCATGAGCTCCTGAACACCCCCACCAGAGTGGGTGAACACCAGGACTAGGGCAGGATGGCAGCAAGACCTGTCTCTCAGGGGCTGCCTGGATTTTAACACCAGAGGAATGATAACACACACAGATACAGTACCCTGCTTGGGAATGGGCCCTGACACTGTGATTGGGAGGGGTTAATTAGTGCTTGAAAGGTTAATATTAACACCAAAACACACAGACCCATGACACACAGCCTCAGATTCCTCTTGCACTATGTGGACAAAGAGGACAACTTGTAGTAGGTGTTTGCAAACTCTATTTTTGTTGTCTAGTCTGAAAAAAATGAATTTCTGCTCTTCCTCTGTGAGGACATTTAGTGTTCTTCACTTTCCGTAACACCTTTTTGAACACTTTGAGGGATGAGGGCTCCACCATCTCCCTGGGAAGCCCCTTCCAATATCCAATCACCCTTTCTGTGAAGAAATTTCTTCTAATGTCCAGCCTGAAAGTGACCTGGTAACTCTGGGGCTGGGGAAAAAAGTAATCAAAAATAGGTTGTGGCAAGAAGCAGATAATTTCCCTGTAACTAACCTGCCAAATCTGGCACTGAGCAAAGGGCTCACACAAACAGGTCCATCCATATGCACTCTGGAGGTCGGAGATCAAAGGAACAGCCACAAAATGCTTGTGCAGAACACTGTGGGTGACATGTCCTGGACCTTGTGGAGATGCAGCCAAGTCCAAAAAGGTCACCAGCTGCACCTGTGCCTACAATGGTGGGTGGCACTTCTCTGCCTTCTGCCACCGAGGAAGGGCACAACAGCTGAAGTTGATCAAAGTTCAGAAAAATGTGTGAGCCATTACTGAGATAAAACAGAGTACACATCCTTACATCCAGGCAACCCTCTTTTCAAAAAAATTCCTCCTTACATCAAATCTAAATATCTACTCTTTTAGCTTCAAAATATCAACCCTTGTCCTGTCACAAAAAGTCCTGCTCAAAAATTTATCCCCATTTTGCTTGGAGCCCCTTGAGGCCCTGGCAGGGGCTCTGAGCTCTCCCTGGAGCCTTCTCTTGTGCAGGTGAACAGCCCCAGCTCTGCCAGGCTGGCTCCAGAGCAGAGGGGCTCCAGCCCTGGCAGCAGCTCTGTGGCCTCCTCTAGACTGGCTCCAGCAGCTCCACGTCCTTGTGCTGTTGGAGCCAGGGCTGGGGCAGCTCTGCAGGTGGGGTCTCAGCTGAGCACAGGGGCAGAGGGGCAGAATCCCCCCCTGCCCTGCTGCCCACACCGGGGGATCAGCCCAGGGTAGGGGGGTTCAGGGCTGGGGCAGGTCCAGCTCTCACCCACCAGTATCCAACTTTACCCTGACAGAACAACGCTGAGGGTCCACCAAGACCAAATCTTCATTCCAGCTGTTGTGCACCAGAACTGCCTTTGCAGCCTGACCCACTTTCCCTCCCCTGTTGTGATTCCCACAGCCGCCCCCAGGATCATTAACATCACGGTCAGCTCCAGCAGGGACCACACCTTCCAGGCCCGCTGCACGGCCGAGGGGGAGCCAGCGCCCGCCCTGACCTGGAGTGGACCCCCCTACAGCAACCTGAGCTCCACCAGCAGCTCCAGCCACCGCGTCACCAAGGAGCTGCGGTCCCTGACCCACGATGGGAAATACACCTGCACCGCTGTCAACAGCCACGGCAGGGCAGAGGGGGCCGTCTACTTCTACAAATTCAGAGCCTCCGACAGCTCCTCCTTCATGATCCTGATCTTTGTCCCGCTGGGAATCAAGGTGGTCATTTTGCTGGTGATACTGAGCTTCACCGCTTTCTCCAGAGAAGGTCAGTGTCCTGACTTCCCTCCATCCGACTGGCAACCAGGGATGGATGCGCAGACAAATCAGGCAGGAGGGGACTGCGTTTGTTTGGGGGGAGGGAGTGTTAATGATTTTATAATTTTCTGCCCTAGGAGAAGGACAACTCTAGCAGGAAACCTAAGAAGAGCCAAGAGCTCTTGGCTGGCTGGTCACAGCCTGCTGAGATAGGAAATTTGGAAATTTCCTTTAGAAATTCAGAGGGAGCAGGAGTTTCCCTGTGCCCAGGAAGAAATGTTAATAAACCAACAGAGGGGAAATCAGTGGAGAATTCACTGCCTACATAACCAGATTTTTTTTTCCCTTGAAGCAAGCTAATTACTATCTCTTCCCCTGTAACCCACAGCCAGGGTTTGCTGCATCCCACACAAGTTTAATCTCCTGGGATGGGCATCCTCATTTTACAGACTGCCCCTGTCAGTCCCCCAGGGCCTCACTACCCAGTACTTCCCCAGCAATTGTGAAATCCCACCTTCCAGCCACGCTAAGGCTGTGAGATCAGGGACTGCCCAGCTTACAGGACATGGGAATCAGCCCATGGATTGAGGGATACCACATCCCAAGCAGCCAGGAGGCTGCTGGTCCCCAGCCCTCCAGTGCTGCTGAGTGGTGGCATGGGCAGGAGGGGACTGAGAAGAATGAGATGTCACATCACTGTGACTCGTCTGTAGGGACAGTCTGATGTCATACTCATGGAAGCCACCACTTGTCTTGAACAGCAGAAGTTGTCAGACCAACCAAAAATACTTTGCTCCTTATATTCCGGTGCCTAATCCCAAGCGCACGGAGAGGACCACATGCCAGGCATCAGGGCTTCTTCCCATTCACTGTAGTGTCACAACCACACTCCAGTGCAGCTTCCCAGCAGCTCTAGGTCACTCCTGGCTCACTCAGCCCACTCTGACCTCATTGCTAACCCACATCATCATTTCCACTTCACAGGTCCCCCCTCTGCTCCACCCAGCCTGGCCAGGTAAGGATGTCTTGCCTTCTACTCATGTTATCCTGCAGGAGAGTGAGGATGGCCAAGGTGAGAAATGCAGCGTGTCCTTGGTCTTGGAAACAATTTTCTGGCCTCAGAGCAGGCTGCTGGGGCAAGGAGAGGGTTGAGCTGATGGCCAGGTGAGCGAGTGTGAGGGAAAAAGGGCTGGACACTGTCTTGCTGGGAGGAGGTTCTGGCTTGGGCACAGCTGAGAGGAGACCCCAGTGGAGTGAGGACAAGGGACTGGGCAGCAGTTTGGGGAGACCAGAGCACATGGCTGCTGTACCAGCAAAGGACCAACAGAAGTTTAGATGTGCCATTAGCCCAGAGCATGGCTGGAAGGCTGCAGACAGGCTGGGTGAGCTGGGGGTGTTCACCTAGAANCAAACTATTCCATGGTTCTGTGATGCCACATTAAACCAACAATGGATCATCCACCAAAGGGAAAGGTCAGGGTCAGGGATGGGGTCGGTCCTGACACATGAAACAGAAATCTTCCCCTCCCTCTGCACCCCAGTTTGTAATCGAGTAGAAAAAGTTGCCACACCAAAGCTGATGAGCTCAGCCAAGTGTGCAGGGAAGGTATGGCGAGATAGCAAACAGCCCAGCTCAGGGCCTGATTCTTGGGCTGGCATCCACACCATGCTCCCACAAACCCCTGGCATTTCCCATGACCCAACACAACACTGATCTTGGACACCCCTGACAGCTGGGGTGGCGAAACTTCTGGGATAGGAAAAATTAAAAAAAGAATTAAAAATAATTTAAAAAAAACAACAATTAAAAAAAAAAAACCCAAAAAACAACCACAGAGGGGAAAAAAAAAACCAACAAACAAAAATACAAATCCCACCAAAACCAATCCTTGATCTAATGGTAAAAAAGACTTATCTGAGGTCAAGAATAATTACATCTGCATGGGGCAACTCCCTTTCAATCTGAGATATGAGTAATTTCTTTGTGATACTTCCTTCCTGAGCTACCCCACATGTCTCCTTCCCTGACCATTCCCAAGAACAACAGCCATTCCAGCAGGACAATCAAGCGTACAGGACACAGCTAAAGAAACAAGGAATTTAATCCTACATTCACATCTTTTAATTTCTTGTAAAAAAGTATGAAAAAGCACAGTTTTGCTGATTTATCAGGGTCTAAAACACATTGTACCCTTGGTTATATTTGCACAGATACCTACACAGATAAGAATGCTTAAAGCCAACACTTACATGAGAAGATCCTGCTCAGGAGAGTTTTCACAGAATTCACAGAATCACTGGGTTGGAAGAAACCTTAAAGATCATTGAGTCCAATCCAGCCCTAACACCTCAACTAAACCCTGGTATTGAGTGCCACATCCAGTCTTTTTTTAAACACATCCAGGGATGGTGACTCCACCACCTCCCTGGGCAGGCCATTCCAGAACTTTATCACTCTTTCCATAAAAAACTTTTTCCTAATATCCAACCTGTATTTCCCTTGGCGCAGCTTGGTTTGTCATAACCTCACGAGGTTCTGGGCAGGACAGTAGCACAGTGGATGCTAAAGGTGCAGGAGACTGTTCTGCATGCTTTAAGATGTAAAAGCTTTAAGGTGTAAAACAGTAGCTGCAGCTGAGACCCTTAAAAACTACTGTGAAGTAGAAGAGGCTCCGTCTCGGAGTGTCACAGACGCTTCCTCTGACATCCACTGGAACCACTGGCAAATCCCAGAGCAGCCTGAAACGCCCTCACCTTTCCCATATCTCCTCCTGCCAGGCCACAGCTGCCGGAGTGCACCTATGAGAACTGTGACCGCAGACACAGCCAGAGCCGGCCCACGGGAGGGGCACCGCCCAGGCGCAGCTGAGGGGCCGGCGGGACCCCTCCCTACGGATCTCCTTCCCCAGGGAGCACAGAACCGGCCTTGGCTGAGGCATAGGGGGCCAGACCAGCCTCGGGGAGGTTGGAACTGCATCATCTCTAAGGTCCCTTCCACGATGCTATGAGTTCCAGCTCTGCTTCTCCTCACTAGTGAGAGCAGCCTTTATGGAGAAAAGAGAAGAAAGAGTGATGGAGCTGGAAGGCCAAAACGTGGTTAATTTTAATTTATCTGTGTTTTTAGCCCCTGTCAAATATTTAAGCAAGCAGGCAATAGTATAAAATTGCCTCAGAGCTTTTTGCTTTGGTATTTTTCAAACATCGCTCTGAAAAGCATTTTCACCACTCCGCTTCTCCAACCACATCCAAGTGGGCTACTGACATGATAGAAACCCTAGCTGTGGCACAACACTACTGGAATTTCTGATGGGGCTTGTTCCTTTTTTTAAGAATTATTATTATTATTCCTAAAGGCCCAGAAGAGTTTATTTTAGAGTTTAAAAAGAAACCTTAACTTTAAAGAGGAATCCAAGCAAAAAGACGTTTTCAAAAAATTGGTAGAGCTGAAAGCAGGACATGAGAAGTCTAAACTAGTATGTGTTCTAACTCTGCTTCAGGTCCTAGTGCCCAGAAACTCAGAGATTTGTGATAAATTTTCCAATACACAAAATTGTTGGGTTGTTGGTGGTTTTTTATAGCTAAAAAAATATTTCTAAACCATTTCCATCTCTGTATTACACAAAGAAGTTTCTTTAAGGTCTGACTATTCATTTCTTAAATCTCTTCTGAGATGAAGTCACTACTGCAAAACCACAAAGGCCATGAAGTCACAAAGGCCAATCACAGACAAATCTCTTACCCAAGTGTAAACATCCTCCAAGATCAGGTGAACAGATCCAACTTATGGTATAGGGCAATGTGGGTCAACCTGGAGTCCTGGAGAGGCAGGCAGAGGCCCAGGATAGGGCTGGAGACAGCAACAGGTTGGCTTAGATGAGGAGGAGGAGAAAGAATTAAGAAAGAGCAGGTGGCTTGAACTTACTTTCACATTTATACTGCTGGATTTGATGCTCTGTGCAACCATCCCAGTGCAGCAGCTCCAAAACTGTTCCCCAAACAATCCTGCTCCTGGTAACAACCACAAAATTGCCACTGAAATACCATCAAGCTTGCAAGCTCGACCCCAGGCTGGGAATCATTATTTTAAAGTTCACCTCTTCATAAGATCTGAACTGGGAAAGCAAAGCAGAATTTTAAATTACTTGGCCAGAATGATAAGGGGGAAAGAAAAAATAAATGGGAGGATATATTTGAACCTGATCTTTTAAATCCCTACTTAAANAGTAACAAAGCCAGATTTAATAAAAAATAAGAAGAGATGCAAAGAGAAAAGGGAAGTTACAGCAGACAGTGTAGTCACAGACCTGTAAGCTCAGTTTCACAGGTGTCACAGAGGAAAGAGACCTCAGAGACATCAGTTGGACAAACTGAATTGGATTTCTGAGCCCTTATGATTTACAGACATATAGTAATGAGAACTCACTTCTACCTGTGGATGGGATTTAGGCTTGGCTTTCTGAATTTTTCTCTCAAAAATTCCTTCTTTAACTCAAGTAGTTTGGGTCCAAATAGAAGCATCAGACCTCACGTCCCAAAACCAACTGGTGCCCCCTGGTCCTCATGGGAGACTCAAACATCGACTCTAAACCAGTATCACCTGGAGGGACAAAACACAGCAGTGCACCCACCAGGATGCTTCTGGTATTGAACTCATCTGGGAGATGCAGGGAGTGCCAAAGCCCTTCCAGTAAAACTAGAAGAAATAAAAAGTCAATCTGTTGGGCATTACTTGGAAAATAAGGCCCCAAGCTCTGGAGTTCACATGTGCACAGAGAACTGCAATACAGATTCAGACTTCAGCCACTGCCACGCTGATCATGAAGCCAGAAGACTGGTCTGCAGGTGACACATACAGCAATTATGTGTTGTCTGGTGTGGATCCTTCTACCAAGCTGAAAATATCACAGTGTCTGTCACCAACTGCTTGATTTTCCATTTTTATTTTGCATGGTCTTTGCAGACAGAGCATGTTATAAATACAACATTTGTAAAAACTCAACAGCTGAAACAATTCCTCATTTTGAAAGTGCATGTCAAACACGTATTTCTAACTTCTTCACATTTATATGCAACTGATCAATAACATTTAACCTAATAAACCCAGTGCTTTTAAGTCTTTGGGGGGGAAAGCAGCAGAATGTATTCCTCCAGACATGAATTTTCCAAAAGAGTCTGTTAAAAACCATGCTGCACTGGTATCTGGTTACTATACAGAGGGATGTACATATATATATTTATTTATAGGCTCGCAGATAGAGCAAAGAACTCTAAGACCACATTAAAATGACGGTGATCTAATGACCCAGCTGGCATAATTAGCAGAATCTGCCAAGAAGGAAAAGGTGATCTGTCCTCTAGCACCAGAACCATAGTTTAAGAGCAACAGCTCAAAGCATCATTGACCAGTAGGTAGCACATTTCTATCCCCTATTGACCAGAACTCATGTTTTAACGTGCAACCATGTCAAAAACACAAAGGCACAATTAATGGAGGAAGAGAAAAAGTGATCAGTTCCTTCATAGAGCTGTAGGGACTGGGACTGCAGGACCTTGGGCCAGCTCAAACAGATCAGTGATTAAAGGGACACCAAACGAGCACCAGGAAAAATTTGCCTTCTACTTTTCCTAAACTAAAGTGCATCCTGTGATCAGACAAGGCAACAAAAACAGTGATCATTCAGCTGAAACAACAGATTTACAGGCTCATGGTTCATGCTTTGGCAACAGAATTTTAACAAGTGATCACCAAATTTAATACAACAAAAATACCTCTTCACAGTGTCATCTAAAATCCTGTCATGTCATGTCCAGCCAGGCAGAAGAAAATAAGCTTAAGTGGTGGTTGTTGAACATTTCCTAAACAACTGGACTTAGGAATTAAGGAATCCTATTTAACATGATCATAACTGACTGTTCCCCTCTCAGACACTGGAGATCCAGAAAATATGTCTCTGGATTTAAATCCCCTTGAACTTGGCTAGAAGTTACTTGCATTTAATCAAGCAATATAGATGCAGACACACTATATTTAGAAAACAGGAAAAAACAATGTTCTTAGTTCCCATTTGTGTTGGTATTTACAGAAGTGGGTAAAGATTGTAGGCATGCCTCTAAACTACAGATTTCTGTGGGATAGCAAAAAAGTCAAGATTTAAAATACTATCCTTTCAAATACAGGGATTTCACAAAAATCATTAGACACACACTCATCAGGTAAGACTCAGAGATATCCTGGTTAAGAAAGTCAAACCTCTTTTACACACAATCCTCCACTCACTTTTGAACTGGCCTGAATGATGACACAATGGAAAAGAAGAAAAAGGCACCAAGCAAAAACTTCAGACACTAGAGGATGAGCTGTGCTGACTAGTGATTTGTACACCTATCCCCAGGCACCCTTCTCTCCAAAGGGCACCACACACAGAAGATATTCAAGTGCTTTCAGTCAAAAAAACCAAAACAAAACAAAACAAAAAACCCCAAAATGCAAACCATTAAGCAATTCCACAGGCCTAAAAATCAAAAGGAAAGCAAGAAAACCTTGAAGTGGAGAAAACTTGACAGTGTACAGTTCTTATTCGCAGGTCTGACTTAATTAAAGTGGAACTCTGAAGGTAAAAATCATTTGTGCAATAAGGACACTGTTTGTAAACCAGAGCCACCGCTGGCCCCACCGCCCACCCAGCACCGCTACCGAATGCTGTCCAAAAAATGCACTTCTGGGTACAGCGTGTTCACCAGGAGGGACAGGAGGTTATTGCCATCCTGAAGGCAGTGCTCAGGGTGCATGATGAACAGAGAGGCCTGGGAGAGCTGCTCGTGGTAATCCATGTATTGTTTGTTGGATGACATGGCTTTGAGAGCACTCAGTGCCTACAGGGAAAAGGGAAAATTCTGTTAGTTTTGTGTATTTTGGTCCATAACACAACACCATCTGCACAATTCCCCTAAAGGATCCTCACCTACTACAGAACACAGAGTACTCAGAACAAAACAGTGGCAAACTGCCATCTCGTAACAGTGTTTCAAGTCAACTTGTATTTTTCAAGCTGTTCTCTCCCCAAGATCAACACAAAAACTGTCCTATTATTGCTTCCTTGGATTCTCTAACCCAAATATTGTCAAATACCTAGTTCATGAACTCAAGACACAGTTTCACAGAAATTATGTCAAACTACAAGCTGCAACACACTTAAATCTTCACTTTAGGTTGTTCTTATGAATATATTGACTTTCATGAAAGTATTGTTTTGCTCCCATTAATAGTATTAAAGTAAGATATTAACTGTCAAGTTAAAAATCATATGTAGAGAAGTCTGTTGGCAGGACTTGCAAGGGCAAATGTAGAAAATATTTCTGAACAAGTTTTGTTCTTTTCTTAGAGAAACAAGCTGTACCAAGCTACTTTACTTTGGGTTCTAACCAACTCCTCCTTCCTCTTCTCAAGCGCTTACTGAAAGAACACCATGGTCAGTGCACATGCTAAAGGGGGAATGTTTATTTGTCACAGGCCTTTTAAGCCCTGACCTCACATAAACAAATGTCAGCGTGAGTGTAGCCCTGCTTTATCACTGAAAAGCAGTGCAAACCACAGCAGCACTATTTTTTCCTGTTTGTTTTAAATTCCTTCTACCTGCTATGCTCCAAATTTTCTGAGTTGGGCTTTACAAACGTAAGTTCATCTGCCCCTTTTAAATGTGTAAGATTCAAAAATGAATTTTTGAAAAAGAACGAATTCTTCTTATTAACACAGAACACTGCATAAAGTTTTACCCAGGATCACCTTTAGGACAGAGTCAAACACACAGTCCTGCTGCAAAAGTTTAGCAACAAGGTGAGAGCAGGATTTACCTTGAAGAAATACTTGCAGTGACTCTTACAAAGTTCACCCCAAAAGCTAAACGAGCACGCAGAGAGGGCATGTCGAACAGCCAGAGATGGGCACACCTCACCTTTTTAGCCTTCTGAGACAGACTGGGCTCCGAGCCGGCCTTGAGGCGCACCTGGCTCTCTGCAGGTATCTGCACCAGGAGGAAGGTGGACAAACTGCGGGCAACCACCCGGAACCTGCACGGGGAGAGCAGCAAGGGGCAGAGTGACACCAGATCTGCAAGTCTCAACAGCAGATAAATTTTAAGATCTATCCACGAGGCATCTCTTCTATGAGGAACAAAGTAAAGGCTTGAGAGGAGCTATTCCAATGCATCAGAAACCACTTCAGTCTCACAGAATCCCAAAGCGGTTTGAGTTGGAAAGGATGTTAAAACTCATCTTGTTCCACCCCCTGCCATGGCAGGGACACCTTCCACAGGACCAGGCTGCTCCAAGCCCCATTCAACCTGGCCCTGAACGCTTGCAGGGGTGGAAGGGGATCCCAGCTTCTCTGGGTATACACACAATAGGACACAACACATACTAGAAGGTAATGTAATACTTTTATAGGAAATACTGCATCTGTTTCAAACCTAGCTGAAACACTCCTGACCTCATATCTGAAATACTCCTCAGGTGACAGAATGTAAAACATTACTATCACCCAAACCAAGGGATGAGTTGAATGACACCAAGAATTCAGGGCAATTTGAACAGCAATGCATCCCAGAAGGTCTTTAAAAACATGAAGTTATCTTTAGGTGCAGAGTTGAATTGCTGTTCCACAAATATTTATGGGTTTTTTTCCTCAGCATTCTTCCCAGAATTAACTTGATTTTGACACCTAACAATCAAACTTGGTGTCTCTGTTTAGAAGGTAGAGTGAATCTCAGTGCTCCTTTGCGCATCACTTAACATTTCCAATACCCCAAGGTTAGGACAGAAATTCCAACGTGTCTGTTTTTATACAAAATCTTGGGAAGTCAACTGAAATAGTTTTTGATAGATCACGTGGAAGTACCTTCCTCTAACCAACAGTCTGCCTATAAACTTTGCTTGAGGGGGACATTAACTCAGATTTAGAACTGCATCTTCTTTCCTTTTTCACCACAGCTTTTGCAGAGGTTCATACTTGCTTCTTAACCTGATTAACACACTCACTTTGCTGTTTCTGTGACAGGCCCAAAAACATCATAGATCTGGGTGCAATGTGGATTCTGATCACCTTTTAACACTGCGCTGGACCCAGACTGGGCATGCTGGACCCAGACTGCAGTTTCTTTAATACCATGATGCAAACCAATTAATTCACCACAGCTTCAGCCCTCACCTGGGTGACAAAGGAGACCTCCTGCCTAACCCAATAACACCAAGCATTCCAGAAGTGAGTCTCTCTTCAGCCAGCTGGCTCTGCTGGGCCTGGATGGACAGCAGGGTCCGGATGACAGATTCAATCAGAACAGGGTCATCTTGCTCCAGCTGCACCAAGGATAACTGCATGGCTTTATGCCACCAGAGAAACAGCTTTGCCTCTTCCTTTGCTGAGCTTTAGGTAAAATTTAAAGAACAATGTAAGAGAAAATAAAAATTTAAAGAGTCAGAGCATAGGTTAAGAAGTTTATTCCCTCCCCATTTGGTCCATGAAGAATTCAGCTTGTTAATTAATAACAGCTAATTTTATCACATGAGGATAGCAGAACTATACTACCCCACCAGTTATTATACTGCTGTGACTGCTACTATTATGGATTTGACCCACCAGCTATCAGGTTTTAAGGGCCTGTAACTGGACAAAGAACGGTGCCTCCTTTTAAGCTTTACAACTGGAAATAAATGATACGGCAGTCATAAGTGGATTTAAACTTGCCTAAGACTTGGCACAAAAGGAATGAAGCTGTATCTCTACTTGTTTGTTCTTTTCTTTACTTACTAATAAAACACTTTAGGAAGTACTGGATGTTGTTACCACAACAACTTAGATATTTAATATGATCCTTGAGAAAAGCAAATATTAAAGCTTTTTGTTGAGTAAAGCCCAAAGTGAAGTTCCCCCTATGCTATTTTTAATCTTTCCCCAAAGAGTTGGCAGTTTAAGTTAACAAGCTCAGATTTTCCAGATAAAGCAGCATCACGAGTTTCCTGCATCAGACTATCCTCACATTATTCCTCCCAGTCGTTTCCCATCGCAGGCAATCTCAGATTTGATGTTTAGAGCAAGGTTTAATCTGCTTTATATGGTGGCTTTGCTGTCTCCTTCATACCTTGGCAATGAAATTACTACAGTACCTACCACAGTGAAAGTATTTTTTGAATTTCAAGAAATAGTGGGAGCATACATTTTTCTGAATTGTTCTTTTACCGAAAATATGAACATTATCAACATTAACATGGAAAAATAATAATCAGGTTTGCTAAATCCTGGCAATTTCAGCAGCAACTCTAACTACAGTTGCTACATGCATTAAATATTTTTATTTTGACTCCAAAGTTATGCATCCTTTCCCCTCAGAACCCAGTTATCTCAGATGTTTTACAGCCGCACAGGCCGCTAACCCTGGGCATCCCATCAGATGCACTGGCTCCACATTTGGTTCAGAGCTGCTGCACAGTTCCCATCCAGCAGCTTTCAACACCAGGTCTCTGAGAGTGCCAGACTGAATATTTGGCACATAACTTATCCCACCTTGTGGACACACTGGGAAGTGTAACCCAGAATCATTCAGGGTTTGCTTTGAGTCATTTTGACAGAGCACAAATCCAGGCTGTTATTGAAACCAAGCTCCTCTGACTGAAAAATGACTGAAACTCACTAATTTTCTAGCAGATTAAATTCCTTCTTCCATTTTACCACCACAACTACTTTGTTGTTGTTGACACTGCAGATGGACAGACCCTGTATTAGCAGATATAGAAGGACAGGCCATTTCATCCAGCACTCTGTTGAAATTAACTTAATTAACCAGGGCTACCTAATTATACCAGCTATACAACTCTAAATAAACTTTAATCTAAATAACAATAATAATAATCCAAAAGTCCAGGCACATTCAGAAGCTCCAAGTTTCATACCTGGGGTACACTTGCTCCAGCCATTTGCTGATGGTTAGCAGGATTTTCATTTCATTGGTAAGGGTTTGGTCAGTGTTCAGGCATTGCAGCAGGTAGACATAGAGTGTCAAGTAACTTCCTAAAGACAGGCACTCCTGCAGGAAGTCTTCCATGGTTAGCTCAGGAACTTGGAGGGAAGCAAGTATAGGGCCCCAGCCTAACTCCTGGCGGTGAAGGGAATCTTTGAAGAAAGAAGAAGGAAATAAAAAAAAGCATGTGAGAAAGCAGCACTTGGTAAAACCTAAGAACCAGGACTACTAGTTAAGAGAATCTGGGCTGGTTAAGCTGTTTTTCAGGTAATCAGCATGTCATGCAACTCTGATGGAGAGAACAGAAGAATTCCATTACCATAGGGCACCTCCTTGAGGTCAAGGTAAGATATTTTCCCAGCATTCAGCCAGGACTAGAATTTGAACATTTTAGCAATGGAATTAGAAGTATTTCCCTCAGGTGTACTGAAATCTTCCATACAGTGAAAGAAATAAAAATGTAGCTCCACAAGGATTACATAAAGAAGAAGAAAAAAATAAAATCATGCACACCACACTTTCAGAGTTTTACCAAATCAGAGTGGTTTTTTCTTAAATTAGCTTACAGAACACTAGAGAAGGGAAAAAATGTCTTCAGTTCTCTTGGGGTGATTTTTTTTTTTTAATAAAGTCCTCCACTTTAGCTGGAAAAATGGCGGCAACACTACACAGAGTAAATCAGTTTTCACAGGGACAGGTATGGATATTAAGAAAACACACAATTAGGGCAGCTGTAAGACCCAAACCACGGTCACAGAATCCCAGAATGGTTTGGGTTGGAAGGGACATAGAAGACCATCTTATACCATCCCCTGCTATAGGCAGGGACACTTTCCACTATCCCAGGTTGCTCCAAGCCCCACCCAACCTGGCCTTGGACACTTCCAGGGACGGAGAAGCCACAGCTTCTCTGGGAAACCTGTGCCAGGGCCTCGCCACCCTGAAAGGGAAGAATTTCTCTCTGATACCCCATCTACCCTTGTGACAGTGTGAAGCCATTTCCCCGTGGCAGAGAGCCTGGAACAAGGTGATCTTTAATGACCCTTCCAAAGCCAAACCAGTCCATAATTCCAGACAATTTGTGCTCAGTGGCATCCCATGTTGGATTAAGCCCTTTTCTGATCCAGAGACGGGGTAATTGAGAGGTGTTTTAAAAAATTTATTCCATTTTCAGTCTCAGGAGAAGGGTGAGACAATACAGATGTTATAATTCACAATTATCCATTGTGAATTATCCAATTATCCATCACAATCAGAAGCCAACTATTTCCTAATTACAGTACGCTGTAAGTGTTTCTTGGTCTATCAGTTTTTGCCACACCATGCTGTATCATCTGCTGTAATGCCAATCATCTAAAACTACCCCTCATGGGTCCCACTACAATGCATCTTTCATAGTTCTATTTCTCCAAAATATCTAGTCTTATTTGCAAGGCCATCCTTCGAAACCTGTTTCTAGCTCCATTTCTCTCTCAACAATGTCTGTCCTATTCCATGGCATTTCTAAGTCAGCATTTCATATCTCAAAGTTTGCATACAGACTCACACTATGTGAGCCTTCTGTCAGGCTTTGAGAATTCTCTACAAATCCATTTCCCACAATCTCAGGCCACCCAGAGCCTGTGAGACAGACACAGTTCCTACCGTCGCTGAAGTAGGAAGTGATGCAGGCCTCCGTGGTTTCGGCCATGTGGCGCACGGAGGCCAGGCTGTGGCAGGCAGCCGTGAGGAGGGGCATGGCCAGCAGCCCCTGCACTCTGCTGTCGATCCACTTGCGCAGGCTGCCCCGCAGGGACTCGGCCGTGGTGATGCTGGAGTTGTTCAGCATCATCAGCGTCTCCGTGAACAGGCTGCTGAGGGCCAGGTGACGCGTCTGCAGATCCATGTCTGCGAGGCAGAAACCAGAGAACCCTTTCAGTGAAGAGACACTGGAACCCCAATTCAGCTTCACCACTGGACACTTTCTGGGAAAAGCCTCTTCCTCCTTACACACCCATGGGCAGGAAGAGACACAACCCCTCACAACCATTTCTGTGGACTACAGTGAGACATGGATTTCACTCACAGCTTGACACAGGAACCTCAAGATGGTACTAGTACTAAAAATGAGGCCTAAATGATCTCACCACACAATCCTGGGTGTCTGGACGTGTTATACCACTGTGGTACACCAGTATACCTCTTCTACTTCAACACTGTCAAGTTTTCCCGGTTTTATAATTTAGAACCGTTTTTGAGTCACAGAATCATAGAATATTAAGGGTTGGAAGGGACCTTAAATAATATCTAGGGTCCAACCTTCCTGCCACAGGCAGGGACATTTCCACTAGATCAGGTTGCTCAAGGCCTTATCCAATGTGACCTGGAGCACTGCCAGGGTTGAGGCATCCCCAACTTCCCTGGGCAACCTGTGCCAGTGTATCACCATCCTCACAGTAAGAATTTCTTCCTAACATAATCTTCCCAATTTCAGTTTGTACCCATTGCTCCTAATCCCTCAGGACCAGGAGAATGGATTTGTGCCCTTCTTCCCTTTAAAAAAGAGGTAAATGAAAAGTAAAATAAAAATTAGAAAAAACCCCAAACCACCAGATGACTAAGAAATGAATTGCTTAAGCTCCTGTATGTCAGCCAGTTTTACTCACAAACTTAACCCGTTTTTAATGTTGCTTCTGTCACTCTTGATAGCTCTGTAGGGCAAGACTCATATTTTTGCTTTGTGCTAATCTACCACCTATGTATACATCACCAAAGCACCATGCCCTGCTGCCCATAAGGGAGACATGACAGTAATGCAAATAATTAAATCGTCACAGATGTTCATCAATCCATTCAGTGGAATAAAGAATTTTGACAGCTTTAAAGTAATTTGCAATTTCCTCAACACAAACCTGGGGGATTAAAGATGACTACATCATCCAGCAACTTGGCCATTTCTTGTTCCAAAACTGCCAGGGTTATCTTTCCACTTTGTTCTAAAGTGCTGAGGAACTGAACCACCTGGCGAATGTACGCTCGGCACTTCAGTGTTGCATCCTGTCAAACAAAATTATAATCAATTAGGGACAGAAAAATAAAAAAAAGAAAAATCACACCTAGAACTCTTTCCATATTCTGTAATATACACAAGCAGAACTTAACAAAAACCAAGAACAGCAAGGATATGCTTCAAAACTAGTTCAACTCACAAGGTGGATGTGACTATCTGAAGATGCCCCAAAGCCTGCTGAGATTTTCAGGAGCTTCACAATCAGTTCAGCTCCAGCATCCTTAGCAAGGATAACAGAGGGAGGGTAGTGACTGTTGCAGTAGCTGATGATGCTTTCATAAGATGAAATGCCCACAAGCTGCCAAGGAAGGCAGCTGGTCTGTCCAAGAAGATTTATGAGTGGAGATTCCTGCAGATTTAAAGACATCAGTTTAAGCTGCACCTTCTTTGCAGTTTTCAATTCATACTCATAGTACTCAATATTGGAAGGAAGCTCTGGCTTCAGAGAATTTGAAGGAGATGGAGATGAAAACCCACAGAAATAGATGATCTTAGAGAGTCTGTCTGAAAAGCAATTCCTTATTCAAGCAGTAAGCTAACACAAGTACTTCATCTCTTGCACTTGCAGAACTGTATTCAGACTGTCGCAGCAGCTCTAACAAAAGTCTATGAAAAATGATTTGACATGTAAACATGTAAAGACAGCTAGAAAGATATGGAGACCCTTCAAGTTAAAGTCATTTCAGTACAAGTTTAAAACAGGCATTAAAATATTATTTTTGAAAATACATTAATGTAAGTTCACAGGAGAAACTGTCTCCCTCATTTTCCATTTAATGAATCATCCACCAACCTGGGGACTCCTCATGTTGTTATTCTCCTAAGTACCACCCTGAACAGCACAGCAGCCTTACAGCTCACACAGGCAGTGCAAGTCAGAAGATGTAAAAGTCTCTCTGTCTACGGGCAGCTCCCATCTATTCTTAAACATCTGCAGTGAAAAAGAGCCCCGTGGACACAGAGAAACACCAACTGGTATGGAGCTTTGTTAGAAGTTTAGACTAGATATAGGGAAAGGTTCTTCCCTAAGAGGGTGCTGGGCATTGCCCAGGCTCCCCAGGAAATGGGCACGGCCCCAAGGCTGCCAGAGCTCCAGGAGGGTTTGGACAGCACTGCCAGGGATGCACAGGGTGGGTTTGTTGGGGTGTCAGTGCAGGGGTAGGAGTTGGACTCAATGATTACTTCCAACTAAGGATATTCTATATCCTATTCTATGTTTCTACAGGTTTTAGAATGAACAAATACTGGAATTGTGGTGACAATCCAGAACTAACCCAAATTACACTACTTCTACAGGAATGTGACACGGGTACAACAAATACTCCTCAGGTCACTCATGCCCTGGAACACAGGGCTGAGAAAGTTTGAGATTTAGATCAAGGTGTCACAGGAGTGCTCTAGGAGGCAAAAACCTCCTGACAGTGGGTCAGTTTAACACACTGCTGGAGGGAAGGAGGGAATTCCTGAGGCTGACTCACACCATGTGCAAACAGCTATCTTCTGAAGCTTGAGAAGCTTCTGATAAGCAAACACATTCAGGTCAAAGCATGTGAACTCTGGTAATTTTCCTAAACTGAAATACAATGATGGTCAAAGGCTGCCAGTGACATCTTGGTGCAGCATCTTGTGCAGCATCCATCTCAGAGGAAATGGAGAGCAGAAGATTCTGCAAGTGGAAGAAAGCTGACAGATGTGAAATGGGACTTCTTGAAAATGATCAAGACCCTCTGACGAGTCCTCCAGAAGCAATGAACAGGATTTAGTCACAACATCTCGTGTCCTTTCTAGTAAAGGATTATTTTTCTTTTAAGAGATGGGTATGAATTGTCACAAAAATTACCTCTTCGCCTATAAGCTGTTCCTCCTTTGCCAACAGGACCATCATATACAGCAAACAGACAATCATGCTGTGAGTCTGAGGGTGAGGGTTAGGATTCCAGGCATCAGAGAGGACACTGACCCAGTTTACTTCACATAAAACATAACCCAAGAACAAGAAACAACTCTTGGGGCTGCCTCTTTCAATCTAGGAAGGAGAAAGGGGAAAACACATGTGCATAAAATTATGTAAGACATAAGTACTTTTATACTTTTCAGTTCCTTTGCCAACTGTAAATCTACAGCAGCATTTTAGGTCAGCAGAAAAGTAGACAAATGTCTTTTCTCCATCACTTCATTCTCCCTCTTGCAGCTTTACCTTGTCTCAGATGACTTGGAAGTGAGAACAACATGGCAATAGCAAAATATATTAAATCTAACTAAAAACATTAAATACATATGCAATAAATGAGACACTCCAGCAGATCAACAAAGAGGGAACTGAACAGCTCCCCACAACTTTGTCTAAGACTCAAAAGCACTCCTTCACAAAAATCCATCACAAATTGTGCAGCTGTGAATGCTAAAAACAAATTTTAAAAGCCTACTTGCTAAGAGAACTGTCTCCTGGTCTCCAGCTATTTTCAAGGACAGCACTGACTATGAACTTAATTCAACAGATGCCACGAACTCACTTTAAAGAACTCTTCCATAAGCATCTGGTCTGGATGCATTTCCTTCCATGGAAGCCTTCTGAACTCAGTGTGGAAAGCATAGAGAATAAACTCTGGCATTCTGGGAGCTGTGCAACACTCACAGTAATGCATTAGGTGTAACCAGAGAGCCCCATGGTGGCTTGGCAACAGCTTTTCTAGAATCAAAGAAAATAGCTGAATTAACAACAGAAAAAAATTAAGGTAAAACTTGATTTCAGAAGAAAGTCTATTTTTGAAGATGAAAAACTTGTAAATTACACTAAAATACACTCCAAAAAAATGCACTCTAAACTTTAGTATTTTTTTCCTCCAAAGCAACAAGTGGGGAGGCTTAGGATTTCATGCTCACCTTTGAAGCTCTCATGCAAAAGCTTGATGCAATCTGCAAACAAACAGACCATGGTGGAGGCTACAGGAGTGTCACTCTCCAGCCAAGGGTAGCAGGGCTGGCTGCTGAAAAGAAGCACAACACAAATTTCAGTGCTCAGTTACATGAGCATAAATATTTGCAATTTAAATACTCCAGAGCAATGAAGTACAGGTATCAGCAGTCCTCCCAGTTTCAGCTTTTTGGGACTCTCCTCTTCTTCCTTAGAAGACCTGCATAGTTCACTACCCCACTGAAGATCCACTGAGTAAGCAGAAACTACTTGTTTGATATTTCGTAACAGAATTGAAACAACAGTTTCTCAATGACATTATTCACCAACTGCAAACAACCTTCTAACTTCAGTGCTGACGGCTGCACTCACAACTCCAAAAGCTTTTAAGTTTAAAAGAAAGCAAAATTTGAATGTGTAGAAGCATAAGTAACTTTTCATGTGAAGACAGAGGTACACAAGGCAATAGATCATCACAGCATTCATTTAGCCTAAAGTTTCTTTATATACCACTGGCATTTGGGGTTGTATTTGTCTGGCTTTTTTGTTTTCTTTTAAACAGG
>VXBC01001339.1:185233-226424 GCA_013399945.1 Ploceus nigricollis | reverse complement strand
AATGTGTTAATTAATATTTAAATTAAAATTAATTAAAAAAAAGTAAAAGCCGACTTTTTCCAGATTTAAATCAAGCATGTTGAAATTCAGTAGTGTCTCCTTCCAAACCTCTGCTCAGTGCAAAAGACTCTATTTTTCTTAAGAAAGTACAATCGCCTCATAAAATAATTTTGAAGCAAGCTCAAATATTAAAAAAGCTTCCTCTCAGATTATAAAGTCCTACATGGCCATGAAGTAGCAGCAGTATTTCCCATCTGTACTTTAATATTATCATTATTGCACAAATGCAAAGTAAATACACAGTAAAGTCTTCTTAAGTGGCCCTTAACAGAGGGAATTAGAACAATCAGGTGTCTGTTCTTAAGTAATTTATTTTAAAGACATATTACCTGCTAAAATTCTGCTACTGCCAACAGGCTCTTGGGCTAAATTAGCAACTTCAGTGTCAATCATTCGTTTAATGAGATACTCCAGGAATGTGTTCATTTCAGCCACATAAGGAGTCCATTTTGAAAACAGGCCAAACGTCCTGAAGTCCATTGAGGCCAGTCGGAGTTTGCAGAAGGATGTAGAAAGCCACTCTATTGTCTCTCTGACCTGCAAAAAGAAGGAAGCTATTAATAGCTGCAGAAAGGCTGCACAGCAGTGTTACCTGTCACTGGAGGGCATCTGTTTCACCTGAAAAATGTAAGTCAGCCCAAAAGGCACCCACCTGTTCTGTGGAGAGCAGAGTTTTTGCAGCATCCCTCACTACATGACCTTCAGCAGAATCACTTTTCTTGAAACTGCCCTGCTCAGCCACTGCTGAATCACACCCCAAAGCTTGAAGTGATGCCTTCCAACAGTCAGGGCTTAGAAGCTGCTCTGATGAGCCTTAGGAGAAAGAAGGGAATGCATTTGTGAAAACCAGAAAGATGTTAGCTCCCTTCTCCAAACAAGTCAAAAAAGGCTGAAATTAGAGCTCTCTGCTACATGAAAGATTAGGTGAAGTGGGAGTTTGAAAGCCCCAAGTTTAAGGGTGAGAGATTATCTCTAGTTTGCAAATAAACATTTCCTTTTAGCATCTACATGTTTCTCTTCTTAGACAGCTTCCCAGGTACTTTGTACATCCCTGGCTGCAAATACACAATAAGAGATAGCCGCTCCCTCAGCAGGTGTTTGACAAAGAGAAGTACTTTTGCTCTCATTTGAGGGGCATATCAGAATATGGGTGGCATCAAATGTCAACCAGGACATTTTTAGCAGAATTCAGCATCAGTTACACATCTTCATAATTCCAGCTATCCACCTGATATTGAAAAGTAATCAAAAACAAGGGTTCTGCATTACAGACCATGGCATAACCATCATTAAAATGTGTTTCCATTAACAGAAGACTCTACTCCATCCTCCTCCTGTTACATGGGCTGAAAATCTGTTGTCACTGATGTGTGTGCCTTGACCCACAGAAGAGCTACAGTATGTCTATAAAAACCACATTACATAGCAAGGCACATAAAAATGCCCTAGGCAGAAACCTAAGGAAGTGTAAATCATTCTGCAGGTTAACTCTACTGCACAGAGTTCATATTTTTAAGCCAGAAGGGTTCTGCACAAAGGCTTAGGATGCATCACCTCAGATACTCACTTTGCACGAACAATCTTAAGAAATCACTGTAGTGGTCAGGGAACTGATACTGGAGAAGGTTAGTCCAATGCTTGCAGAAGATATTAAATGGCATCAAAATATCTTCTTCAGGTTCTAGGCCACATGCATTGAGAGCCAAGTGAATGGACTCCAGGAGCTGGGTGCGCTCCGAGAGAGGTGGCTTGGCCACGCTCAACCACTGCGTCAGGTCGAACTACAACAGAGCACAGGAGATTCAACAGACACAACACCTTTGGGAAGAGGGAGAAGTCACCAGGAAAATTGAATCATGACATTTTTATGAATCTAAGAAAAGCCTCATGAATTTGCATCTTGTTAGCCCGAACTCCAAACCTCACTCTCCAAAGGCTATGACGTAGCATACTGCAGAAGTCTCTAGATCTATGAAACAGCCCTTTGCCAAGGAGCTCAGATTCCTAAAGATGCCTCTGAGTTTCCACACAACCTTTAAACTGGACTGATGCCCACAGTCCATACACTTTCAGGAAGAGGAGCAAAGCTTTTGTAGCCCTTGAGCACCTGCTCACACCTCGGTCAGCAGGGACAATACTGGCCACTGCCACCATGGACAGACTGGCCTGCCCAGGACAGACTGCCTGCTGCTCCCGGCTGTCTTCCTGTAACTGAAGAGGAGAATCAGAGCAATATCAAAGGCCAAGTTTACACTAATTTCTCCACTAGCAGTATCATGAGTAATAGGAGATGTGCAAATCACACCTTGCTATTACCTTACTCTGTTTTAAGACAGGCAGGGAGGACACGGGTGCCAAACAGAGCTGGAAAATGCAGACATTGTCCCAAATTTTGTTTTGATTGTTAGATATCTGGCATTCACTGGCTATTCTGATGAATGCCTCTGCAGAGATACCAGGCAAAAGAAGTCATTAAGAGATGGTTTTAATTTTAGTAGTAAGCCTGGGAAGCACACAGTGATACTATCTGGGCTACAAAAGGCTACTTAAGCTATTTGCTTTTGACTCCAGCCCCTCTTGAGCTTAAATGTAACACTTACCATTCAGTATGGCCAACATAGCTCTACAGGACCTGTCAATGCTATTTTAAAGTGTTTGCACCTCTTTCCTCTTTAGCTAAAGACATGGTCTTTAGGCAAAGAACACCCACAGACCAGACTTCACCTTTGTCAGCAGCATGAAGACAACATCGCTGTTATCCTCACTCAGAAAGGCCACGACTTTTTCGTATAAAGTCACAAATTCACTGGGAGAGACTACAGGAGTGAAGTAGGGAGAAAGGAGAGTACAGAGCCTCCGATTCTGCAGGATCGTCTGGAGCAGATGCTTGCACTCTGATTTGGTCCCACTGATGAACACCTGAGAGAAGTGGGAATGGTGGAAAAAATAACAGCCAAATATCAGTCAACTGGAAAATACATCTCTTAAGCTTGTTGTTGAGACACCCACAGTTTTGGTCCTTTTAGAAAAAGGGAAGCTTTTCTCAAAAACAAGAGACTGAGATTATAAGATTAACATCAACTAAATGCTGTTTAGATATAACACAAAACAAACATGTCTTCCTAGCTGACTTTAGACCAGGATTTGTGATAACACATATTGTCTAAAAGTAACCAGAAATAGCATTTTTTCTGATGGAGTAGTGTAAGAAAATGAATCCTGATTTCACCAGCCCTGCTTGATAACCAGACAAATTTAACGGAATTACAGCTGTGAAGAACTTCTCGGTACTTCAGCTGTTAGAGATGCTCAAGGACAGCTGCACATTGAAACAAGCTGTATCTAAGACAAAAGTAAGTACCTGGACCCAAAGCAGAGGCTAATGATTTTTCTCAGAGCACAAACAGAGCAAACATTACCACCACCACCAAGCACTTGTCTTCTCTACCAGCAAATTTCTGATATAACTCACAACACAGAGAACACTGCAAGGCTGTAGAAGAAAGGTGTCTAAATACAGAGGTTGACGAGATGTGCAGCAAACAGAAAGCGACAGGTAAAAGCAAAGTCTATGCTGAAACACACTTTTATGAACAGAAAGTATCCAAACCTTAGTTACCTGCCCAAACCCCCAGCATTTAACCAACATAATGACAATTTATTAACACTAAGCAGAGGCACCTCAGAGCAACAGATTTAATTTTGCTTAAATGCAAGCTTCACCTCTCCTAAAGACTGTGCACATTACACAATTAGTTGAAAACAAAATGGGATAGAAGCTTAGAAATTAACTTTAAGGCTTGTGAACATGTTTAGGACCACCTCCCCCGCCCCATTAACAGCAGTGAAATTGGAATAAGCGTCAAAAATCAAATTTTAAAAATTCAGAAAATATTTTCATATTCAAGAAATAAACTCACTTGGCCCAGAATCTCAATGCAGGACGTGAAGAACTGTCTTGTGGGAGGATTACGTTGAGTTTCATCATACACATATTCTACCAATGTAAAAAACAAACCAATTCCAACTTTCTTGATTGCAGGCATAGGCTGCACCTTGTAGATATTTATCAGGGCCCTAANGCTAAAAAAAATGGGAATCCGGAATTCAGGTTCCAGTGTTTTTAAAACTGAGTGAAACCCTTCAAATAATCAAGCCTTGCTCACATTATTACAAGATCTTTCTCATATCTAAAATAATTATTCTATCCAAAACTTGGAAAATTTGATGTAGGTCATGAATTAGTTCTGTAATTATTAAGGAAATGACAAAGTGAGAGCTATTTAAATGGAAGGCAAGACAGTCACAAATTATTAAAAACCAGGTAATAATGAAAGCCATTCTTACAGGACTAAAGTCTCTACTTTAGCAAAAATTCATTTAATTTTAAAATGCAATATATACCTTGAATCTTCTTTCTCCAAGACCAGTATCCATGGTTTGAAGAGTCCAGCAATGACTGAGTACAAAGACTGCAATGCTAAAAGGAAACAAAACAAAGTTGCTTTTTTCCTTCAAATCAAAAACAGTGAACATATTACACTTTTCTATATTTGCATATAATAACTTTTTCTCATTCTAACATTCACAGAATAATAGAATAATTAAGACTGGAAAAGACCTCTAAGATCATTGAGTCCACCCATTCAATCAGTCCTTTCTGGTCAAATAAAAATTTAAAATACAATATGCTTAATAATAACTCAAGTTAACAATAGGGCTGTTTTAACAACCATCCATAAGCATTTTNAAAAAATTAAATTAAAAAGGCAAATTAAATTTACATACGGAGAATAACCTGTGACAATAAAGAAAGGTTTCTTGCTAATATATAGCCTTGAGATGAGTACTTGTGATATTCCCTGAGTATCCCTCGTTCTCATATCCAGACTGAAAAGACACAGATTTAGCTCATGTAATTTTGCTGCCTGAAATGGATACTTCCAAACCTTAGAAAGTCTCCATAATCAGAGTCATAAAGTGAATGCTGAAAGATTTCCAAAGCACAGTTCCAATGGATTATTCCTTCCTTTAATCTTATACTCCTCATATTCTGATGGCATCTCAACTGACTTTGTATTGCAAGAAAAACTACCCCATTTTATTTCACAGGCTCAACAATAAAAGAATTAAAACAGAATCAATCTTTTCTTGTGCATTGCCAAGTAAATGTTTCATTGAGACCAAACCCGTCTTCACTAAATCTGAATTAAAACAGGTGAAAAAGATGCAATTCCACAGACATAAATCCCAAGAACTAGCTCATCCACAGAATTTTTCAGATTAATGATCAAGAATGAACAAGTAGAAGTAATACATAAATCCTTTTACTTGTACAATCATTACACTCTATAGTAAACCAGCTACACTAAGAGAATCCCAGCAGAAATCTGGAAGATTGAGGATGAAGTTGTTAAAGTGGACCTCTGGGATGAACTGTAAAAGTGAGGAAGAGGGCCTTGGACAACCCCATTTTATTCATACCTCCCCCCAAAAAAAGTGATATTATCTAGCCCACTTCTACTGCACCATTTTGTTTCACCTATTGAAAAACTACTTCAAATTTTAGCACTCTATTAAAGATTTATGTCCTGCACTACAACAAAGAAAAACTCATAGAGAGTCATGTTCAAATAATGTAATTTAGCCTGTGGCTGAGACAGCTGTGGTACAGGTTTGCCACTTCCTACAGTTTAGCATCCTTGTCATCACTCAGTGTCCTTTTACAGGATTAGGAGGGCTATTATAATGCACAGAACAATAAAAAGAAGTAGAAAATAATAAACAGAAGTACAACACAATACTGTGTGCCCTGCTGAGCCTGAGTGACCTGCTGATAATAAGAATTGCTGTGTCACAAACACACAGGTCTCAGGATTCCAGCTCTCTTGTCAGCCTGAGATGAGGAGTACGATGAAGAACACACGGACAGGTTCCACATTTTAACTCTAACATGCCAAAATGGAACCACAAACACCACTACCCAGAGCAGCATCTGTACAACCTACGTTATGAAATTCTCCACGTGTACAGCTGCTTCCACAACACCCAGGGAAGGTGGCTTCATGGCTTCTGCCTGCAGCTGTCTCACTTCTTTACGCAAAGCATGAAGCTGCTGGCTCACTGCTTCATTTTTGTGCTTCCCTTCAAACTAAATGACAAAAAGACACACATTCATTGCAGAATTAACACGGTTTTGCTAGAACTCTTCCATGTTGCAGCTATTTCCAAAAACAAAGCAGAGTCCAGTCAGAGAACTCTGAATTTGGACGGCTTTCCCCCAAGAGCTTTCATCAGATTTAGTACATCGCACCCAAGCACACATCCTTGGTCACGTTCCTGATTAATTATCACACACACTAATAGAATTCATGTCTTTTGTCTAAGGCTTTTAATCCACAGGGACTGAAACTTAGAGGGGATCAAAAAATTAATTTACTAAGCAACATGGGAGTATTTTCATAAACATTTTCATGCTTCTATTCCTATCAGCAAACCAATTCCCACATCCATACACTGAGAAACAGTTTAGAATGGAGGCCACGAGCGAAACAAATTATGCAACAATTTATTCTTCAGCTGTTGATATCCTCCTTTTGAGCATTACACATGAGGTGTTTCAGATCACTAATATGTGTGTAGATTTATTTGGTCAAATCCTACCACTTTTATAATAATTCAGCCATTTCACATTCATCCTCTGTGCTCACCAGCCCCAGAACACAGGTGATGCCATGCCTCTAACCTGGATGGTGAGCTGAGCTGCTCCCTGGCAGCCTTTATTTGAAGTTCCTCGGCACTCCAGGTGGAGAGTGATCTGCTCCTCCCTGTTGACATACAGCTTAGGCACTGCGTCCAGGATCTCACTGTTCAGAGCAACATGCTGACACTCCCAGAGAGCTGCAGTTCTGAAAGGCATTTATTAATAAAATTACCAAAATCTTTCCTGAGAACAGCAATGCTGAGAATTTATAAGAGAGGAGACCTCAATTTAATGTGCTGCACTAAGACTCATGACACTTTCCTGGAAAACATAAAAGATTATTAAATGAAATTGAGCTAAAACTTCAAAGTAATAGCACTTCAAAGTTAAAAAAAAAACAGGTTCCTAAGAACAAAACTACTCAAGTATGTGTGACTTCTTTTGAATTACTTGATATGACAACCCGGAAGGAAACTGAACAGAATAATCTCTATAGGAAATGTAATTTTCCACCAGACCAAAAAAAAAAAAAAAAAAAAAAAAAAAAAAAGAGGGGGGGGGATGTTTCAGTAAAAAGGAAAAAAAAAAAAAAACCAAGAGGAAAAAGAGAACCCACCTAAAATTGATACTAGAATTGTTTAGACACAGCCTCTCCTGGGCTTAGTAGCTTTTGTTCTGGTTCATAATATTGTCATTAAATTACTACATTAGGTAAGAACAGCTATAGATGGACCAGTTGTAATTGAAAATAATTCAGCTGGATTATCTGAGTTGGAGTATTAAAAACAGAAATTCTCTTTCATTCACAAAGCTACCAGAACAAGAAATCAGATTTCTCTCCTGGGTGCTTCACATTATAACTACTACCTTAGCGCAAAAGGGTTAAATAACTCATTGTCAACAAATCTAGCCTAAAAGGAGGCTTTACATCTGGAAATATGCCAAATGAGAAAATAAGTTTGATGCCGTCTGATCTCAGTCATTAGATAAGACTTGTGCACTCTTATGTCATTTGAAGAAGTAAAATAATAACCTGATAGATCAGAAGAAAGAGGAAACAAATGGGACAAGAAGTAGAAGTCAAGTACTGACAATCTTGTGCTAACACCATAAATGAGGCTGCTGTGAAGGGCATATTTAGGAAGAAATTGTTTCCTATGAGGGTGGGGAGGCCCTGGCACAGGGTGCCCAGAGCAGCTGTGGCTGCCCCATCCCTGGAAGTGTCCAAAGCCAGGCTGGATGGGGCTTGGAGCAACCTGGGATAGTGGAAGGTGTCCCTGCCCATGGCAAGGGGTAGGATGGGCTGAGCTTTAAGGTGCCTCCCAACCCAAACCATTCTGTGACTCCATGATAATTTTAAGGCACTGCAGGACACATTGGAGAGACGCAAGGAGCACAGATATGACTCACTTGGCGTGCTGCTGCAAAATGTTCAGGTCCTTGCGCATGAGCTGGATCGCGTCTTTCTGGCTCACAAGAGTGGCAGAAGAAATCACTGGCACAGGAGCTTTCATCATCTGCAGAGGCAGAGGGGGCTTGGGAGTATCAAGCTTCTTCAAATTATTCATGATCCTCACTTTGGCTACAAAAAATTTTTTAAAAAAAAGCAGAAGCAAGTTGGGCCAATAAGAAAAGTTTAGAAGAAACTGAACAAAAACATTTGTATTTTTGCACGAAGCATTTTTAACTGCAGGCAAATATTTCTCAGGTTCCCCCCTTTAAAAAAAAATCACTCAACTAATATTCTTATTTTTGTCAAATATTTATTTCACACAGCTAATTTTCATGACCAGCTCTTCCATCACACAAAGATTATGATCAAAAGATCCACTGGTTTCCTTGTTTTCCCCAAACACTCCTAACTTCCAGTTTTCCTGTCACTCCATTTATTTTGCATCTGACACAGGCACCCAGACAAAATTCTGAGCAAAATTCATCTTCCTTTCCCTAAACTGATCCTCATCTGTAGTCTTGTCAGTGTCAATTCCTTCTCAGAGCACAGTCTCTCTCTGGGTCAGCCCTCTCCTTCTGCTGATTTCCATTCAGTTTCTTTGTCCTAACAGTGTAAATTCACCTATGAAACTATTCCAGTTCCATTCTATTCCCTCACTCCTTCCTCTTCTTTGGATCAGCCCCAAATCCAATCGCTCCATATCCTTAATGCAACAGCTGTGAGTGTCATCCCTTCTGCACCCCTTTCACTATGCCAAAATTCCAGAGGAAACACATCGGGGGAAAAAAAAAGTAACAAAGAAAACTAAACTAAAAAAAAACCCAGAAACAGTATGTCTTCAGGTACAGTTGGTTTTACCTTTGCTTGCACCTGTGTCTCTCTAAATTTTGGGAAAATGTCTGGAGCACACTCTGTACAGAGGAACTTTTGGGGAACTTGCCCATGATGCCCTAGCTCTGCTCCGTGATGTGGCAAACTTGAAGCCAAAAAGGATCAATGTCAGCTTCTCACAGGAAAATCTCAGTGAGAAAACCATGACAACTTTATGAAAAATATTGTACCCACAGAAAACAAACCATATTAATATCTTTATTGACAGGGATCACCAAGCTCCTAAAGAAACCAGGGCTTTGACATCCCAGTAATTTTTTAAGGCGCAGTTTCCTTAACAGTGTTTTTATCTCTTACCTGACAAAGGGTTGGTGAAATCTGTTTCCCCTGCAGAAGCACAGGTTGGATGTGATTCAAGCTGAACCTGCAGCCAAAGGTTCAGAGCTTCCTGAAACTCATGGTGTATGAGTTCCACATTGACATACTCCATCCACAGATCCTGGAGCACAAAAGAATTAAATTATCATCCCCCGTTTTGGTCAGCACCATGTGCTGTCCACCCATCCTAGTAGCCATGAAATTAAACCAATTACATAAAATATATACCCTGCAGTTTTAAGTCACAGAAAATTTATTATTAAGGGCAAAAAAAACTAAACTGAAGAAAAACACTGAACTATTTTTATTACATATATAGATATCTACTGAAAAGCATTTGTGACACAGAGATGAAACCTGACACACGGTATAATTTCTAACACATAAGAGACAAAGAGAAAGACAGGTTATTAAAAATCTGCTCCTAAAAAGGGAATACAAGAGACCAAGATAGTCTAAAACATGCCATGATTAACTGCAGCCAGGCTACAGCAGACGGCATTTCCAGTAGTCATAGACACTGGAGGAGTGAAAACAAAGCAAGCATAAGGAAATGCTCTTCCAAAATCTCTCCTCTTGCAGGGTTTTGCTTATACTAAGTCTTTAGGCTTGAAGAATAGAATAATACACTCTCACTAACTTGTATCTGAACCTGACATTTTATAGACTACCAACACAAGCAGGTTTTGGCTTCCAGTCTTTTGTTATTTAAAGCTGCAACTTAAATAATCCTCTAATACTAACTTAGAACATAAAAAGAATCACAGAGCAGTATAGAAAAAGGATTGTGTTGCAAGAAATGACAGATATGCAAGGAATCTACATCTGAGTTCTCTTTCAAACATAAAGGAAGGAAGTTCGGGATAGCACAGGATTTTAGGGAAAAAGTTAGAGCCATGAAGGTATCATACATGCTGTATGTGTATTAAAGACCAGTAACACAACTCTGATTTCAAAGACTCATTTTAGTTAGTGGACTTTAGATTTCAGATTTTTAGTGTTATTAGCAACCCACCTGTTGATTCTGCATGACTTTAGCAAGTCTATGTGCATCATACTGCTTTGGTAAAGAGGGAATGTATGTATCTCCTTTCTGGAAATTCTCTTCTTCCAACCACAAAATTAAAACATTACAAAGCCTGAGGATGGGGAAAAAAAGAAAAAAAAGGAAAAAAAATCAGTGTGAATTTGATTGTTCTGAAGTAAGAATTAGGGCAACAAATGCTACAAGGTGGCACAGTTAAAAAAAAGATATTTCAGGTGCATTTTCACTCGTTTACTGCCAAGTTAAAGACCCACAGAGGAAAGGAGGCACTTAGAAAAATATGAAAGGCAGCAACAAAGAGTAAGAGGACAAATTCCATAAAGGAAAATATTTATGCAAACTAGCATAAGACCCACAACTGTAATAGTCTCTTATGTCAGAAAGTATCACCACAATCCCATTCAGAAGACCAATGGAATAAACAGAATACACGTGAGCAAGTTTGGCTTCTCACTCCAGAACCTCTCTGCAGTGCCTGCTCCAAAAAGTCATGCCTGAGTTAAGTCACACCTTTTAATTTCTTTTCAGAGTTTCATTCATTACTAGTTCATTCTCATTTCCTCCTTTGTTAAAACTTTAACATAAATACACCTTTTTTTCAGCTGACATCATTCCACCAACTGCTACCATTTTCACAGTCACACCATCCAAGACTTCTTGACAAGGAAGCGCTAGAATGCCATTAAATCTTCACACCGTGGTATTAAATATCACTAGCAAACTCCTGCTTCCTTCATCAGTGTCATTGTAAAAAAATGGAAATAGACCAATTCCAAGAATCAGCCCCTATAAACCCTATCAATAATTTCCCTCCTGTCTTGGAAACTAGACAGGTTTTCTAGTTTCCTGTCTAGGAAACTAGACAGGTCATTAAACTTCCAGAGCATAAGATTTATTTGGGCATAGAGCACTCTGGTTTTCTGTTGGAGCAGGAAACTTATTTGAAATGAAAGACTGAAAATATTAATCAAGCTCACCCGGTGACCATCTCTGGATTATTTTTCACAGACTATCAAGTGGGATTTATGATCTCCCTCGTTTGTTTGTACAGTACCTACTGAGTGCTGAGGGGAGCCCTGAGCAGGAGCTCAGATTCCACACATCCAGGACCCCTGAACAAGGGACTCTTTTCAAATAATCCTTTCAACTATTTCCTCGCAATATTCATATACTTCCTCAGTTTAGTGTACATGAGGTATAGGTATCTCTTAGGAGCTACTATCCCTCACAAAAGTGGGAATTCACCTACTGAGTAGCAGTGAGTGACTGTGTCCCCCTCCTTAGCCTACTCCAAGATAAAAAGTGAGTCCTCTGGCGAGGTTTTGGTAAGCAGATTTACCATTTTTCATGTGGCACAGAACACACTTGGCAGAGCTCACCTTTGGGCTGCTAACCAAGCAAAGTGCTTGAACCATGTGCTGAAGACCACAGTAAATTACCTGACGAAGTAACCTTACTCAGACAAATTCAGGCCCTAGTCTGTGACAAACATATATACGCACCAAGTAGCCTTTTACATTTATAGCTACTGATGTACATATGAGTAGCAGATATGCCTAAATAATAAATATTTTGCCAGCATGGGGCTACTCTTCATTAAAAAGCAAAGCTTTTCCCCTAAAGGGAGTGACAAGCCGATCAACAATGTTTTATTTTTAGTAGTAAAACCAGCCCCCTCTCAAACTAAACAAGTTATGCAAACAGAAGAATGCATTTGAGCCCAACTATGCACTTGGGAACATGGTTTAGTGGTGGCCTTGACAGTGCTGGGTTAAGTGCTGGACTTAACGATCTTGGAAGGCTTTTTCAAACCTGAATATTCTATCATCTTATGTTTTAATAAGTACCTGCAGTACATCTAAGGTAACACCCCTTCATTTCTCACACAGCTATGACTGTGCTGTAGCAGTTACTCAGGCAGTTGCATTGATTAACGTGCCACTGGGCAGGCTTTTTTTACCTGACGAGTTCCTTATGCAGCTCAGGTGAAGTCAGGTAATCAGGTGAGCAGCTGGTCTTCTCTGGTGACCTGTCACTGCCCTCAGGACTCTCCACTCTCAGTGCTTTGCTGGCAGCATGGTGGAAGTCTGCCACCTCTGTCAGCCGCTGCTTCATCTCACTTAGCAAATTAACATGAGCTGCACTCTGAAAAAAGCGTCTTCCAATACAGCCATCTACAGGTAATCTAAAAATGAACAAAAAAGCATAACTAAGTCTTGTTGCAAATGTCAAATCAGCATCTCTGCAAGATAATTGTCTCACCAGAGAAGATGCTGGCACCCACTGCTTTCAGGAGCAGTCAGGGTAACGCACTGACTCTCACTTGCTGTGCACTTAATTAGTGCTTGATAATCTGCTGGAGCAGGTCAGACTCACCCATACTGTGGTCCTGGTCGGTGAAGGTACAGGAGGAAGAATTTCTGCCAGACCAGTGGCATGAGAGGGTGATCTGCAGGGGTAGCAAGGGCCTGGTGAGCCCAGCGGTAAATCATGAGCCTCTGGAGGGAAGGGACGATGGGCAACTTCAGCTGGGTCTGGGCTTTCTGCAGAAACAACATTTCCAGACAGTGTGGTGCTGTAACAGGCTGTCACAGGTTAACTGAGCAGATTAACACAGTGTGAACATTTGGTAATTACAGAGGAAAAAACTTTGGAAGCAGTCACACATCTGTTACAGGCCTTGAAGAATGAGCTGTCCATCTCACAGCTGGAGAGCAGACCTACATCTCTGATGCTTACAAACCCCCAGCATGATGGCTCTGACACAAGGCAAACATATGGGCCCTGGTATTAATTACAGTTAATTACTGTTCTTCCTCACAAAGTAGATGTCCCCAGTTTAGATCTACAGCATGCTACTTTTAACTTTTTCCAGATTACATTTAATACAGCTCTAGTGAAAATTCAAAATGCAAAGTATAACTAATGTGAAGAAAGAACACAGAAGCAAAAGCAGAACAAAAGCAAAGCAACCTGTGAGTAGCAGCATTCCATCTTAGCAACACCACAGACCCACTAAATCATTAAACAGTCCCACTCCAAGCTCCCCTGGATTGTGCCTAAAGCAGGGGAATGGGAGGCTTTTCTGAGTTCCCAGGACTGGCAGCAGACCCTAGCACTTCCTCATACCCAACACCAAACCTCTTTTCCACACGCTGCCCACACTCTTTTTGTTTTCCAGCTAAATCAAGACATGCAAGCCAAAGAACAGATGTCCTCCAGACCAGCTCCAAGGATGCAAGACATGTACTTGTCACAGGCCAAGCAAACCTATTTTCACAGAGCCACCTCCTTTATTGAAATACACTGAAACAGCTGAGATGAAGGATGGGCCAAAAGTTACACTTTGAGAATGGAGAGCTTTGGTTTCCACTTGCTTCCCTCCAGAATTTCTAACTGAATTTGGGCAAAGAAGCTGGAAAAGGCTGCAGTGTAGCCTAAAGTACAGCTGATTAAGGGCCTTGTTAAAGGAGAGACCTAAATAGTTTTGAAAGCCTTGGAAAATAATTCAGAAAACAGAAAAGTAAAGGCCAGTCTTCTGCACAATTCAGGTCATCTGAGAAATCATCTGTTTGAAATACAGACATATTTTCCCATCTGAAAAATAAGCACTCCCCATATCAGGGGTATAGAATAAATCCACTGAAGGTTGTGAGGCATTTAGATGACCCAGAAAATTATGCAAAAGCACAAATTAGCTTTCTGTAAATATTGATATAGTAAAATCAGGTATTTCCATTGTAGCTTTTAAATGTAAAAGAACTCAAATACACTCAAAAGGTCAATGAAAATTTCCCTGCAGTATATTTCCTCCTGCACAGCCAAGTAAAGCATTATTTATACATTTATCCTGGTAAGAGAGTAGTGTATAAGAGAAACACTAAATTATACAAGGGAACACTTTTCTCCAGTAGTTCTCTCTAATTTTAACAAAAAGAGATGATCAGTTCTCTCACCTTCAAAGCCTGATCAGGAGTTAAAGCATTGATAACCAGCTCCCCCTCCACAACTCTGCGAAGCTGTGAATCTTCTTCAAATATTGATTCCATATTTAACACTGTCCATGCAAACCAGACCTGGACAACATAGAAATTACAAAAATATTGATAACAAAATGGCAAGGGGCAGGATCAGGAAGCTTGATGATTTCTTAAGAGGAGTAAGTGTTTGACAGATTCTCATTGCAGAGCTGCAAAAAGCACTATCACATCTCAACAACAAAATCTCTTTATTCTTAAATTCAAACTTCCCCTTTGTACAATTTTGGAAAAGAAGGGGAAAATCAGACACAACTGACAGAATCATCCAGAGAGCTCAACAACCTTCTCGAACTCAGGAAAACAGAGAGGAAACAACCTTCTCAAACTCAGTAAAACAAGATCTCCTCTCTTCCACCTGCACTACACATCTCTGCCTGGGGTACTGCAAGGATTTTCTTTCCTTTTTGCTTGAATAAGAAGCTCACTTAAGCAGAGAGAAAGTAACTCGAATTCAAAATATTTATCAGATAAAGACTGATCTGAAAGAAAAGCCAGGCTTTATAGATTTTGTCTTGTTAAACAGTTCAAAAATAATAGTAGATTAGAAGAAAATTTAACTAATAAATCCTATTATATGAATTCTTGGATGCAGATTAGACAAACTCTCCCTGTGCAAAATATCCATGTTCCTTTTAGTGCAATAAACCCACAGCATTCTCTTAGGCTAAACTGGGATTTTATCACAAGAAAACCCTGGGACAGGAAGAAAAAGTGACCAAGAGATAAAACTGAAAACAAACAAAAAAACAAAAAAACCTAGACCAGTATGCTGCTTTTCCCATCACAAAACACCATCATGGCACTCACCTGAGAGGAGCTGGCATTGCCCTCCACAAAGGATGGTGTGACATTGCCTGCCACGATCCAGCTGACCAGTGAAGACAGCATACCCTTGTCACAGTGATAGCCCAAAGCATTCTGCACAGAATCAGAAAACATTTCGGGTTTTTTCATGACCAGGTGATTTAGAAGCTACAGGTGGATCACTCAATTTTTATCCAGGTTCCTTTCCACCTCCTGTTGCTACTTTCTAACCTCAGCTCAGCCAGGAACCACTGAAATGCCTTGGACTTTCTATTTCAGTGAAAAAGTCCTGGTGCAGAAACTATGTTTGGTTTTTTGTCCTAAACACTCCATCAAAGATTTGAAATGCAAAGAAAACAAACCACAACAGAACTCACATGAATGAAAACTGTGTTCCAAACTGGTTTTAGTAGCAATTATTATCATTATTATTAAAATATCAGACATTTCATTAATCTTGACCCACTCAAAAATTAATTTCTTGACCAACTCAGAAAAAAATCAGATAACCTCATTATCACTCATCATCATGACTGACTGGTTCAGAGAAGCTGTGGCCACCTCATCCCTGGAAGTGCTAAAGAACAGTTTGGACAGGGCTTGGAGCAACCTGGGATAGTGTAAAGTGTCCCTGGACAGTGGAACTGGCTAGGCTGTAAAGGTTCCTCCCAACCTAAACCATCCAAGGGTTTCACAGTCATTCTTGCTACACTTCAAGAAAATACATTCACATCAAAACCCGACTGTGCAACAGATGCGCTGACCATTTATACAACAGCAACACCACAACACTACAGCTACTTATTTACCTTGTGCTGCTGGTAAAGCAGTTTTTGCACACAGTCCTCTTGGCTGTACTGAAAAGCAGCTTTGCACAAGTCATCCAGCAGGCAGAGCGTGGCCTGGTCCCTGTGCCACAGCTGCTGGCTGGTGAGGACCTGCACCCAGAACTCCAGGACTGCAGCTGGCCCCACTCCATTTGGATGGTCACTTAGAAAAACGTGAGTCTGACAAATTAAAGGGTAAAATTGGTCAAAAGATCGCAGCTTTGAGTAAAGCTTTAGAATTTATTGGAGAACTGTTTGACTTGCTTGAGGCTGTGGGGCTATCCTTAAATAATTTACAACAACACTCTCTATACCCAAGTAAGGACAGCTTTGTCATCTTCAGCCTCCAAACTTCTCCAGATTCTGAAGCCTGGAGAGCAGAGGACCTTGTGCAATCAGTAAAAACAGATAGAATCCTTAAGCAGTACACTTGCAGGCATAAACAGCACCTATATCCTAAGTCCAGGCTGCTGTAGGCCTTCCCAGAGTAGATCCGTCTCCGTTATCCCTCTCTAATGTTAGAGGGCCTTGGGTTTTGACCTCTCTGCACTTAAAAAAACACTACTGTTCCCTAACTCAAGAACATTTTTCCATTCCAGGGCCCTAAATTAATGGTAAAATGAGAAACTTGCAAACATTAATATCTCTGCTGCATTCCTCAAATAACACAGACAAGAAAGGAGTGCTGCATTTTACATTTCCTTTTTTAAATAGTTTTGAACTGGTATGGGAAAATGAGTTTTCCAAGAAGTCTGAAAGGTAAATATTGTTGTTAGTGTTACATGCATTGCCAGATTTAGGCAAGTTTAAGCAGAAGCATTTCAAGAAACCAAACCCAACTACTAATGCTTGATACAGGATACTCCGTGACTGAACTGCTAGGTTCAGTACCCTTTCTAACTTTTAACATTAACTCGGTCAAATAAGCTTGGTTTTAAACACTCTCTCCCCCTTTTCTTTTTTAAATAATCTTCTTACCTGTATCATACTACTAAGCAGCTTAACATTTTCTCCATAGTTCACTCCTGTCAAGTGCTGTGTCACTTTATGGGTAACTTGCTGGGTCACTCCTTGAGGGACTCCACTATCCAGATGAAGGAACAGTTCCACGTAAGATAAAAACCTAGGGATGTCAACAAATGAAATTAAAATATCTCTTACTGCATATTAAATAGAAAGCCTGCCTCTAGAGAATTTAAAACCAGCTCAACAGCACCAGTGAGACACATACAGAAAGGCTTTGATTCACAACCACAATGCAGATTTAATTGCTCCAGCTCAGCCATACACTAGGCACAGTATGAACATGTCACACCAGCCTGCAATTCAAGGCAGCTCATCAGGACTAAATACCAGTTCTTGATCTACATCAGCACCCAAATCTTACTCAGGATTTGTCTGGGATACTGTCAGGTGCAAAAGATTATTATTAACTTTAACTGCAACTACAAATAAATTAAGTAAACAAATGTATAAAATTAAAAAATGAACATATTATGAACATATAATGCTTACTGTTCATTCTTCAGGAGGTAATACTGGCAAGAGTAAAACAAGGGTAAAATTTTATCCAGCACATGGACTACTGTTCTCAGATGTCTAGAGTGGACTAGTACACCCAAAAGAGGGATCCCTTCAGCACAGAATTTCTCGATGCTGTCAGAAAACAAAACAAAAAAAATTAAGAAAAACACATTCACTATCAGCAGAAAGGGAGAGAAGGTGTTGATTTAGTTTTTCTTAACTGAGATGTAAATACATTCATACCATTACACTTTATCTTTGAAAATTTAAATAGCTAAATACAGAGTTTTTTTCTTCAGCTGTAGGAGTCATTCAGTAGCTGACAGATTTGCCAAGTATTTCCTTCTCAAATATTTACTAAGTATCTCCTTCTTTCACAAATCCCTTTCTGGGGATCAGTGTCCCATCTTCCAAAAATCACTAGAGATGCAAGTCTTTATCAAGTTTCTATCACTTTAAACTCACTATTCTTGCCTAACTTGGACAATTCGCCTCCTTCTCCAGGGAAAAGAGCCAAAGGCCAAACAGAAAAGGTGCAGGGGAACAGACTAAAGAGGTTCTTTGGGTTTTTATTTCATGCTCAAAGCTATAGAAAAATTTCCACTCTCAACCCAAAATACCTTAATATCAGCCTCAAACTATTCCAGTGCTTTAAAGTATCTATGGCATAATCTTATCATGAAGCAATGCTAAGATTATGAAGCAATGATTCTTCCCCTTCCTTGGAGAAGGAGAAGAAAGGCCAGATAATTTTTCCTTAAAAGAATAACATAATATTACATGTAGAAAACAAGTTAGTGAAAATCTTGAATAGCACAGCATATAACCAAAGGGATCACAGATGCAGGGAAAACAGTTCTGGTGAGAACTGATCAAATTTTGTGTGGCTCTGTACCTCAAACATGAACATTTGATTACATCCAAAAGCCTTACCTACAAACCATCTAGAAGCACTGGAAAAGACTGTGTTGGAACACAGTCATGCCTAAGAGGTTCACTGCTCTTATAATGCTCTTTATTCACTATTCCCAGAGCAAGTGGGCTTTTTCGCCTCACTATTTTCTGAATGAGGTGCTGTCCTGATAAAAGAAATTACCTCTAGAACAACCCTTTCAGTAAGTGTGGTTCAAAGTTACTCCTGTCCAGAGAAATTATTGTTAACCCACAGTTTCAGTACTATTTCTTATGACTAGACCCTAAAGTGCAGAAGGCAAAAAAAGTACTACTAGCAAAATAAACGAAATAGCATATTGTTTAAAAGAATTCAGGAATAATTTCTTCACAAAAAGGATTATTAAGCACTGGAACAGGCTGTCCAGGGAGTTGTTGGACTCCCCATCCCTGGAGGTGTCCAAGGAATGACATGGCACTCAGTGCTCTGGGTTGGGTGACAAGGTGGGGATTGGTTACAGGTTGGACTTGATGACCTTGGAGGTCTTTTCCATCCTAAATGATTCTGGATTCTGTGAAACTACAATCACAGAATCAGAGAAAGCTGGGGTTGGAAAAGACCTTGAGATTATCCAATCCAAACCCCTCCAAGGCAGGGTCACCCAGAGCAGGAGACAAAGGAACGAGTCCAGGTGGGTTTGGAATGTCTCCAGAGAGGGAGAATCCATGACCACCTTGGGCAGCTGCTCCAGGGCTCTGCTATCCTCAGAAAAATGAAGTTCTTCCCCATGCTGAGGTGACATTGCTTGCGTTTTAGTTTGGGCCATTGCTTGCTGGACACCACTGAAAAGAGTCCAGCACCATCTTCTGGACACGTGCCTTTGATATGTTTGTCTGCATTAATGAGAACCCCTCTCAGTCTTCTCCAGACTGACCAGGCTCATCTCCTCCTCATAAGAGAGATGACAAGCTGCTCAATCCCTTGCATCACAAGCCCTTTACTCTTTAAACAGGCACAAAGCTGTTAACAACCCTCAGCTCAGCATTAGGGAGGCTGCTCAGTCTCTGGGGCCATCCATCGAGGCAAACACCCAAAAAGCCCTCACCTGTGTCCCAGGGTGGTCATTGCCAGTGCCAGGTAGCAGCCAATGGGGATGTTTGCCTTCACAGCCTTGAGCAGGGGGTGCAGCGTGACCGACTCGGCCGTGTCCAGCGCACTGTCACACACAGGGACAGCCAGCCCGCTCTGCTGCACCCCACGGTCATTCCTGTGCAGCTTCAGCCTCAAAACCAAACTCCACGCCCACTGATTGAAGGAAGTCTCTGGTGTTTCCCCGTAGCGAACAATGCTGGCCAGGTAGGATACCTGGAACAGAGCAGCAGGAGCAGGAATGAGAGAAGCACAGCCATGACACAGCATGTGTGGCACAGTACTGGGACTTGGTCCTTGCAGGGGGAACTGGATGATCTTTGGGGTCCCTTCCAACCCAAACCTCCTAAGATTAGACCAACAGCAATTATTTTTTAGACATACTGTGTAGTTTATCTAACCACTCTCTTCCTATAGCCTCAATTTCTACCTCCCTCTTCTTTCGCCATCCCTTTAAGTAAAGGCTACCAACTTACACTGTCTGCTTCAATTTTTCCAAGCTATTTACTGACCTTGAAATTAAATTTTAATTTTAATACTGAGAAAAAAAAAACAGTCACAACCTTCAATAATGTTTAAAACATTTAAGACTGCTAGTGAAAGGAAACAAATCTATGCAAAAATATTATCTGTCAACGAAATGCCTAAAACCTGGCAGGCTCTCCTTAGAAAAAAGCCTGTATGTGGACAGGCAGAGTCACATGTGCATGTGTCCACTGTCACAAAGACCATGTCTAGATCACAAGGAATTATACATCTCTGGAGAAAAAAGAATGTACATGTTCTGATAGAGCAGTGTAAATTGTAGAGCTGGAGGGCAATGCAGATATTTCATCCTCTCTGAGTAGGGGTACAAGAACCTAAGCACTATTTTCTCTCAAATTCTAGTTATAGGCTCATACAAGTCAGGACAAATTCACCTGCACAAGTGGCAACTAGGCCTGACATTGGCTAAAAAAAAGAGAACTCATCTGGCTGGCACAAGATAACAAACTATGGGTAAGTAGTGCAGAGGAACAAGTCAGAACAGAGCAGAAACAACAAGGAACATTCAGAATGTGGGAAGAAAAGGCTGGGGGAAAAAAGTACAGAGGAGGAGAAAACACCGTACAAAAAATACTGAGAAGATAAAGCCCAGCACAATGCTAAAACTTCTGAATAAATAAATAAAAGCATCTTAGACTGAATATACAACACAAGAACTTTTTAACTTGATCTTTCTATCCTTTCCTTTGCATTCTGTAACTTGGAGCTATCCCTTCCTGAGTCCAGTGTCCTGTAAAATCAATTTAATAAACATCTGTGGTGCATTCAGGTCACATAACACTGCCCACTGCTGAAAAGCTCCAAAAGGGATTAACACTTGAGTCTTCAAATAAGATAAGAGCTGGAGTGAATTCTCTTATGAGAATTCACTCCAGCTTATGAATTTCAGTAATGAAAAATAGCCTTTCTGTTTTATAGCAAGTACTGTCTACCTCTGCATGAGTAAAGGAGGAGCAGTTTGTGACTATTCACAAGCCTGCAAGTGGGTCAAAATCAAAATGTCTATTTGAAGAAAGATGGAGAGAGACTGTTAAGAGCGTGAAGTGACAGGACAAGGGAGAATGGCTTCAAACTGAGAGAGAGTAGATTCAGATCAGATACTAGGAAGAAATTCTTTCCTGTGAGGGTGGGGAGGCCCTGGCACAGGTTTCCCAGAGCAACTGTGGCTGCCCCTGGATTCCTAGAAGTGCCCAAGGCCAGGCTGGACAGGGCTTGGAGCAGCCTGGGATAGTGAAAGGTGTCCCTGTCCTTTGGCAAGGGGTGGGACTGGATGATCTTCAAGGTCCCTTCTACCCAAACCATTCCATGAATCTGTGATTCTCACACAGATATTCAACAGAAGCCACAGAATTTTCAAATAGCTCTGTGGGTGCAGACAACACTGAGCATTGGTATGTTACAAAATTGTAGTTGGACAAAGAACAGCTTTAAAAAGAAGGAAAAAAAAAGTGTAAATAAGGTCTTGCCCTGCATCTTTTCCCATTTACAGCCACCCATAAGTTATTCCTTGTAAGTAAGAAGAAAGGATACCTGTTTTATGCTTTCAGAAAGCAACCCAGCATATGGTTTTTGGGAGAGATATTTTTGATACGCTTCCAGGACCATCAATGCAACTTCAGAATGGACAGCTGGATCCAGGTGAAGAGTATTCTGCTAAAAACAGTGTCAGAACACAAAACCTTGAGTCATTTAAGAGGTCTCTAAAACTGTACACTCAGCTGCACCACAGAGAAATAAATCCTAGTCTTTTTCTCACTGTTCAAATTAATTATTGCAATATCAAGGCAAAAATCTTGCCCAGTGAAAAAAATTCAGCTCAAAGTTAAAGAGTACCAGGCTCACACTGGGAAATACAAAGCCCAACAACTAGATTATTTTTTTAAAAGGCATCATAATATTCACTTTCCACATGCATTTTATGAACATATGATAATTAATCCAAAAATCCACAGATGCTATTTTAAATTAGATAATACCGACTCTTGCCTTTAAAAACAAAACCAAATCCCATCACCATGTTTTTTGTATGAAAACACAGGAATTACTCTATCAATTGCCACATTAAAGAGCCATTTTTCCCCACATCAAAGGGTACAGACATGGCATTGCTATTGCAGAGCAAAGAATTCTGTTAATTTTCCCTAACATTCATTTTTATTTACATGTCTACAAGAAACAGGGAGAAAAAAGTAAGTCAATATTCTTGTACAACTATCAGCACGGCAAAGAGAAGAGTTCAGCATGACCAAATGCACAGAATGCAATGCTGAACTAAATCACTGAACACAGGCAACATTATTCCCCCAATCTATTTCTGTTTTTCTCTGAAACAGCACTCACCCTCAATTATATCCTGAACTCATGGAGCTCCTGGAGCAACACAGTATTATGGAATAATTCCCGATCATTTAAATGATGCTCAGCGTTTTGAAATGTCTCATTTCAATCATTACTTTTCTTGCATTGCGAAAAACATACCTAGATACCAGCATGCAAACTACAGTCACACCACTCTCCTACACATTCTTTGGAAGATTCCTCTATATCTGCAGCCAAAAGCATTTTAATCATGTGACTCATAAAAAATTGTCCTGTCAGATATTTCCTCATTAAGCAGGGATTTTTCCCTCTGTAAAATATCTCTTTTAAACTCAGCTGCAACACTATAAGAAAGCAGAACAAGCAAATCCTCAGGCAGAGTGCTGTAAAATTATTATGAAATTCCCATTTTGAGCCATTAGGTGTACAGCCATAATATAAAAGCATGCAATTAACTGTTTTCAAATTCCGCTCTACTCCCAGGCAGAGTTTAACTTTTGCTCTGAAAAAGGAGGTTCAAGGCTCCTGTTTTCAATACCTACATGCTCACCAAATCCCCAGTTCAGCCCTTCCAAGATAATGCAAGCCAGTTTATTCTCCACTGCTGTCAGGCTGTAATTTAACAACCAGTCACGGATCAGGGCTATCTCGGATGAAGAAGGCTTCCACAGGTACAGGGGCAGTTCTTTAAACAGATACAAAGAAACCTTTGAAGAAAGAGCAAAAAGTGCAAATCAGTACTCAGCACACAACAATAATCAGCACTATGTCCTGCAATCTGAAAGGGAGGTATGACCAAAAACTCCACAGAGAGCTCTTTAGCACATCCATTCATAACAACCTGGTATGGCCTCTAAGTTTAACTGCATGTCTGATTTAAATTATTTAAATTATAGACATCAGCACTTACCATCCCCACCTTCTCAATGGTCTCTCTAATCCGATCCAGCAGTACAGAAATAGTCTGTGTGTGGATGCTGGCAATGGCTCCCAAGAGTTCCCGACCAACCTTGGAAAACGTCTCTCTTGTGGAAAGACTAACATAGGACACCTGAGAAGATGAGCAGGGAGAAGTTACTGCTTCTGGCTGACCTCCACTAACATGGAAATAAAATGTCCTTTGGAAAACACAGGACTAAATTGCTCTTGGTCATTGCAGACAAAGTTGATAAATGAGCATATGAAAAGTGAAACTGATTGCCCTAAAAGATCAGGAAAGTTCTATGTCACAGTGCCAAAAATAATGTCCAAAACTAAACACAGGAACAACATAGCCACAGGCACTAAAAAAAATCCCACCAAAAACACCAGAAAAAAAAACACATAAGGAATTCCAGAGCTACAAGTTAGGCCTGCATGAGAAAAATAAAACAAAATAAATGTATTTTTATTTATTTGTTTAATTCTGGCTTCACTTACAGAAAAGCTGTTCTTTTTCCCAGAAAAAAACAAGTACTTCAGGCAATTTTAATTCAGTGCTTTTTTAAAAAGTAGCACTTTTTTAATTCCATCTTAGAACAAACTACAGAAGCATGAAAGCTTCACACCTTCCACTGTTATAAATAAAAAGAGCATTTTCATTCCTTTCCTGAACAGACCAGCAACATTACTCACCTCATATATCTCCAAAACAACGATTTTGATAAAATCCTCATCAACATCAGCCCGTTTGGTTTGTGCCATCTGAGCAAATGTGGTGAGCAGACAAATTTCTTCTGAGCAGTTCATTGACTGGAGATACTTTTCAAACTGTGCAAGGTGCTCTGGATCTAGAAAAAAAAGTCAAGTGAAAGAAACATGATAAAAGTGCAATAGGACACACATCAGCAGCATTTATATAGTTATTCACTCAAATCCCAGAGAAGTCATCTGTGGAGATCATTCCATGCCAACTACAAATAAAAATTCTGCAAGTATCTAGCCCCAGGTCTTGATTATGTCCAAGAGCTACAAAGAAAGGCCAGCTTTAGATTCCCAAATACAAGAAAAAACACTGGATGCACTTGTTTGGAATCTATCTCTGAAAACAGAGAACCCGCACAACCTATCTCTGAAACGGAACCTGCACAAGCAGGAAGGCTAAGATATGCTTTCACTCAAATTCAAGGCAGGTTTCCTCTTTAAACCCAAAAGAGATATTGCTAAAAGTAAATAAATGTTCCATTCCTCAGGGTGTGGGACAACAGGAAGGTAAGGATACAAAGGAATCTGTACTAGGCTTTAAAATATGGGGGTTTTTTATTTCTTCCAAATAACTTTAAATAGAGTCTGTGCAGCAAAACAAGCACTGAAAGCAGCATTTGAGCTGTAAAAAGCTTTGGAGAGTGAACTGCCTTCTCTGAAGCACAACATGCTAACAGACACTGTTTAGAATGATATTATCATAGCACCTGAATATACAGAAAAAGCATCCACTGTGCACTCAGCTACCTATCATGAACTTGCACGTGCTCAGCGTGCTGGTGATCAAACACTTGCACTTAGGTGACATTCTATTTTAAAGGCTTTCAAGAATTTTGCAACTCTACTCCAATCCGAGAAGGTCAGGCCTGTACAGGCAAAACAGCTCATGGAACAGCATGATAGAGGATTGTGCAATTCCAAACACTAAGAGAAACCATACTGCTGATAGATACAACAGGCAAACATGGGGTGCTTCATCCACTCCTCTCCATTTCTTAATGCTATTTTTTATCCTTAATGCTGAAGTTACAGACAACTCTGTTTCCCCTTGTACTTCAGAGTTTTTTTTTAACATGAGGCAGAAGGACATTAAAAATGACCACATCATTATCGTATCTAAAGGCACAGCAGAGTGACCCATAGTGAGGAGAAGGGGTCAGGTGTGGGCTCCACACTGACCTCAAACCCACACCAAGCTATAGCCTGGGACTGAAGATGGGGACAAGGAACAGGGGAAGCAGAGAGACTCCACCTAAATCCTGTCGTGTCACAGTGGAGAAATAATATCTTCACCATCCACTTGGTACTTGACCCTATTCATTTCCTCTAATCAGACTACAATTCAAGTTCAGGACACCCTAAAAATCACTGACTTCTCAAACCTTGATACTGGCAACAAGGAAACTGTGACCACAAATAAAATCCTAGTATCCTTGGATTAAAGGGATATTAAATATTACCTAGTTTAAAATCCCTGTCATGGGCAGGGATGCCACTCACTCTATGCTCTTGACGCCTTAAGGTTTTAGCTTTTATATTTTTCATATATTTGTAATCCTGCAATTCTTTAGGGTATAACTCTAAACTCCATGTACACTGTTAGCTACTGCCTTCCCATTTTAGACACACTAAACAATTCCCCTCTAGGAATCAAGGGAATATGGAAATCAACCTTACTGCCTCAGACCCTGAGAAATATAAACAAAAGTGAATTGGGGGAGAGCAAACTTGGGGTAAATGCCTTCATGACCTGAAGTTGTAATTGGAAGATTAACCCCCAATATGCAAATAGACCAAACTTACAAAAATATGAAAACCCATGACTCACCGCCCATTGTGGGTGTAGCCCCTGGGGGGGCTGTGTCTGCCCTAAATGTACCTGAAGGCCCTTCAATAAATATAACTGCTTTTTATTCCCTTGATTTTGTCTGGCCTCTGTTTCTAGGTAATCCCAGAAAGGCATTACTCCCATCCCTGTGGATTTGATGCTAAAGCTTCCATCAATTACCAAGGCTTGCTTCCACCTGTAGATTCACCACCCTTTTCTCATGCTTAATTTGGGAGAGGAAAGCACTAAAAAAGGTTCTCTCCCAAGAAAATGTTAATGCCATGGTCTTCCAGGGTACAAATTACAGAAAATTAAGCATTAATTTGTTAAGTGTCAGTTAAAAGAAAATATTTCAGAAGATTAGATGGATTTCACTGAAAGAACTGTTGATATTCCCCGTCTAGACACTGGTGGAAAACAGTATTATGCTGACAGAACTCACTGAGGAGAATAAAGAGGATAAAGAAATTCTGCATCAACATACCAGAGACTTTGAAACATAAAACTTAGCTAGAAGCAAAACAATGCTTGATAAGATAGTTACATTAAAATTGAAAAATATCATTATATTAAAAAAAATCTGTGTTTGTTACTGCAACCCATAATAGATACAGTAAAAATTTTCTAGCAAAACCTAAAATAAAGATGTTCTACTGACACAGTGTAACAGTTACTATTTTGGCTGGCAAGTGCTTATCAGATCAGCACTTCATCAAGTGCACACAACCACAATCCTGGTATCTCTCTCCTTTTCTGTGTCAATCACTTTAAATTACCTGAGATTGCACAGAGTCAAGATTCTCAGTAACCTCTCAGAATCACCATTTTCTCCTGCTTCTCCATCAAGACTGGGTAGATGGGGTAACAGCTGCCTGGGATACCAGCCAGCTGAGAAATAAAACTGACAAAAATGAGATCTGCTCTCCCTGAAGACAGCAAAGAAGCTGTAAAGTAGGGAGCAGTAAACTGTTTGTTTACCTGGCCCCCTGTCAATCAAGTCCTGAAATATCACCCATGAATGCAGCAGCAGAAGGAAACTAGCATTCCAGCTGGCCTCTAAATAGTTCTGCTATAGCTGAAGACACCACGTTCACTGTGGAGATCAACATGGGACAAAAGTCAAGAGGAAATAAAAATAAAGCGTGCCACTTAGGACAAGAAATGCATTAAAAGAAGGCTTGAAATATAGGAAACATAGTTGGGGATGATAACCAGTCTCCCACAATGTGAATTACTGAAGCCAAAATTATCAAGTTCAGTGGAAAAAAAGGAGGACTCTAAAAATATGTGATTTATAGGACTATCAGCAGCTCAACAGTCAACCAGTCACCAAAAAAAAAAAACAAAAAAAAACCAACAAACAAACCCAACCAAAAACCTGCCACACCAATCCTAAGTGATACAGAAGTCTGTACTTGAAGATTCCAACCCCACTCTCCAAATACTGTTGAAGGTCAAGATGGGAAGTCATACAAGAATACACAAGTGGTACCTCCTGCATGTCACTCCTGCAGCTCTGAGGCCACCATAGAGAAAAGCAGGAAAGTAAATCTATCAGTTGCTGTTAAAATGACAATTTGGGCAAACAGGTACTGGAAAACCAACAACTGCCCAAGACATTTCAGCAGCCACTGGACCAGTCATACTGCCAAGGGTGCATTTAACAATGCAACCTACAAAGAGTTAAACCCACAGCTGATGCAGCAGCAGATGAATGGTTTAGAATTGGTTCTCTGTGGGGGACTTTTACCTTTGAGTCTTTGCTTGTAGTCAGCAGGTTGAAGAGTAGAGCAGAGCTGCTCCAGGTGCTCATTCTCAGCACAGTGCATGACAAAGAAGAGCCTCCAAAGCATGTTGCTGGACAAGGTCCCGTAAGGCATCTCGGACATGAACAGCCAGACTCCCAACCTGTTGGATTTGAAGAGGCAGTTAAGAACAGCTCCACCCTGATAAATCCCAGCATTTGGAAAGGAGACATCTCGGGCCCACACCTCTGCTATATAACAGAATTAGGAATGTGAGGATGTGTATTAGCACCTCAGATTCTCAGCCAGCCTCATTGTGAATTGACCAAGATTTCAGAGCTTGTGTCAGTTGCTACAATTCATGTCTTAATTCCTCCCCACCTTGATGCTACCAATGCACTGAAAAATCCTACTTATTTCAGTCCTTTTTAAACCTTTAAGTATTTAAAGCTACTCTAAATCCCAGTTTCAAGTATTCAACTCCTCCAAAACTAAGCCAGTGAAGAGATTACCCACCTTTTTGCCTTCAGAACATGTAGAACAGCTCTAAAAAACAGCTCATCAAACTCCAGTTGCAATTTTTCCACAGAGTAGGGGTGTTCTACTGATCCATATTGTTTATTGCCACTAACATACTGAGCCCAGTGGTCACTCACATGACACAGTGTCATCCTACACGGCAGAGCAAACAAGCCAAAGAAGGATCATTAAGTATGTCACCACCACAGGAAAACACAGACAAGTGCAACCAGATTAGGGTATAGCCACAAGAGACATGTCCAACATTTTGCCTTCTGGGTTCCAGAGGTTTTTATATAAATTGTATCAGTCAAATTTCTGTGTTCTCTTTCCTTGGTTTTGCAAGCTCACAAAGCATAATATTCTGTATACCAAATTAGTTTGTGTGTGACCTATGGAGCCTTAAGGCAACTGTACAGGATGAAATGGCAGTACATTACAATTATTCCTATATGAGCAGAAAGCTCATACAAGAAAGTTTACATTGAGAAAGCTACTGCCTCCATAACACAAAGAAAAAATTGATTTTGTTTCTGATTTGTCTGTATTCCCCCTTGAGAATACACTCATAGAAGCCATGTAGAGTAAATGCTAGAGATTTAAAAATAAAGAGCAGCATTTAGGCTTCAATTACATTTACTTACTGCAACAATAGGACAATTTGCAGGGAGCAAACTAAAAACCCCAAAACAATTCTGGGTAACAATGGAAATAAAGCAGTAACACTGGTTATAGATAGGGGAAAGTCAAGGAATTCCAATTTGTTGGGTTTCAGTGACTACCAAAGACAAGCCTAACACCATCACTAATGGAAGTCAGGTGTTCCACAGCCCACCTAGCTCCTTTGCACCCATTCAGATTTTGCAATTCCCCATTTCAGATTTCCAGACTAGCTAACGCTGAACTGACCAAATGTCAGAGCAAAACCTACCTGAGAACTGTGTGGGTGGGGTTTGGATTTTTTTGGTTGTTTGATGGTTGGCTCTGGGAAATTTTTACAAGCTCTGAGTATCTAATATATGTATAAAACAGATTCAATCACACCACAGAGAAAAAAATCTCTTACTTGATGAGCTGACCAATTCTCTTCACAAACTGTCGGTACCGTGCTCTGTTAAACGTTTCTAATCCCACAGACAGAAGTTCCACTAAGGAGTTTGCAAAGGCAAAAATCTTCATCATCTTCTGGGGAGATGTTTTTTCAGGAAAATAAGCACCTAAGATGGAAACACAAAAACAAGAGTCAAAAAAAAGAGTGTGAATTCTGGATTTTTAAATAACTTAACAAGCACTCAAAGCAACAGTTCGCCATATTGTGAACTGAAATGTATGCTTTGTTTATTAAATGAACAATAAATATCTGCTAAGTATGACAGTGCAAATAAACTATGCAGGTAGCAACACTTTTGGCAAGCAATTACAACTAAGAGGTGAGGGGGAAAATTAGTTCTGAAAGCACTTTCAGGAGTTAACTGACAAACAAACCCAAACTAAGAGAAAAGGCTCTAATGTTTTGCATATTGCTATGAGGTTTTTATTTATCCCATTCACATGGCTTACACTTCTATCTCCTCTCTTTAGCCTGCAAGCTGTTGCACAGGTTCATTATTGTTGTTCTCAGAGAGTTTCATAATACAGTAGCACTCTTGGCAGCGGTAGTCATTAATATAATCAGCATAAGCAAAATGAAGAATAACTCCCTAGCAACGGATTTACCTTCAGATGTAAATCCAAGGAACTGCTGAAAGAGTTCATGAAATGGGAACTGTGACAACAGAGCAATCAAATCGTCTTCCAAGAGTAGAATCCAGCTTGTTTCAGGATCCTCATCCTAAAGACAAATACAAGTATTTTCAGTAGCTCTACAGTAAAACCAATAGTAAAAGGCTTCACTATTGTACTAATTACAGTTTTGTTAGGAGTAACTGAAACATTTGAATTCTCTCTGCTAATACTCACTATTGGAAGCTCCATTCTCTCCAGTTATACTACAGAGATAAAATGAGACTAAAATAGAAGCAAATTCAAATCATGCTTTTTAACTTAACAAGTCAGATTTTCTTCACCCATTTCAGAACGATCAATGAGCTTGAAAAAAAGCATAAAGGACAAAACAAAGAGAAACAAAAGAAGTCATCTGCTGTACCTCTTCTCCTCCTTCATCTACCAGAGTCCAGTTCCCAGATTCCTTCCCAGAAGAAGAGGAACTTTTCCTTTCACTCGGTTTCATATGGCACAAGAAGTCCACACGATTTCTGGTTTAAAGTGAAAAATCAAGCGTAAAAAATTAGAAAATTAAAAATTCTGAATTCGGTAATCTTTCAGTTAAGGGAAGATATTAAAAAATCCAGATGCAAGAGGAAGAAATTAGCAGGTAAAGCAGAAAGATGCCTGGCAGGGAAGGCCCTGGGGGTGCTAGTGCCAGTGGCTGGACATGAGCCCAGGGTGCCCAGGTGGGCAAGAGGCCAATGGCCCCTGGGCTGTCCCAGCCAGGGTGTGACACAGCCCCAGGGCAGTGCCCGTCCCTGTGCCGGCACTGCTGAGGCACCTCCAGTGCTGGGGACAGCTCTGGGCCCTCAGGACAAGAGAGACACTGAGGGGCTGGNACCCTGTGGCTCTGCACAACTCCCTGACACAAGTGCAGTGTCCCCCTGGGGACAGCTTCAAAATTTGACTTCAAAATTTGGGCAGAGGGAGAAGCAAGTTATGTATTTCATCTGGACAACATAACCGGTTTCACTCATGACTGAATTAATTAACTAGCTTCTCCAAGCATCACATTCCTGCTAGATTAAAAAAAAAAATAAAAAAAGATGAAAGATACATCAAAATGTCCAATCAGTGTGTACAACAGCTCAACCCCTTTACTCGGGGGATTCTATTGCAGAGACAGTATAAAAAACAGGCCATAGTGCAAAGCAAGAGATATTTCAGAAGTCACAGTTACAAAACCTGTGGGTTTGTCAGTATTCACAAGCTATTTCACAGCTGAAAGAATGCTGCACCATACTGCATACAGCACCAGGAGGTACTGCCAAGGCTGAATTTTAAGATGAATGAATAGAAGAAGTTTGAATTAAACTGTGAATCTATTTCTGCCCACTTTTATGACTTCGCCTGCAATGAACTTCCAGAGTTTTACAAATAGATTGTGTGTTGTGTCTTCTACTCTTAAATAATCAGAACATATTTATAAAATCAAGTTCATACTTACTTGACAGGAGACATAAGCAAGGCAAGAGATTGCATGAAATGAAAGACACCCGATGGGTTACCAAAGACTTTGATCTGAAATTGAATGCAAAAATCTAAGTAAATCTAAATAAGGAAAGGGCAAATTGTTCTTAGCAGAGAAATTCACATTTCTCACTAGCTTTCTGATAAGGCTTAAAAGAGTCTACTGTAAAATCCAGTATCCACACCCTGGACAAAGTATTGCCATGGCAAAATATTGTGACTTGTCTGAAAGAACTACATAGAAAAATTAAAGGAGAGGGGGAAAAACACCCAGATCAAAAGCTCCATAAAAAAAACCACAACCTCTCTCTTTGTGTCACATGTAGGTCTAGGCACCAGGGGTAATTCAGACACTGAGCACAGAGTTACCATATTAGGTTAATTAGACTCAATGACATTAAGGATCTTTCCCAAGTTAATTTATTTTATTCTATACTTCTACTGATTGTTTGTCTTTCCTGTTAGTGAAATTGAAGCCCTTTTCCTGTGACTAGACTTCCAACATTTTCTCCTCTTAGAAGAGCAAATATGCTCTTTGAAAGAACACCCTGATGCCTTTGGATATCTGCACTCCCTCCGACCTAGACAAAGTGAACCCTTTCCTTTGTCCCTGAACTTTCCAGGAAAATCAGTCCCACTTCAATGTACAGGATCTAAAAAGATCTGTTCCTCCTGATCCCTTACACATCACAGGGCTGACTCCAATCTCACTTTTTATATACAGCTGCTGCTTCAAAGTCTAAATATGCTTTCCACTTTTTGAAGAACACTCCCAAAACCTGGTGCATAAGGCCTTGACTCCCTTTCATGGAATCTCTCCAGTCAAGAGTGAAGTGTGTTCCCCTGTCAACCTGCACATGGTTGGTGTAACGTGGAAAAACATGTCAGTATTCCCTGACAAACCCCTCACTGCCACCACGATTCCAAACATCTGGAAAGGCAGTGTGGATAACGAGGGATTAAGCAGGCACAAGACACTCTTCTCTCCTACCCACGCCACTCCCACTCCAACCTGCTGACAGTAAAGAATTAAACATTCACACCTGAATGAATGGACAAGCCCACTCGCTGATGCCAGCTGGACACCGAAGGATGTGGTTGAAGAGGAAGAGATGGTCACCCGGACAGCCAATTCTCTGCAGCACAGACACCTAGAGGGAAGTGTATTTAAATCAAATAAGTAATTTTGAAGTTCATTTCCTTACAGTCTTGCTAACAAGAGTAATACTGTTCATTTCTTACACTTTCTAACAAACCTGAATTTTCAGACCATTTTACAGGAGAACAATATTTAAAATCTGTTTGCTTGCCTTATGAGCCACAAATTGCTTTTTTTGGGCATAAAGTAATTATTTTTCCTACAACTGCATTAAAATCTGATTTATTTAGAAATTGGCAAGAACAAAAGTTTCACCAACGTGACAAGTCTGACCAGTTCTAATTTCAAAATAAGTAAAAGCACAATGAGTATTATTAAGCTCACTGTGAGCACTACTGGCTGCTCAGGCGCCAGTCCTCACTAATGGTACTTGACTTTATCAGACAAGGGAATCAATTCTAAACATCTGCTAAGAGATGCTGTTCTTCAAGTAAAACAAACCCCACCAAAAAAACCATTGCCCATGGGACAGGAAGCGAAACAGTAACACTTCCAGAAATTACTCCCGAATTCATCCTGTGTGTTGGATCAGATATATCCACATCTGCTCCCTCACCAGTCTCTGCAGCCACATGAGAAGGTCACTGTGAAACTGAGGATCTTCAATAACCCTGCGAGTGAAGCTGAAAAGGACACTGATACATTCCTTCAAGTGGCTCAAGTCTGAAGAGAGATTTTCTGACTGCTTTGAAACTGTAAATTAAAAACAGAATTAATGAAGCTTTGACAAGAAGTAGCAGCATGAACAATGGGTTTGGGCTGGTAAAAAATTGCTCTCTGTATCTGCAGACACCAAGATATTTCAACACAGCTGCCTGCTAAATCTGTCAGAAGAGATTACTTAAGAATACTTTGTTTAATCTTATAATTAAGCTCTGGACACTAATTATAATTAGAATATACTACGGTTACTCTCACAAAAGGCCTCCTCTCAACATCAGCTTTGTAAGAACCACCATTTACTATGCATATAAACTACCTGGGAGGTGGGGTGCAAAGGGAGGAGCAATAAAAAAGAAAAATATCTGGGACAGAAGGAGGAGAAATACTTTAGCTTAAAGATTATATTGGCACAAACTCAAAGAAAACATTCAGGATGAAAACCAAAAAGATAATTCTAAATATTAAGAGCTTAAGGTTTCAAATGGCCTTCCAAGAGGAAGTAAAGAAGGAAAAACATCCAGCTCATTTAAGAATTGGGAAAAAGAACTGTATTAGATATTGCCTTGGACAACAAAATATTGGGAATTTAGGTGTCCCATCAACACTGTGTTTCTGTACAGTAATCAGTGTCAGTCTGCAGCTCAGACAGCAGAAGTCACTCCTGCATTCAGCTTTTACTGCCCAGGTGATAAAGTCAAGGGAATTGGACATTTTCCTGTGAGAAAAAAGTTTCACTGATCCCTGCATAAGACCAACAGTTTTTTGTAACAGAGGAGAAACACTCCAGTACACCAATTTCACCACAAGAATCCAAAACTGCAGCTGCACAAGGTGCTGGACACCCTGACGAGGACTGGGAGCAGCCCAGAGCAGCAAACACACCTTGTTCTTGCTGCTGCAGGGCTACAGATCTCAGCAGGGACGAGCTGCTGAGCAGCCTGTAAACATAGGACTCCACTTGCAAGCGGGACAGCACCGAAGTGTAGGAGTGCAGTGCCAGAGTCTGGTGCACGTGCTCTGCTTTGGCCTCAAACAGCTTCTTCAGCTCTCCCAGCATACTCTCATTCAGCTCCACTGTCTGGTAGCGGTGGTGACCTGTCACCTTGCACTGATCTGCACACACACCCTGAAAAGAGAGCAAATATTTTATGTCAGCAGTTCTGACATTTTGCTAGATCACCCTAACTGAAATCGATCATGATATAACCCTCTCTTAAACAGATTTCAAGGCTTTCATAAAAGGGGACATTTCACAAATGGAAAAGACAAATATTTGGTAATATCCTATGTGCTTTTTAGAGGTACCAATCACTGAAGATTCATATCCTTGACTTCTGAAGAAAAAATATTTCATAAACCCTCAGTAACTCAGGTTTGCAAACAGCCAGAAGTTACTTGCCTGCAGCACTGAGAGATGTGAACAAAACCAGGTGTCTCACTCCCAGTGAGTGCGCCTGCTTCTTAGTTTACAGATTTCAGTATATATTTGGACCTGCTATATTAAAGCTAAAACATTCACTGGAACAAGATAAATATCTCCCAAACTCCCAGAACTCATATTTTGCAGCAATTCCCTACTGCATGTTTAAAATGTTTTCCTCTGCCTCATCTCTACCTCTTCAGTACAAGAAAAACAGAATAAATAACATTCTTGTTAATCTTTTATGCAATCAGGAAACATTCCTAAGAACCATCACTGTGAAAGCTTACCTTGAAAGCATCCCCATGTTTCCTAAATTAGTAGAATAAGAACTTTAAATTGGTATAAAGACAACAATTATTCTATACACACAATAAATATAGAGTAAACTGGGATGAAATAAAGCAAGCAGCAATCTTACACAACTCTATGGTGACCTTAGAAGATGCAAGAGTGAAGCCAAAATTGCTTTTGGTACAGAAAATTATCACTGCAAACCTTAGAATCCAGTGAGGCTCAGTGTTATTCCCCAAGAAAAAGGAATTATTTCAGATGTGTTCAGTTCCTCAATTCTGATGAACTGCACTCACTGAAACAGTAAAACCTACCCTACACATAGGTGTTCAGCATCTTTGGACAATTTTGATGATGTGTGGGCCATAAACAGCATCAGAACAGTTTCATTCACTCCCAATGTAATGCTGAGCTCCAAAGGCAAGTGTCACAGAAGGAGTCCGGGGGAAAACTTTTCTGATATGTGCCCCAAAGAGCTCCATATAGCCCTCTGGTTTGCAGACAAAAATGTTACAGAGTACCATGCCCATTCTGGAAGTAAGAAACTCCACAGCTACACTCATGGAACAAGTAACTGCAAGTGGATGGCCCTAATGCTCCCTCTGAGCTATGGTGCTGCTCCTGAGCACAACTCCAGCTCCCCTGCAGCTGCCACTCTGACAGCAGGAATGACATCAATGGAAACTGTCCCTGCAGTTGGCAGCAGGCCAGATGGGACATCACTGCTACAGTCACTCCACCATTGTCCCCTATCTGCTTGGAGTGCTGTGAAACTTCACCTGACACCACGGACAGAACTCAGTGTACACAGCTCATCCTTTCTGACCCCGAAAGAAATCACCAACATATGTCCCACTGCCCTGCACATGTCAAAAGTAAAAAATCAAACAACAAACTGCCTTAAGTCTCAATAGGATGATATTCTGAAGTACTGGGGGTCAGAGGAGAGACAGAAAGCAAAGGCAATAATCTCTGGACATGGAACTTTAGAGCCAGAGGAAGCAAAGAGGTCAGTAAGAAGACTAGAGCCCCCCCCTATGAAAACAGGCTGAGAAAGTTCAGCCTGGAGGGGTGTAGAGACCTCCCAGCACCTTCCAGTATCTGGAAGGGGCCTAAACAGAAGCTGGACAGGGATTCTTTATCAGGAACAGAAGTGACAGGACAAGGACTAAATGGATTAAACTGAAACAAGGGGAAATTTAGGTTAGATATTAGGAAAAAAAAATCTTTACTGTGAGTGTGGTGAGACACTGGCACAGGCTGCCCAGGAAGGTTGCCCTAATCCTGGCAGTGCTCAAAGCCAGGTTGGATAAGGCCTTGAACAACCTCGTCTAGTAGGAGGTGTTCCTGTCCATGGAAGGCAGGGTTGGGATTAAATGACTTTTAAAGTCCCCTCCAACCCTTAACATTCTGTCATTCTTTTACAAGAAAACAGCTTAACTACGATAAACCTGGCAAGTAATTTAATTTCTGAATAGTTTGGGTTCAAAAGTAGCTTCAGCAACAGCACCTGCACAGTTTTCTGTTGTTCCTTGAAAGTCCATAATCTCCTCTTCACATTTTGGCAGTCTGTTGTCATGGCCTGCAGCTCTGCTTCAGCCAACAGCAGCTGCTTTCTGCAGCGCATGTAGTTCAGGAGCAGCTCGTAGAACTCGTGCCTGTCCTGGTGAGCCACACTCTCGAATTCCTCGGCATAGGAGTCAACGTTCTCCAGCCACGAACAGGGCTCAAAGACCTTCAGCTGCTCCCTGGTGAATGGCACCAGCTCTGGCTCAGAGGGGAGCTCTGGGTACAGCCTCTCATGGTGCAGCAGGGGCTTTACTGCCATGATGGTGGGCTTCTCATAGGACAGCTCCAAGGACAGGTCTGGATAAACTGGCCGCAGAACACGTGCCTTAGATTTCTCAGAGTGCTGTGAGGTGCTGAGAGGAAGCTTCTCTGAAGAGCAGGAAAGAGGATCTCTAAAGTCTTGTCGGTTTTCAGCTCTTCTGCCCTGTACAAATCCCATCACTAACAGAGGGGGAGCAGCACTGGACTGAAAGGTACTACTCAATAAATCAGAATTTCTAGACCCACTAGCAACTGCCTCCACAGGGCTCTGAGGTTTGTCCAACTTGCTCTTCTCAACATCCTCCACACATTCCTCCTGGGAAGGATCAGCTTTGACCTCTTCTGCATCTTTGGGAGGCTCCAGAGTCACTGCCAGAGCCCCTTCATTTGCTGAAGATAAACGACTTTGAGGGATGTCATACACAGCATTTACAGTTCTCCCATTGTCTACTTCATCTCTGAGCTGAATTTCTGTGAATTCTCCAGGATGTTCCACTTGAACTCTCCTGACTTGAGAAGACCCTTCTGCCACAGGAGGCAAGAAAACATCATCAGGCTCTTGTATTTGGGGCTGCTCACTACTTCTTTTCTTTTTTTCCTAAGAAAGCAAAAAATTAACAGTGTCATTGCCAAGTGAATCTCTTCATCTTACATCCCAAATCCCACCAACACCAAAAGTAGTATGTGCCAGCATTATGACTCCAAAAGCCATTTTAAACATATTAATTTTCATAATATTAAAGATGAAAACAAATATACCAAACAAATCTCTGTTCTTTAGCTGCCCTATGAAGACTATGTCTATCAGTGTGTGGTGTTGAAGCCTTTGCACAAGGCTTCAACATTTCTAAGCAAAAATCTATAAATATCACAGGACAGACTGTTCATCAACACAGAAAATAATCAACGTAACAGGTCACTGACACCTAAGAAGAGTTACTCAATTTCACCTATTGACAAAAAAAAAAAAAAAAAAAATTTACTCTGTGATCCAGATCCATCTTAAGTTTTACAGACTATTTTAGTGACTGGAAAAATATTTTCAAAACAGTAATTTCAGAACAAAGCAGGTCTGCAATGTAACCCTTAGCTACTTTCTAAAACCATGGTAACATCTGTACAATTACTGAAATACCTGTTTTCAGCAGGCAATACACACTGGAGACATAGAAAAACTTAACAGTGCCATTAAAACTGTAAATCAGTTTAAAATTACAATTAGTTTGAGGCTAAGTAATTCCCATAAACCTAATCTAAGGTATAGATTAGCTTCCTTCCCAAAAGCACAGCATAGGAAATGAACTAAGATTTTGATAATCTGTAAATCATTTGCCAACTTGGAAAACAAAAAACTGGCAAAGTGATTAGCCAATCTGTAAATTAAATAGACTTAGCACTTTATTAGGAGCAAAACTGAGGAGTTAGGTCAGAGTGCTCCAGTTTTTCATGATGCAGATAATGTAACAATGAACACAGGTGAAATGACTAGAAGCTTTTAATTTGGGGAAATAATAATAGGAAAAAAATGACAGTTTTGGAAACTTGCTCACAATATCACATATTTTTACTAAACATCTGAATGTTTTTCCCTTAAGAGAAAGCATAAATGAAAACAGCTCAAATCAAGGCACTAGCTCACCTTGATCTCAAGGTTAATTTTACTCTGAACATATGGTCACAGGTCCTTTATAAAAAAAAAGGAATTACTCTGGCTTTGCTTTCATACTGTTTTCTGGTGTATTAAAACACTTCTGATCACAAAACAGCTCTGATTCACTAGCTAAAGCTGCAGGTGAGAGGCTAAAAATACATCAATGCAATTCTTTAAGCCAGGACTTATCATAAACATCTCCTGACAATTACCTCGAAGTCAGTAATTTCCACTGGATACTGTATCACTAAATCGTATTTATGGAGTGTATTGATCCACATACTTCACAAACACATGCTGGTCCTCTGCCCTCTACAATCTCAACATTTCCTCTTGCAGTCCTCATACAGAATAAACTCCCTTTATCTCTCTGTATCAGTCTGCATCCCTCCCAGACACAGCTGTTTTTAAAATTTATGATGTGCCTTTCAGATCTCACTTTCCTAGGCAAAAAAAATGGCATAATCGTTAAAAGAGATTTCATCTGAAAAAGAATGAGAGAAATCAAGTTCTGAACTAACACGGAGGAAAATTCTGCTTACATATGAAAGAATCCCAGAATGGTTTGTGTTGGAAGGGACCTTAAATCCTATGCCCTTCCATAGGGAGGGACACCCCCACTAGACCAGGTCACTCCAAGCCCCATCCAGCCTGGCCTGGAACACTCCCAGGGATGGGAAAATGGCACCTGCTCATTAGCCTTGCCCATGCCTGATGCTGCTGGTGCTGCACAAGTTTAACTTTGGGGCTACTATTGTCAGAAAGCCCTGGGCTCCATTGTACCACGTGGCAGCTCTGCAGCTGAGCCAGCCTTTCTCTCAGCTCACAAGAATTCCAGCTTTTCAAAGGATTACATTACAGCTTTTTCTGTGGCATGGGAATGGAAAAGTCCTTAATGTGGCTGACCCTCAGACTGCATCCTCAGGCACACCTGGGTATTAACAGAGGTGAGCACAGTAATAGCAACAAAAATACCAGAAATGGGGCATGTGCAGCACTGGAGAATTCAGAGTTCTCACACGTGACACCTTCAGTGAATTGTTTCACAGTGAATTTCACCTGGAAGGGATGGCTAAAGACTAGAGTCACCACACACATGTCCTTAATGAAACAGCAGTGTCATCCATGACTCACCACCTTCCTGTAGGGAATCAATTCTCTTAGGCAGCAGTTTGAAGGTTTGACTGCCTTGCACACGCCAGGGGGCTGAATCAAAACCAAAACAACGACACAGTAATTCTTCTGGGATTGCATTTCCCTGCAATCTTTACTTGCCTTCCATCCAGGAGGAACACCCATACCTGACACTTAGATTTAACACTCGTTTTACAGAACACTGGTCAATTAATTCAGTGCTTTCAAAGAGCTTTGACAGTCATGACTTCAATGTCCTTGCTCTATATGGTTGCCCATAGGGACAATAAGAAAGAGGTTAAGAAACCAAGAAAAACATTTCCACTACGTCAGGTAGTTCAGATCATTCCCACAAACATTCTGTGTAAAGAAAATAAAGCCTTCAGAAAGCTGTCAGTACTAATATCATGAACAAGGAACACACTCAAAACAGGATAAAAACCTAGGAAGAGTGATACTTAAAAACTGTAGCACCAACTCATGAAGAAGCAGCACCATCATGTGTTACACACGGCATCACATTCTCAGCATTTCAAAACCAAATGCAGACAAGATGGAGTATCACAGAATCACTGAATTATTTGGGTCAGAAGGGAACTTAAAGACCATCCCATTCCATCCCCTGCCATGGGCAGGGACACCTTCCACTATCCCAGGCTGCTCCAAGCCCTGTCCAGCCTGGCCTTGGACATTTCCAGGAATCCAGGGGCAGCCACAGCTGCTCTGGGCACCCTGGGCCAGGGCCTCCCCACCCTCACAGCCAGCAATTCCTTCCCAATATCCCATCTGTCCCTGCCCTCTGGCAGTGGAAGCCATTGCCTGTGTCCTGTCCCGCCATGCCTTGTCCCCAGTCCCTCTGCCGCTCTCCTGGAGCCCCTTGAGGCCCTGGGAGGGGCTCTGAGCTCTCCCTGGAGCCTTCTCTTGTGCAGGTGAGCAGCCCCAGCTCCGTCTGTAGGACTGTTTCCCCACACTACAGTACAACACTGTGAATGCAGGTTTTTACACTACTGTAAAAACACTGTAACCCCACTGCTGCACATTCTCCCACCTCTCCCACAGGGCACAGGACCTCTGAGGAGGCCATACGACAACACAATAAAAACCTTGTTTACATTCTCCTACAACACAAGGCCTGTCACAACCCTCACACGCCTGGCAAACACTACAAATCCATGGATACGGAGTCCAGAACAGCAGGAAGCAGCAGGAATCTTTTTACGGAACAAAAAAAAGAAACAACATAACAACATCACCCACACACGCTCCCCCCACTCTCCAACCTCCACCATTAGAGGCCGCACAAACACGGATGTAAACACGGCCTGGCGCGGCCACCCCCACACGCGAGTCCCTCCCGAGCCCCAGCGCCCGTGGAGGACGCCCCGAGCCCCCCTCGCTGCCGCGTTACCTTGGGGCGCGGGCGGGCGCGGCGCGGGGGTCGCACGGCCTCGGCCATG